>JAYRCH010000004.1:1800000-2136716 GCA_037179445.1 Phengaris alcon alcon | reverse complement strand
GGATAATTGTGTGTTATTTTATGACGTGATCTTAGTGCAAGTGGAAATACATAAAATAAATGTTATCAAAGTTCTCTATATCGAAGAAATTTATCAAAGTTGGTTTGCGGTTTTGTTTTGAAATGCAGAAGCACGCTTTTTAGTTTGATTTTGATCAAACCATATATAAAGGGTGATTAAAAAGTTTAAAGGGTGTGGCTACAATATAGCGAGTCTTCCTTACGACAGTATTGTGTTAGTTACTGTGCCTATGCGACTATATTTACTTCTCAGTGACCAATAGATGGGTAGCGAATCGCTTTAGATCCAAAATAATAAAAAATCAATAATTGTCAATAACCAATGGAAAGACCTAGCTAATTTTACTACGAGAGATCATTTTGGGCGATAGCTCAGTGGAATGCCTATATACAGGATTGAATACCTAATGAATCTTGGATTGTAATGTTATTAATTTCATGCGTAAGCCATGTAAATGAGTAGTATTATCAATCAATCAGATAATAATATTATTGCACTTACGACCGAATACTGTAACGATAGTTAAATTAATTGACGGTCAAGTCACATTCTGTCCTTGTCATTTCGGCTAGTAGAGAAAACGACAACCTGTGAATAGAAGGGCTATTAATTTTGATTAGCGTTTCAGTATTCGGCCGTAAAACAGTGCAGATAGATGAGAAATTAGTTTACAGTATTTACGAAGTAAGTCGTGGTACTCACCATCCTCCAGCTCTGGTGAGGGTGAATCCGAATCGCGCCTCCCGATCCACGGAGACTCGTATGCCGATGATGCCCAGCCCCTGGGGGGAGACTACCTGGCCCCGCATCACCGACACTCGGCTGCACATCACAACTCTCGTCAGACCAGGCTCGACAGGCACAGGTCGCAGCGATAGCGATATGATTCATAGGATCCATGCTTATAATTTTTGATATTTTTACCCGACTACGGCGAAGCCAAAAGGAAGGGTAATGATTTTGGCAGTCTATGTATATTTGTTCTACCGTAGCGACTAAACTACTGGTCTGACTTTAATAAATGAGGTGTCAATAGATTTGTAATAATAGCCTGGGTAACATAGGTTATATAGTTTACGTAGTCGGGTTATTCGATTATTATGATTCGCCTTTTGTGGGCATTAGGTATATCGCGTATCAGAATACCTTGCACCAGTTTTGTGCCGAAAATTGTAGTTTTATTATATATTATATATTATATATTATATATATTCTATACTTTGGTCCTTTTACACAGACCGACTGTTTTTAGAAGAATTTAAAAGATACAACTTATTGTAAAGCTAATTATTTCATAGCTTTCATTAGCATGAAAGTTCAATTTATTAAAAAAAAATTTATGCCATAAGTTATGTTTCAACGTTTGCTAATTTCGGTAACATTTTAAAAGGTCAAATAATGAAACATCCCAAAACTTAAGTATTTTGTTATACAAATTTTCACGTCTCGCGACATTTTAGTCGTGTTCAATGTTCATACAAGAGGTTCAATCAATAGTGTTAAGGCACAGCGTTTGTATCCAAACGGATTGCTGTTTTTTCGCTCCTTTGTAGCTTCTTTTCTCCTTGTATTAATTAACTTTTTCATGTTTTGTTTTGTTTTTTTCGGGCTTGGTAACTTCAAAGTATCTCGGCGTTTCTATCAGCACTATTATAGTCCTAATAGAAAAAAAAACATATTTTTTCTGTTTTGCCGTTTATGAATCATATCGCTATACGCCTTCTCAATTTTGAGAAAGTGCTTTTTTGATAAATCTGTGAAAGTGAAGTATGAAAATAAAATCGAAAATAAAATAAGAAGATTTTAGCATTGCACATTCTCTTTTTCAGGAGTAGCTAAAGTTCTAGGCAAGATTTTAGTTTACTCAGCAAAACTAGGCAACATGTCTTAACTATAAAATAGTGTATTTAACCAATTAATGTAATCATAAATCTGCCTAGATAGTGTAGGTAATGCATGTAACAGCTGCCACATATATCCATTTTTATAGTTATCGTATGATTAAATTTTGGTTACTTTATAACATTAGAAATTGGTGCTGAGAAACTTATCCAATTTATAAAAAAAAATGTAATAATTGGTAACACAATTTATGATTATGAATACAATAGGCTAAATTTTATGTTTAATAGATAAGATTAAATTTTATTGCCGTCTTAAATTATAGGTTCGACAAAACGAGTTCTTTTTTTGATGACTTTCCTTCTCACCCAAGTTAACACAATATTCTGAGATGACCAGTATTTCACATCGCTCGTTTCTTGATCAATTATAATCTTAATTTTGAACTTTGTGAAATATTTTGTCGAAGATACATTTGTATCAGAACCATATTTGGTATTTTTAGGTTTATCAGACATTCTCAATAAGTATGTTTCATTTTTTCCCCAGTATGTATCATGGTAAAGAGCTTAAAGCCTTAGGCATCAAGATTAAAATTGGCCTGGACGAATTTTAATTTAATTACCTACTTTAGTAAATTAAAATAAATTTATAATGAATATAAAAAATCTACCTACCTAACTTTAAGTGCATTAGGAGTACTTTTAAAATTGAGTATTAGCCTATTCATCGAAGTTATTATCTTCAAGTTGATTAATATTTTGAACTACTAGGGGTCAGTTCAAAGGTTATGAATAACATTAACAGAAATAGTTCAACGTATTTGAAATTGCATTCAAAATTTGAATAGACGTTCGAAATAACAGTTGCAAAAGTTTGTCTGTGTGAATACGGGGTTTGGAAATTTTCATAGCGTTTGAGCTTATCAACTGTGTGCAGATTTACGTTCTCGGGGGTAATAACGCTCAATGTTAATGTAACTATGCTTTATATTATGCATATTTATTGTTTTACAACAAACATAGTCATAATATACTAAAATCCTGACTATCCTCATAAAATATTTTAGCGTTCTAATCATGTTTCATTTATATTTTATTTGCAAAGTAATTGAAAACTTCTCCGATTGGATGTGTTAATGTTTTTTATGTTTCAAGTGATGGCTTTATAATAAAATAATATACCTACTGATATTTAAATAACCAAAAGTTTTTAAATGAATGTTGAAATAAATCATAAATTGTTGAAACTTAAAATTAATAGACACATGTTTGATGCATAGCTTAAGACACGCCTGAAATAGAAACAATACATGATTAATATCACAGGATATAAATTCACAGCACCAATTTCCTGCTGAACTGAACGACCGATGGAAGTGATGTAATGTACAATGTCGACGTGGTCACAACGTCTCGTTGTGAAGTATTCGAGTACATTCAGAGTTGTGTGGTTAGTTACAGGGGTGAGGAGCTAAACACATAGAGAGCTGGGGCAGAGGGTTCAGGGTTGGTTAACAGATGAGAGACGCAGACAAAGGACAAGGAACACATAAAAGGGTAAGTTTATTCGAAGCGTAATTGCGTGTTCTTCGAATCGCTCAATTTTTTTTTCGCTCAACTATTTTATAATTTTGAAGGACCTATCGATGTGTTTATCGTTTTGCGTGAAAGCGTAAATGATTTTCCTAAATTTTTTTATAGTATAAAATATAGTATGTGAGCAATTATAAAAGCATAGTAGTCGTATAACAAACATGTACAGTTGTGGGTGCGCCAAAACGACCGACGTAAGTGTATTACATCCTCCACAGAACAACGTACAGATTTTGCCGCAACCACAATAAACAAAAATTAATAACATTCAAGACAGACATACAGATGTTACATACACGTAGAGTGAAACGAATACAGACAAAGGAGTAAACGAAAAGTGAAAAGCTTTAGTAGTGCCGTTCGCATGCCACTTAGTAGACTTGCGGCGGGCAGTAGCATCACACAAATATGCAGGAAACGCAACAAAAGGGAAGAGGTCAACAGATACTGAACACTGAGGGGCGAGGGCGGGCTGACTGACACTTACCATGGTGTAAAGGAATTCCAGAACTCGCTAGGAGTGGCGGACACACGGCGGCACAGGGACACAGAAAGACAGGACAGATTACTACACAGATACCTACATCCCTCAGTGCAATCCCACCCCTATTAGCAACCGCTGAGGGCTGCGTTCATCTATGCTGGTTACCTTGCGTTTTAACACTTGCTTTAATGGTTGAATTGAATTCAATTTCTTAATTTATCGATTCTATCATAAAGCCCGTTTGCATTAGAACAACTTCACCACTTTTACAATTTGGAATACTCTAATTTTCGTTATGATTGTACAAAGAATTCTTTAGCGTAACACTGACCATGCTGGATGGTGAATACCACCGGGATATTTTGTTATTAATAACGTTTATTCAGGCCTCTCAAACAAATGCCAGAACGCAATATAACCCTTCCAGACTTCAACACAAATAAAATAGTAAAGCGGCTTGTGTTTTAATGCAAACAAACTTTAGAGGCGCTTTTGCATATAAAGCGTGGTGGGTGTCTACTTTATTTATATATTCAGTTTTGCTTGGTCTTATTTTTCATGTTTTTCGATCGTATGTTCTTTTAAGATCTATAACATGATCAAATATTTTTAAAATGTTGTTCTATTAAAGTTTACTCCAACCACAAGAGATTACATGTTATTATCAATTCTAATTTAAATTTATGCAACGAAAATAATAATTTGTGTGAAATTGTAAACTCCTATGATTTGAGGCTTTAAAGAGGGCCTTATTAAATTAATTATAATTTATTCGTCAGAAGACAAACAAAACTGCTTGTAAGCTTTGAGCGTTTAGTAATTACAGTTCATGTCAAACTTTACCAAAATCATTTGATGACGTTTATTAAGACAAACAGGTTAGGTTAGACACACACAAAGGATAAACATTAGACAATACACAACACATCGGATCTGGTGTGAAATAACAAAAACATCAAAAATAATTACATACAACATAAAATATTGTAATATTTTAAATTAAACATGCCGGGATTGCTAACAATAAATTAATATTTTACATCAAAAAATTAGGAAAATCAACAACACTTCCACCAGATAATAAAAAAATAAAAATGTACAAAATATAAAGTTGAATAATATTAAAAAAAAAAATTAAACACACCAAATCCTCGGAGAGGTCAGGGAAGAAGACAGGAGGTATAAGGTAGGGGTGCTTTTAAAATACCTAAGTATATTAATTATTATTTGGAGTCGGTTATTTTATCAATTCAGATAATATAATAAATGATTTCACATTTCTACTGGACTTTAAGTGCAAATAAATTTATTTATAACTGTGCAAAACCGATAAGATCAATTTAATCCAACATCAGGTAAAAGATATAGCTTTGTGGACTACTGGACTGGACTACTGTGATATATCGATCACTATATATCCTTCACACAAGAAGTGATTCGGTGTTTAGTTCGGTTTGTTTCTAAAATACTGATCACTTACCTCTCAGAATATTCATCCATATGGGCGTAACTCTGTACAGAGTTTTCTTCGATGAGGAATTTTACTCGTTGGTAAAATGATGCAGTGACGGATGGTGGTTGCTTACGGAGAAGAACTTCCACGGGGTCGTTGGAGGCCAAGCACATAATGTGTTCGGAGCACTCTGGACGACTGCAGCACTCCGAGTCATGGCAATCGGTCATGCCATCTTTAAAATTCATAGGGTAATGTCAGAAAGAGCGAAAATGATGATTTGAAAACACAAAAGGACGGTCACGATTGTTACCTTCGTCGTTATCCTCATTATCATTACAGGAGAGTTCGAGTGCAATGGAGCAGTCGGTTCCGGCCCAGCCTTCAGCGCAGGAGCAACGGTAGACACCATCTTCAAGATGACACTGGCCATGGCGTGAGCAACCGTTGGGGCAACCGGCTAAATAAAACAAATATAAAATTAAGGTATGTCAAAATATTATTTACAGCAACAATATGTTTTAAGTATATTTTAATACGAGAAGCTTGTACAAGAAACATTAACATATAAATATAATTACAAAATGAAACTTGTTTACAACCTTATGACTAAAAATATATAAACTAATAATATACTTATAATATATATATATATAAACTCACGCAAAGTACAGTGCTTTCCGTTCCACCCTTGGGTGCAAACACAAGTGCCGTTTTTACATTGACCATGATCTTGACACCGAACGTCGCAAGGGCGTTGATCACACAATGCTCCTGTCCAGCCGTCGTCACAACGACAAACACCTTCAGCGCATACTCCATGCGGTCCGCAATCCAACGAACATACAACTGAAAAAAGTGGAACAGTAAAAATATATACCTTTATTTTTGAACAAAAACTTATATAAGTAATAAGTGCACTTATTCTGAATTTGCTGAATCACCTTATTTTAGATTTTTACCTTGAGAACAGTCATCTCCCGTATAGAGTGGATCGCAAACACATCTTCCAGCATCCAAGTCGTAAACACCACGTTGGGAACAAGCAGGCAGGCAGCGTTGTACGCGGGCATCGCGTTCATTGCAAGCCGATCCTCGCCACCCCGCGCGGCACACGCAGCGCCCACGGACGCAAGACCCGTGACCGCCGCACGTAGGATCCAAACAATCCTCTACAAAAACAGAACGTAAGCCGTTAGCTCCAGCATTATGTTTGTAATTACAATGTTATTCATGTTTCAACTGTATTTTATATTCTTGTAATGTTATACAAGTTACCTTCATCACATTTTGGCCCCTTCCAACCGGCCTTGCAATTGCATTGTCCAGCTATACACTGTCCACGCCCAGAGCAATCAGTAGGCTCACAATCATGTGCTGGAACATCACATTCAGCACCTTTCCATCCCTCAGAGCAGTGACATATTCCACCAGCATAAACGCCATGACCAGAACAAAGTACAGGACAAACACCTAAAATATAAAAGAGCGTTAAAACGGAATGTCTATCGTTATAAATCTGTGTATTTATTTGTTTTCAGTTAAATACCAACTTTTAGAACAATCGTGTCCTTCGAATCCATCCACACAATCACATTTTCCAAGATAGCATGAGCCGTGACCAGAGCAATCATCAGGGCAAGAGTTGGTTACCCCTTCAGCTTCCGATACAATCATTTCGACGCTATGTGATTGAAGCTCATCATTGTAAACTGATATGAACCATCTTCCTGTGTCTAAATATTGTAAAATGCTGACATTTACTCTCATATCTGTTGATCGTTTACTAATCGTATGGTTCCATCTTTGGTATGGACTAATGGTACCCAAAAATGCGTCCCAGTTATCGTACGGATGATCGGGTATGTCGGGAAAGCTTCTTCGTCTTCGCCTTAATCGATGATCAACTCTGCCGCCACGAATGAATTCCACAAAGTCGTACTGAGTTACGCTGGGTGCAACGTTTCGCCTTCCGTAAACAGCAAAGTTAGCTCCCCACGGCACTGTAAAGTTGAGGCTGACAAATGCAGGCTGTTTATTCCGAAATTCAGAACTCCAAAATTGATAGGCAGGTATAGTTGCGCTGTGTAACTCGTTAAACTCTCTAAGTTCTAAAGCCGGTGACCAAGGTGGCGGAGCAGCTTGTTGTGCTTGTTGCGGTATTATGGCAGATTCTAAAGAAGCTTCGGCAGTAGTTGACCAACCTAACGACGACGTTGATATTGACTCTAAAAACATATTTCAATTTTTATTTTTTATTTTAATATGTCTCATTACTACTCTTTGTAAAGTAGTTTACATACCATCGGATGGTGATGAGGTTGATAGCGAATCCTTCATACCATGTGCATGTGTTACCGCTTTCACATCTTGTACCAGTATACAATTAGAATTGTCTATATTACTTTTAATTGACGATAATGCTGAAACAAAAAAAGTAAAGTAATTTACATTTGATGTGTTCATTATATATAGTAGTGATGTAATTAAAAAATAAAAAAGCAATGGTGCTCTGTGTAATTCATATGGGAATGGAAACTAGCGCTACGCCAAGAATTTATCCAGGCACATTAATCAATTGCGCCGTGATGTAGATGTGACGTGTGCTTATGGACGCGTCGTTAGCTTAATGCATCTTATCGTTTGATCGTCAATTGGTAGTGGTAGTTTAATTCTATTAGACTATATATCTCGCTTCGAGACACATTACACAACAATGAGAAGTGTCTCTTAAGAATTTGACGTTTGAATCGTAAGTGAGTAGGGTGCCGTGACGTCACGTCGAGCTTTAATTAAACGGGGCTCGGCTGAAGCGCATTTCGTATCGGTGTGACTAAGTGATCGGTTCCACTGCCACGAGCTTCGAAGCTTCGAGCACGTAGGTGCTTCACCGTCCTCATTTTTATTCGTATTTTAATAATTAAAAGGTGAATATTTATTTGTTCAATTACAACTTTCGGAACTAAATATATATAAAATACTTTGATGTAATTTTTTACTAAACCCAAGACAGGAGTAACATTTTATATTCTCAATCACAAATAAACTCTAAAATATTTAGTATCTCAATCGTAATCTGTTTATCAAACATATGCTAACATATGGTTACATTGTGTCATGACCTCCGAATTATATCTAATATTTTCACCCGACGAGATTAGTGTTCAATCGGACATGGCATGGACATTAAAAACGCCTGCGGAAGTTTGTATCCCGCAAACAAAGACCATATGTCAAATGGGATATTGGATATGGGATGTTGTAATTGACGTGGTGGTGTTGCGGAATTCAACTAATTGCCTAATATCATTGATTTTTTAAAATAAAGAACGAGAAAAGGGAGCACAAAATAAATAGACGGAAGTTATTTCAATTTGGATACAATAACAACCAAATTCTTTCGAGTTCTGCTCTTAGAATAACACTTTTTGGGCGGGCGGCGTCGCACTCGAATGATTTAATGTTTAAATTTTTGTTATTTCTAAATTAGTTCTTTTTAGAAAATTAGTTATCGTATCAATAATTTTTTCAAAAAGCAATTTAAAATAAATTTCAAGCTTGACTTCTATGTTTCGAAAAAGTTACCGAAAATATAGTTTGTGTCCCTAGATAAGCTCGTCTTTCAATTTTCACGTTCTCGCCGTAGGGCAAATCTGTTCTTCATGTGTTCGCGTCAATATTATATTTTTCTCGTGAGGATATAAAAACAATAAAAAAACACTCATGGATTTCTTAAACAGATGGTTATCTATCCCTTGGTGAAGGAGATTAGGATCGTGATGCGTTGACGCCATTTGGCTATTGCGTATCGATTGGACGGTTTATGTTAAATGTGTTGAGGGTGATAGTTAACGACAATAAGTTATCTTCAGATTGATCGGCGGTTAAACCAGTGATTTATATTCATATGTAACTACTAAGCGCTATAGCTTAAATCTCGCACTGGTCGCAAAGATAAAAGGCCTTTGAATAACGCACTATTGTTCAGGAGCGGTTGTTTTTTTGGATGAATATTTTATAGTCTTCTAAAGTATTTATTTGCAAAAAATAAACAAAGTACGAACATAAATATGAAGATAACAACAAAGCAATTTAATTTGAGAGTATCAAACTATCGAAGTTATTATTTTTGAACAAAAATGATTTAATACAAATCATATACTTTATCCCCCTTTCTAATTAAAATATTTAAACAGTGGATAAGTTATACAATGTTTTGTCTTTATCTGATACGTGGAAAAATTAGCTTGGCCGACAAGTACAAAACATTGTATTGCTATCCGTTGTGTATATATATTTATTAGTAAGGGGGTAAATGAGCTGATCTTGAATACTCGTATATGCGGCTGCAAAAACTGATATAGGTCTTGTCCAGGAGAAACTGCGCATTTTTAAGTTATATAATATGTTTTTTTTTCGTCGCGCAACAACGATTTATTGAATTTTGACTCTACTTTGGCAGTCCATTTGGTAGTTTGGTATGCGTATGTATGATTTATGCGTTGTTCGGTAATTTGGAATGTGGTAATTTCGAATCCCGGCCAGATAAGTATCTTTTTGATTCTTTTTATTTTTTTTAATTTACTAGAACTTTGAGCAAAGCTCTATTACCAAGTTACTATAATAAACTACAAATACTTGTTCCTTATACGTTTCATGCACCTAGATTTAATATCAATGCGATCAATAAATGCGATATGATTTTAATGGAGCTACTGAACGCTATCAATTTACTTCATTCACTGATGAGCTTGATTGTTAAGCTTCAGACAGGCTTTAGATCAGGCAAATTATCCTTTGTCATGATATCTATTGCACAATGTATTGTGAACACATTGGGTCATAATCGATAATATAATAGATAAATGAGGACGTTGTATTGAACACACCTTAAACCATTCAGTGTTTACTTCAAATCTTGCATTGAGTAAAAAAGAATCCTTGATTAGTCGATGAGAAATTTGTAATTATATAATAATATTTATTAAAACTTTAAAGTTCAAAAAATGCCTTAAAATAATGTCTCATCAACAATAATAATTGTACCATCTATAATCGACAACGAAGAACCAATAAATTTAGTTTAGTACATTTAATTTTCATAAGGAATAAACTTTTATTTGGATCAAACTACAATCCCATAAACATTTCAACAAAAATAAGCACAAACGACATGATTTCCGCCCACAAAAATGATATATTTTAATGCGGTGTCGTGACTTTCCCGATGATAGCTCGTAAAATCTATAAATTCGCTATACAACTGCGATGGGGAAATGAAGGGTCTGGCCGATATTCGGGACAATTGTGTGCAGATGGACGATGTTTGCTATCTGCGCTATTTTTCGAGTTAATACAATTTATTGTAATACGATTCAGCATAGATTGCATCGTGGGTTGGGGGAGCGAAACTCGTTTGAAAAACTCTCTGGGGATAGGAACGCGCCGTCGCGCGTCGCAGCGACTGGGTATTAGTCACGTGATAAATCTTCCGCTTCGTGAATATTACTATCTCTTTCTATTTTCGGTGATAGACCATAACATCATCTCTTTTGCGTGTTAATATAATCCGCATTTGCGGAGGGTCGGGTCCTCGTTTGCTCCTTTATGACGTGCAGACAAGAAAAATTATGTCAAGTGGAAATAAGTTTAAATGCATTCAGACTTTTGTAAAGACGTAAGTCGATCATCACATTGCACGGAAAGATTCTGAAGTAAAATCAAAGTTGTGTACAAACAGAGCGTTTGTAAAGTGCAAACCATTCTCAAAGGTTTTATACACTCGGCTAGAACATTTTCTAATTCGATTACAATTTGCGGTTTATTTACGCTTATTTGTACTTATTGGTTTTTTTTCAGACTTCCAGCTTTGCTTGATTTGGTTTATCACAATGATTCCTAATCAAAATAAGTCGGTTCCGTGCAGAAAACTTACTTACAATAACATTCTGATATTGTCGTAAAAAAAACCAAAACATCCGACTGTAGGTACTTGTCATCTTGTAAATTGGTTTTTAAATTAGCTTGAGTCTACTTCAGTGCTCGGCTTTAATTTAATCCGTAATCGAGATATACTATTTTTAGACTCACGGTTTTTTCAGCTATCACACTTGATATGAAATTATCGTAATCAAAGACATTTCATATTTTACCACTTTTTTCAATATCATTTTCGTTCGTAACTATTATATAGTTTAGTAAAATGGATGAAAACCTTTATCGCTACTACTATGGGATATATATTTGCAGCATTTAATAACCTAAGTGCATACCATGTGCATGATCCAAATATCAATATTTTAAACTTTAGTTACAGCTATAGGGGCTTCGATAAAACATTTGGGGCTCTTAAATTTTCAATTATATTAAAAAGTTGATACAGTGTTATTTGTGCCCATTCATCGTACACACGTAATGAAGGGTGCAACAGCTGGGTCACATTTTTTTCATTACACCCAAAACTACCGAACCAGTTGATTTATGTCAGATTAATATACGAAGCAAGTTTTTATTCGCTACATACCCGGAGGCGTGTACTACAGATATTTTATTGTCCGTGGACCCAATATAGCGAAGCGATTCTTTATTAATTAAAAGGACCGTTTCGATTCGTTACTATATTTGTTTCTTGAAAGTAACTTCGTCAAATTAAAAGTTTTGTTCTTTGAGCTAATTAAAGTTCCTCACAATATTTGAAGAGGTATAGAATGTTCCGTCGTAATGGTGTCATTAAAAGTTGTTGTAATTACATGGAATGGAATTTTCGGTTAAAAGCAGTAAACAGATTCTAACTTCCATAATTATTATTATCAGGTATGTGAAAAATTGAATTGATTTTACTTAAGAAGTTGGACTCATTAACATAAGAAAGGTATTCAAGGACAAGTATTTAGTACCTACAAGTTTCAAATAACTTAAATTCGATAACGAATTTGTTCAAACCTGAAAGAAAAGCTGTCGTCGATTTTGAATTTGGTAAATATCATCCATTGTGATATAGATATTATTTAATTTAATTTGTGGATGTTGAATACTGACCCGAGCGCTACAGTTTCTTTTCTCGTAATCTCTAGCAAAGTGGATTAGGTTTAATAGTTTTCTTAGTCGGTCTTGAAATTACCTTGAAATGCGAGGTAAATCGTTATTTTAATTCATTGTAACATAATTAACAACAATATAGCATGTGTTTAGTCCAAGAGGTAGTAACCTGCTCATTTATATATAACTTGGGCAGGTATATTTTAGAATTATTATCGCGATGGGTATATGTCTATATCTTAGGGATAACCCACAATAATAATTTTTTATCCTTTACTTTTTACGAGGAATAATGGCTTATTTACGAAGCGATTTTAAATAATACAGCATTAATCCTCATCCAATTAAATACCTTCAATACATTGTGCATTTAATATAGATCAATAGGGCCAAAGGGCCATATTGATCTATACAGCATGTAATTTAAATTAATATTATATTGTAGATATTACAGATTTAACCCGGCGAGCGTAAGGTTAATATGTGTTACATCGTGCGTTAGGTGGGTGCAGCACACCCATGGACTAGAACATTTTAATGTGTTCATAATACTTTATTTATCTTTTTATTTACTAAATGTGACTATAATAAAGCAAACAAATATTTCTTAGTCCTTATTTACGAAACTAACGAAAGCAAAGTTTTTTACTTAAACATACCGTAACACTTTGAATTATTCTTTATTAAAAAAGTAAAGTTTAAAAAAAACGAATAGTTTTTCTTTATAGATGAAATTTGGAAACAAATGAGATCTAAACTTATACTATATAATAATTAGTCATACTCCTCATAATCATCTTCAGTTTATGCGCAATGTCCACACGCAAAACAGCATGTTCTATATATATAACTATTCATGACAAGTATTTTTCGGATGCAGCTGACTCATTTTCATTCGATAACCCTACTATCTAATCTATCTCTTGGTTCAAAATTACCTTCAGAGCTTCTTTGGCCAACATCAATTTCGAAGTCACAAAAGGAATCATCACAAGAATTATTTAGCCTTATATTTAGAAGATATCGTAAAATTTATATTCAAGCGCGAAAAAAGCGGTCTCGCACGTCGCGTCGAGGTGATAGGGTCCCGTTTTACCCATTGGGTACGAAACCCTAAGAACATTTTCAATTTTCTATACAGAAGTATATTGTAGTGAGTAGAGTTATTTGCTGAAGAAGTTTTTTCTCCAAGAACACTTGCACGAAGCCGCGGGCAAAAGCTAGTTAATGACAAAAAACGAATCCGCAAGAATGCAGAAGCTGTTTTCAGTTTTCTATGTCAAGTGAAATTCTTTATGATGGACAGCGCATTCGACGAACAATTATGTTCTTAGAATTCGCTGTCAATTTCGTTTTATTTAGATATATACCCAAAGATATCAGAAGGGTCCTTGAGTATTTCTACAAATACAGAGAATTACATTCACATAATTTACTACTGACAAAATTAGTATGTACGTAATTAAAGTGGACAAGATTTATAAATCCGTACCTTCTATTTAGTATTAAATGGACTCCAATTTACTGTTTCTAGTAGGCGTCGGCCGCGGCGTATCATCTGTGGTTGTATCGACTATCGAGTTATCTCGGAGATCTCTAAATGTGGCAATTTGGAGGCGTATAAGTGATTTAATTAAAAATACTTACACGATCCGTCCAAAACGTGTTACCGGCTAAGCGATACAAACGTTATCTGTCTATAACTTTATGTGCTTCTAAACGGACATCGGAGATAAACTCAAGTCGCATTTCACGTTGGTTTCATTAGCTTCTTCGAATGTGGCTCTTAGACCAGTTACACGCTTATTGACCGAAATATTTCTATGTAGAATTTCAATATATTTTGTATTTAAATATTTTGTTGCATGTGATAAGTGTGTTGAATCTAATTTTATGGTAATCTGTACTCTGTTTTATAATACAATGTATAAATAAACTTTATCCCCGTCGATTGCAACACTGTAATTCTGTCGAAATTTTTCATTCAATCGCCAGCAAATACGTAGCTAGCGTTGACTAGTTGTACCTAGTAAGTGGGGTTGTAAGAGTCAATTCACACCGAAACAAAACGATACGCTACATAGCGTTGCATTTTTAAGATAGCTATTAAAAATTAAACTTTTATTTATTACACAAGAAGATACACGTTTCATTGTAAGAGTTCGAATGACAGTTCGCACCGCGCTGCACAGCGAATGACTGATGTCATATGAAACGTGTATCATTTTGTTTAGCCAATAAAGTTCAATTTTGAATAGCTATCTTAAAAATGTAGCGCCGCGTAGCGTCGCGCACCGTCGCGGTGTAATCTGACCCTAATTATATAAAAAGTTTAGTTGTGTTTAGGCACAGAGAAAAAATATATACATTTATTAAAAATTTATTTAGGTTTTCATTACACAGACCTTTAAGCTTATCTGAAATGAAATGATAATTTGAATACTAGAAACTAACATCATCAAAACTGGTAAACTTAGATCCAGTGGCGTGTTAGAAGCATATTTTATGTTCGTTTATACTTAAATGAAACGGTGGGCAAAGTTTAATTAAAGTGGCGGTATAAACGTGAACAGGGAACAATGATATTCCAGTAATTCTATGTTGATAACTTTTATAACTTTTTGTAAGCACTTTTCGAAATGTAATTTTGACCAATAAAAAGTTTACTAATCAGGCTTTGCATTCAAAATATATGACATGATATTGGGCATTATTAAAAGGTTTTATTAAACGCTATAATCGCCACTTAGATAGGAAGCTGAAACAAAAATAATTTTAAAAGATATTAATTTTAGTGGAAATGAAAAACAGTTTTAGAATATTTTAATAAAAATAGTGCAAGATGATTTAAACTCTTTAGGAGAGCTAAATACTTAATATTATTATTAAAAAATCTATACGCATATAGTTATATACTATATATCATTGCATGGGGAAACAGATTACAACCTACGTAATTATTACATGAAATATTAGTATTTTAGCATCTCTTTATGACTATCCAATTTCTTACTTGGGTACGATAATTTTTAAATTAGGTCAAGTAAGTAAAGTAGTAAAGTGGTTGCAAACTTAACAAAAAGAAAAAGAGCCAAATTCAATTACTTATATAACTTTAAAGTCTGCACTTTATAAAATTTATAAATTATAATACATATAAGTACAGAAATTTATAAAATTCGCAAAAACTGTTTCATTCATCGAACAAAACGTTCCATTTCCAACAATTAAAACATCTTGCATAACACGTTATTTGCGTGTTGGTAACGACTAGATAGCTTTCATGAATTCACATTACGAAAACACTAATGCTCGCATATGAAAATATGTTCACTTCACCTATACAAATGTGTTATGGGTGGAGGTGCGCGCTGTATGTAGGTCAGGTGTAGTTATCGCCCTGTCGGTATAAACTTTGACGCTATTTTCGCTTCCATCAATGTGTCTGCGGTTGGAGTTGCGTCTTCGCCTTGCCTTATGCCTGCACCACTACGAATGATCTTTTTATGGCAATACACTTGTGTTTGTATACAGTAAAGTACTCGTAGATTAAGACCGGTTTGTATATTTCTTGAATGGATTTTATTGCACCCTATTCTTTAGAGTTATTTGTAGTTTAACCTTAATTAGCGGTGTTCATTTTAAACACATAGAAAAAGTCGTCCAATGTTGTAGTTTTATTTATGTCGTAACATCAAAAGATTATAATATTATGATATGAATTGTTGAAAATGTTTTGCAGAATGGAGTCATTTGAGGCGGAGGCTTAAAGTTGGCATGAAATAGAACTATAACCATAAACCGAAATGAAACAAATATTTATGTTAGTTTTTGTTTAAGTAGATATAACGCACAGGATATGCATCCGCATAAATAATTTGTACTACGAAAATAATGATTATATACACACGGAGGAAATATAAAAATAGCAATTTATTTTCCAAAGAATATTTTCGTAAATTATGATCGGTTGTTCCGGTGATGGGTAGAGATTGCGATTGCTTGATGTATACGTAGTAAAATGATACGGGACGTAAAAATACGGGATAATTTATAACCACGCTAACACAGCAGCGAGGGCCCGAGGCACGCACAGCGCCGCCTCGGGTTAGGCGCATCATTTATATTTTTGTGATGTTTGTTTATTTTTTATCTCATTCGCTGTAAAAGCCGACTGTGAGATCTAAACAAAGAATGTAAAAAGACTAATGGCTAATGTCTGTTTTCATCACGACGTCAATGTTTAATAAACTCATTTACATACCTGACATGTTACATAGATATTGTGTATTCATTTTTTAATACACGTTGCTGTATTGTTTTATGAAATGTTAGCAAAGCTGTGTACATGCTAGTAAATATCTCAATACAAATCTTTCAATGCTTCTTCAAATTGAATAAAATAATATTCATCAAAATTTTTGTTGAAAAAAGTTTTGTCAAAGTTCAGACCAGTGACCACAGATTAACCTATCTGTGTTAGTGTTTAATACCCCAGGAGATTGTCACGAAGTAACTTAAATGTAAAACATAGTTATCTGTAATAAGAAACAGGGGCGAGGTTTAAATAAAGCTGTAACGTGTAATTTAGATAGGAATCTACTAAAGCACTAACGACTTCGCTTTGTCCACGAACAACGGAACTTCGCCGAAGGCCGTGTAAGCTTCAAGGATTCTTTTGGATAAATTTTCAATCACAAAAGATTAAACCTGTCCCTTATTGAATCTTTTGCCCCGGGCCGACTTAGTCCGAATAGAAGTAGTGGCAGGATATTGAATCGCGATAGCAATTTTGTATCAGCAATAGTTTTTTCAATTTAGATAATAAGTTTTATAATATTTTTCTTCACTGTGTAGACCGTTTTCTACTGAAATGGATTATATTATTATGTCTTTGAGAATTTTATAATATTTTTCTATTGAATTATCGTTATAACAAGAGATATAATATACTTAATATATCAGTAATATATTAAGTATATTATATCTCTTGAGGCAATTTCTTTATCATGAGTTTCTTTCTCCTAACCACGTAATACCTTTATGATGACATTGTTTATATTATACCGGAACACGTATTTTAAAATATCTAAAACAACACGTTGGAACAATTGGAGTGAACTTAATAAAAACGGCGTCTATCGCAGCCGAGTGTCCCGCTGGGAGGTTAACGATGATGTATTGTATACTAGCTTCGAGCTCTGTTCTACAACCTTATACATTAACTACACGACAGTTCTATTACATTGTATGAATAACTTATGATTAACACAAAATTTAAATTCGTATAAACGAGAAAAATCATCTGTTACATCTGGGTTACGCCTCAAAACATCGTCATCTTCTGGAAACGTCGTTTGTATTGTATCTGTACACTGATATTTTCACTATCGTTTTTACTTGTATGATAATATCCATATTATTCTAATTAGATACAAATTAACATGTGAATGTTATATATTAACTTATAGTATTATAGCGTTGTTAAGCAGTAAACGCATTCTGTCCAGTTAAAGTCGTTGACTGCTGGCATGTGGAGGCACTTGAAACTAACAGACGAGTAGAACTTGTTCACCAAACAAATTATAACTGGAACGTCTTCATTAATGTTCAAATTATATATTAACCATACATGGAATAAGTTAGGAAGCACTTGTGGCTTATTTATTGTGTATTTTCGTTGATATTATAAATCATATTACAAAAGACATTGGGCGTCTTTGACCCGCTGTTTAAAAAATTGGCGATCTCAAACCAAAATACTATAAGAATGTAGAATTTTCATTCACATTTTATGTTCCGTAATTATTTTAAATCAGATCCATGAGAAATGGAGATCAATAAATTGTTGAAATGAGTTAAAATATTATAGTGTTTACCCCATTTCCTTCAGATATTACGACCTACGCCGTTGTAACCTAGGTATAATTACATTTACATCTAACCTTATTTAATGTTAGGTCGCCGTGGCTAATATTTTCATAATAAAATGCCTCATGTCCTTTAGCCAAACAATCAAGCTATCAAGAATTTAATGAATATCAAATAGATCCATCTTTGATTGTTTAGCTATCCAATTGTGTAAACGATGTAATTGAATTTAATCAGTGAGAAGTTTGTACAGAAAGTATTTTAAATTATAGCAAAGAATAACTTACCTATAAAGTAGGCGAGCATGGCCGCTAGGATGACACATAGACAGATCATAGATATGGCTAGGCATTTCCACGTGCACCGATGCTGGCATCGCTTGTCTATGTGGAACCGCGAGGGCGAGTACACTGGCACGGGGCTCGGCTGGCTGGCACGCAATGGGAATACTGGCATCACCAGAGGCTGGTTCGCAAGTTGGCAGTGCCCACCCATAGTGCCTCTGCCCATGTCACTTGGCATCCCCGTACCGCCCATTCTGTGAAAAAAGATAAAGTAATCGTAAATACTAAGTTACCAACATTCACTAAAAAGCACATATAAATAAGCCATAAAACAACTCTATTGATGGATTGTTGAAATCATTATACATTCCTCACTGGGTAGGTACTCTCAAGTCATGAATAATTTTATTTCACAGATAAGACAAAGTGCCAAGCGAAGTAAGGTCTAGAATAAACACTTAAGAAATGGTTACTTTTCCGAAGCAAACGAGCATGTTTCGTGTGGGTGTAATGTCTTCGTGGTAGGAATTCGTGTTTCGCATTTATATTTGTCTCAGACGGAAATTGCATCCACGATCCACGTACGTAGCAATAAGCATTACTATTCTTAATGATTGTGACATTCTCCACCCTAACGATCATTTTACAAAGCGTATTGCTTCCTCCACTTCAGGGGAAAGAAAATCAATATTCTTATTATCACTAGCGGAGTCTACAGAGACTCCCATGGCTTTAATATCACATATCCGGTCAATTTATGTCAGGCCTAAGATGCTTTCTAAATACATTTTTATAATACAATTAGTGTGTATTGTGACCACATAAAAGCCTACCGTGAACCGCCTACAGCGAGTTGTACAAAATATATAATCAGGTATTGGATAAGTTGAAATTGGATTTTTGTAAGGTTAGGATTAGGTAATAATGTATATTTTTGTATACCTACTTGCAAAAGTATAATAAGGTACGTACGTTATACATACTGTTTAGATCTCAATACAATCACTTCAGTGAAAATTGAGAAGAATACCTTATTATAACACGTAACAGAAAAAAAAAACGTTAAGATTAGACGCTGTTATCCGTCACAAATCTGTTGCATTGAAAAAATCTCAGGTACAAAATCGGTCCAACATTGTTGACCCAAACAACAGTTGCGAAGAGAACCATATGTTGGAGCAATCACGGCATATTATAAAGATATCTGAAAAAATGGAATCAAAATTTAAAACCCTGAAGGCGATTAATCAATTAGCCTGGCTCATCTGTCAAGAGTTTTAAGAGTGTTATAACATATGGCGCGGCCATCCGCCAACTGACGCCTGTGTAATGACCGTACCGTTTCATCGCCTTTACAAAAAACCCGGTATTTTATGTTATTTTATTGTTTAAAATATAAAATTGGTTGTCTTTTAATAAAGTGTATTCTTTATACAAGATTGATGGAATTTTACATGTTAATAGTACGTAGCATTCACAAGTTCATTTCAACGGGCACCATTAGTTCAAATTAAAACTATTTATCTATTTTAATTGTTATTAAATAATGGTTTATCAGATAGTACTTTATTAAAACTATCTAAAACAGTTAATTAGAATTACAATCAAAAGAATGAACGAGCTTAAACGAAGTCGTGTGGCTTTAAAGATCTTATCTACTCAGTTAACAAAATAAACGGGTAACTAAGCATATCTTAACTATAATTTTTAATTATTTCATTCATTTAATGGTCAATAAAAGCTTTTTGATATAAATCATGACATTTATATGGTTCTGTATATTACAATGGTGTAATGTACGAGTGATACACATAAAATAATAATTATCTTTCAGAAATGTAAGAATTATTCCACATAAATTATAACAACATAGCCAGTTCATTAAATATGAATGTCACATATGAATACACACTCGTATTCGCAAGGTTCCTGATTCCTCAGGCTTAGTCAATTAAGGACAAGGAATGTGCAAAACAAAAATAATAAACCGTGGAAATAATTGTACAGCCTCAGCAAATACAGAGCGTAACTCATAAAGGGTTTTGGAGAACGCTTTTGACTGTAATTTTCTTTTGAATAGTGCGAGGAGCTTTCGAACAAAGAATTAATTAATTAGATTGTCTATAATAATAACAACAAAATTTGACTTTAAATCGAAAGTTTTTAAATATCAGAAGATTTAAGACTATTAAAAGCTGTAAGTGTTAAGTAGGTACTATTTAAAATATTTTTTAACGTAGTGGGTACTAAAATACTAACCATTGATGCAGAGATAATATTTTCTGTATGATGGAATCATAGTAGAATTATTATTCGGTATTTATTAACATGTTTTATGTACCTACGTTATTTTTTTAAAGACCTCGTAAATTGATGTTCTATAAATAGATTATTCGCTAAAAGTAGTTCACAACAGCTACTTATTATGTTGGTTATTGTAACTGTATACGAAATTGATTTCGTTACATAACTAGTTATTACATTTTTTATAGTTGGCAATCTTGCAAAGGCTTTATTATCGGGCAAAACGCATCAACTCCGCGCATTACCGAAATGAGGGAACGCTAATGTTTTTGTTTGAAAAATTGTACAGGTAATAGTTTCGTTCGTGCTACTCTTTTGTTATTTAATTTAAAGCTATTTCTTAAAAAAGTTATCTTAATTTTCAGTGTGTATAATGAGTTCATATTGTCATATTATATATAAATAGTCAAAGACTACAATTTTTGGAGTAAATTTGGAGCAGTTCAAGTTTATATCGAGGAATATTTATAAAGATAATAGAAATAAGTTTATAAGGTTTAGGCGCCGTCCACATATTACGTCACACAAAATTTAAACTTTTTGAATCCCTCCCCCCCTATGTCACGCACTTTTAGGATCCCTTTAACATGTAATGTCACGTTTGGTATTAAGGAAAGTAAAATTATGCTTCAAAAGTCATAAAATACTTGAATGTAAATTTCTGTGTCTAAGCATATACTTTCCGACCCAGCTTCGGAACAAGCTATTATGCACTATAGAATTTTTGCCAGTGTCGAAGATAGTATAGTGTAAAATATATTATGTATAGGGTACAATGGAATTGACATATTATCTTTAGATACAGATATTAATTTTTTTTTTTTTTTTTGTATGTTCAACGGATTACTCCGCGCTCTGTGGACTGATTTTCAAAATTTTATTTTATGTATAGAGGGTATAATCTCAAATTGTCCTTTTGACATCAAAGTCCTGATGATGGGATCCATGAGGAATCGAGGGAACTCCTGGAAATTTATATGGATACATATGGTGATATTGACTTTTTCTGAAGTAGTCCAAGCACATGCTACCAAAAAGTAAGATTTTGCATCAAGGTGTACCCTGGATCCAAAAGTACTGAACCAAATTCCTGACTTCTTAAAGATACTTGTTTAGGGATTTAGGCGTTGTTTAAAGAACTGCAAGCATAAGCCACTATGTCAATTAAAGAAATCATCATCATCACCACCACATAATGATGATATAATAGGTTACTTCTCTTAGTATTTTACACCGACACGGATATCTTTGAACATTATTCTGCCGATATAATCCTAGGTTGGTCCCGTTGTCACCAAAGTGGTGACAACGGGACCAAACTAGGACCAACCGGGATGCCATGATGATGGCATCTATAAGGAATCGAGGGAAGTCCTCGAAATTTATATGGACACATATAGTGATTTTGACTTTTTTTGAAGTAACACAAGCATATGCTACAAAATCTAGTATATTCTGAATCTAATAGCACTGAACAGAACTCCTCAGTCTTTAAAGATACGCGTTTGGAAATTCCGACATTGTTTAAAGAACTGCAAGCATATGTAATGACAATGTAAGTTACATAATGATGTAACTTACAGTAATCATCATCATCATCTTATATACAATACGTAATGAAAGCTTGGCGCGTATTCAATTATACATTAGTTTGTTTATTTTAAAAGTTCTTAAAATGTGTTAATAATAATATAAAAAATATGACTAAAAAGGAAAAAAATATTATTTATAAACAAAAAATTAAACCGACTTCCAAAGTAAAAATACACAAAAAAGTATGCAATGAATCTTATTTTCTAAATAATTCCCCTTTTAAATTCGGCTAAAATTTTAACTATTTCTTCATACTTCTTTGTGTATTTTTACTTTGGAAGTCGGTTTAATTTTTTGTTTATAAATAATATTTGCACTAAATATTTTAACCTAAACCAGGAAATAATAACGTTTAATAAACAAAAACATTTACTTATATTCCTTATAATTCATTATTCTTGGGTTTAATTTGTGAAGCTTTTCAACGAATTTATTAAAGGACATTAAAAGAAATTTAAAACGATGAAGGTAAGATCAGACAATTAACTAAGTCGATGACGGAGTAGTATTGTAGGACTATGGCGCGATATTTTAAGAGCAGTATTCGTTAAGATTTTGACAGCTGCTTGTCGAGAGCTCCTAATGAAGCAGTAAATAATGAGAGGTGTTGATCGCCGTCAGATCTGAGTGGAAGAAGCAATTTATTAACGTGCTATCGATTTTTATATTTTGTGAATAACACTAGTTAACTCAGTTTTGTATTGTATTACTGAACAATTAGCATATACTAAAGTTAGTAAGGACGCTTTGTATCTGATCTATTCATATTCTTACTTGTGAGTAGTGAGAGGTGGACAAGAGTTGAGAATTTCGGTTCAAGCATGCTAAGTAATTAGGTAATACAGAAAATTTTAGTACCAATTTTACCAACACCTATCAAAGTTAATCTTTGATTAGATATAATGTTTCCTCTCGTTCCTCGTATTAATGAGAGAGAATGTATGCTATTTAGACAAACGATTAACATTAGCAGGAATTGGACATATTGGGACTTAATCTGGGACTATATAATCCGGAATCCGGCGAGCCTGGGAAAAGTTAGAGCACTGAAAATAGAACTCTGCACTAATTCAATAGAGTTGGAAAAGTGTCGAAGTGTCTGCTGTCAGCTGAATACAGAAGCTGTCATATATGACATGGCATGGACATTTGACTCGACACTTGTGTGTTCGATTTTCAGCTCTATTGTATTAGCGCTGAGTTCCATTTTCAGTGCACTAAATTTTTCCCGGCCTTACGGTTTCCGGAAAATATAGTCCCAATTTTAGAGTCGCTAGGACCTAATACGGAGTGTTTTAGTTACAGATAAATCCGCATATTTAAATATTTTCACACGGTCCCACAGTTGCAACGGTAACTTTTTCATAAGGTAAACGGAATGACATATAAAAAGTATCGGAAGAGCGGCCCGTTGGACTTGCAGGTAACTCGTTAGACGGCCGTGGATCGCAACTGTCCTACAGTTTTTTATCGCCACTATCGCGCGTGCAGCGGTCATTTCTAGTTTGGAAGACGGCCCGACCTTATGGCTCGATCGCACAACGCTAACAACTATTCAAACGAAATTGACTCATATGTTAAGTGAGTAGGAATCACTTAAATTCAGAAACATTTGTTGTAAGTAAAACAAAGCACACGCAAACAAGAACTCTAATAACAGCGGAGACAGTTTAATGTCGATTGAAATACTAGAGTCCGTCCTATATGATAGCCTTCTAACTGGGAAACGAGACGAAACAAAAAAGTAAAATGCAGGCACGGGCCGTGAGAACGCTCCTTGGGTGCGGTACGAAGCTCCATACCATTTATCTTACACGGTCGTGCGAGAATGGCCGTCGAGGTGCTTTTATTGCACCGATCCCTTAAATATAGGTCTGCGGCTAACTTACGGCTAGGAATAACTTTACCGAATTTGGTAAATACTGACCTGATCATCATTCAAACTACCAAACTGAGATGACATTTCGAACTTAGTGGCCAGCAGACATTTTGAAACTACATGTTAAAGCTTTGACAGTTTCTGGAATACAACATGATTGATTTTCTAGTGTATATGCTATAGTCATGTCTATGACTAATACATTTTAATTATGATTTCGCGAAATTCACGTACCTACTCATGTTTTCACTAAATGATTAGGTAATATACAATTCTATGAAAAGCAAACAGTTCGCGCCTATTCAATTCATATCTAAAGCTCAGAGCTATAATTATAATTGATGTCCGGAAATCATATTATCGTTTACTTTACCAATTACCATTATAAAATTCCTTTCCACTAAATCGCATCCTTAGACGTTAACTTTTTACAGGGAAGGATCGTAAATTTAAGTTTCCTAGAAAGCGTCTGCCCTGAAGAAAGTTAATGATTTGTTTTGTTTGGCGTGCCCGCTGATTGTAAAAACTTCGGAGGGCTTTTTATGGAACAAAGGGGTAACCGTGCATTATCCTTATTAGTTTCTGTTTGTGTAGTAATTCCATAATCTCGGCAACTTTTTTACATAATCGACATGAAAATTAGTATTGTTTTCAATTGAATCTCTATTATTAAGCTAGACGACTGCAAGAAATACTTACTACTTATGTAACAATTTACTGTATTAAAGCTATAATTCTCTACATTGTCTTCATACTGACAATAAAGAGCCTCTAAATGACTCGTAAATATTATCGTATTTCAACTTAATCATATTTTACAATGGTACTGTGGGCGTGCGGCAAATCTTAAGACTAATTATAAACAGACGTTAGCAGCAGGGATGGGGCATTCAATGTTTGTTTGGATCAATAGTCCTATTGTGTGGTACACATGTAATTATGTGAATTGTATGAAAGATGTGTTGGAATAAATTATGAATATATTAGTGTAGCCATATTCTTTGAAATGTAATAACGACTTTAAAAAAAATTGTAGAGATACAAATTTCGTATTAGCGATAATCTTAGTATCAAGTTCTGTGTCTGTATCTGTGTTTATTAAAAAGTTTGAGCACATAACTTAGATGAAACATATTAGATACCTTACCTATATCTGACATTTTACGTTAAAAAGTATTTTCGTATTATTTACGAATGCAGCCTTTTCAGAGCGTGTTGTGAAATTAAAAAAAAATATTACGTAGCGATTTAGCGATCTTCGAACGATATATATTTCCAGATTTTCCAGTGAATTAGGCGACATTTAAGCTAATTATTAAATAGAGTAAATTGAAACAGAGCTAAAATAAACGGAGTGGACAGACCTAATTACGTTTGTGCTACGTGCTTCGGGATTTAAAGGCTGATGTAACATAGTACACAAACTATTTACACGGCATAGTCGCATCACATATATAATGTGAACACATAGCATGTACGCTGGTGCAACATTAGTAAAGCGAAATGGTGTACTGAAATAGTTATTTTGGAATTTCGACTAAGTAACACTATTCATAACTTCCTAATACCTAGTACCTACTAGTAATTATTACTAAATATTCGTTCATCACCTGTTTTAATAGGAAATATTTTAATTGCATATTGTAATTTAATTGTAATACAGTGAATCATAGGGCTAGCCTTTTGCTAGGCGCATTTGTCACTTCTAGGAAGCGAATGGAATATAAATTAATTTTTATGACGTTAATGGGCGTTAACTTTGAAAGCTGTTAAGTTTCAAACTCTGACTTATAAAAAAAATCTGATAAAACCAAACTACATGGGAAAAGTCGCAAGTAATAATCACAATATTGTATTTTATGTATTAAAATGTGTATTAGGTTCTTGTAAAACAAAGTATTTTGAATATTTTAGCAGAAAATTAATTGTGAAACATTATATTCTTTCCTGTGGCACTACAATACCAGTATTATCGCATAAACAGCCATTAAAGTGTCGAGGAAAAAACAAAGGCGATAAAGTTATACACATTACAAAGTGAATTCATAAATAGTAAGTGGGCTCGATCGATGTTCTGCAAGACGCCACCCCACCCTTCCCGACGTGGTGTAAATTTAAGAAATCCCCTTAATTTAAAGCGAAATGTGTAATGACTGTACCCTGTTTCGCCAATTTCCGCCCTCGTCACTCGCAACGAAAAATAGAAAATTGAAAACGCCATTATAATTTTAAATGTAAAATTTCACTGCCGTTCTATCTTTATTCTAGTATATAGTTAACGTGTTCGTAATTTTTCATCAATTATTTTGTATGTAAAGTTATTCCTTATCAATAATTCAAGTTTTTGGAGATGGTTACTAAACAATTTCAGTATGCTTAAGTAAGTACGTCCTACTTACTTAAATGTGAAAGATTGTGAGGATGGATGGATGTTTGTTACTCTTTCATACAAAAATTGGTGAACAGATTTTGATGAAATTTGTTATGGTACTACTACCGTACCAATTTTCATCAAAGTCTGTTCATCAGTCTCTGGATTAAACATAGGCTAATTTTTTTCCTGAATAAGTGCAGTGTTCCCGTGGGATACTTTATTTACGAAGAACGGAGCCGCAGGCCAAAGCTAGTTGAGTTATAAACCTCATTACTGTAATACAATTAAGAGTAGCTATGATCTTTGTAAATATATTTTAAAACCTGACAGAGCACGATGTTCCGGGAAAATGATCAATCATTCATCTTCAGACAAGTTCTTTACACACTTGTAACGAGAATCCTTGGATTATGTTTAATTATAACGTAATATGTAATAGCTTATAAGCTAAGTATGATAAAGCTTCAAAAGATTGATTAGGTTTTTTGTTACGTTTAATAAACAAGTAAACACTCAGAACACGACACGTTTAATTAACTGCAAAAACATCATTTCCAAAACATTAATAATTAAAAAAAATAGTAATTCCCTTTTCCCATTACAAACACAACTAAAAAAAACATTTTTATTAATTTAAATTATAGTAAATTTCTCCAATTTTAATATTTTCCAAAATCGAAATTTTGGAAAATATTCCCATCTAAAATATGAATGCGTCACTTAGCTAAGTTTCTTAATATTTCCTATAACGTGGCGTGTTTAATATTTAAAGCAGCGGCCGGAATCGTTGAACCCGCAACTCTTATTAATAACCCTCGTAGCGCTGTGTTTGTTTTGGTCGCCTCGGGCTCGGTTAGGTAACGCTGATGTTGATTCATGAATGGGAGATTGCGAGCGCCTAGCGAGTGCCCACTCGCGTATATTTAGCGAATATCATTTTCCTAGAAACACACGACGGAAGCTCTAATAAATAATTGCGAAGTCCCCGTTTAAACTATTTCGCTAAATGTACACGAAAATTTTCATATTGCGTTCGCGGGAAGTTAAATAATAATGAGTTAAATGAGATTATGCATTTAATACGATCGTGCAGTGTTTAATGACGGTATATTCTGACTTAATTAAATTGTGATCTTTTGGGTAAAAGTTAACATCAAATATTTAATGTTGCGAGTGTAAAAATAACACAAATTGCCCGCACAAAAGAAGAGTAGATTTATTTCGTATTCAGTATTAAATTTTCCGAGAGCGAAGCGCAGGACGGCAAAGCGCCTCGGGCAGTTTTATCGCGAGAATGAATGGACTCTATACTGAATGTATGGGCATTATTGCCGACGCACGGACACAATGGAGTCGTGCATCGTGCACACGCGTACCTACGGAACGATATAAACTTACGACGATAAAAAAATTAAAATTATTGTCGATAAGAAATAAAACAAAACTGACTGAGTTATTTTGATGTACCCAGTGTCACTCTCACGCCTCATGCCCGTACAGACCATAACGATAAAACTGCACAGTTTGGTCACAGTAGACATATTTAGTATGTGAGCGTACGCCGATTCAGGAGGTCTAGTATGAAGATGTACTACTATTGTGACAGAACTGTGCAGTTTTATCGTTTTGGTGTGTAACAGACATAATACGAATCTAATGATACCTCTCAAGCTCAAATTCGGCTAGCCGTTTAGGCTCTAGAGAATGCCAAAGAAATATAAATACATATATACACTCGAAAAACATAACCCTCTGGCGCAGTCGGGTAATTAAGGTGGCTTTAAAAAAGGTGATAATAACAATTTATTATCAGGTATGCACAATATGAGCACGCTCTACGTTTATGAATTCGTAAATAAAGTTTTTAACTGACAAAATTTATGAATTACTTTTATAATATTATCTTGCTTACTTGTTTAGTACTGACATATAACTAAATGCATTAAATAAAATTAAGTATAAAATATAAAAACTAAGAAAAACTATGTTTTTTACCAATTCCATTATTTTTTAATAAGTTGTGATTATGTTGTGAAAATCCATTTCTTTATCTCTTCCATATGTAAAATATATGGCCTTTTATGACTATGTCGTCATCTAAAGATTCTATTATGCTCATGTTAAAGAGATGCAAATTTAGTGGGGCAATATATTGTACAAGTATTGCGGGGCAGAGACGATTTGAGAAGCTTTTATTTAAAATTGCACTATATTTTGTAGAATCACTTATTCTCAATAACGCTGAACCGTTTATCTTGAAACGTTTCGAACGGTTCAATATTTTAAAGCTTTTTGAAATATAGGGCGAATAATAATAATTTTCCCTCTGTATTCGATAATACACGTCCTACTTTTAAGTCTAATAATTTTTCTAATACAGGCTCTAGTTGGTTTATCATTTTTATTACGCAAACTAAGCGTATTTGTTTTAATAATACTCAGTATAAAAATAAAAATGCCAACATTTTAATATCTGCTACTATTGCATTGCCGTACAGTTAAATTAGTAACGTTAAAAGGCACTGTAACAATTATTAAAAGGCACTATTTTATAACTTTTTCGACGATTTTCTGAATAAATATTCAACCAAAAAAACTCGAAAGGCCGGATTAAAAAATAATACATTAGATCTCATCCTAGAAACACTTAAAATCTTTTTATTTTTAAACCATCTGGCGCGTTGCGAAACGCAGGTCTTCACTAAACGTTAGGCATTGTTCAGCGAGGCGGGGAATCGGCCTCGGGCAGTATTTCATCCAGTTCAATATTATTGGACAGGCACAAAGAAGCGGAAGGCCCGTGCCGCCGCGGGCACCTCCACAATATTGTCCCCGGGTATACATTGTCAATAATTCGGCTGCCAATTGATTGAAAGTGTTATCACATCACCTTCTCACTTTACCATACTTCTTATTACTTTTCGATTGTATTTTTAAATTCGAAAATCGATTTCAACGGAGCAAGGAATTTGTCGAATGGATTAGTTCAATTACTTCAATACCGATAGATGTGCATATGTATAAGAACCTAATATTATAAAACATATTATAAAAGTTCAGAAACCATTTTATAAATTTCTAGAATCTTACAAAGCTGAGAGTAGGTAAGTAGTAAAATTTTATCGCCCATTCATAATTACCTTGACATTCAAAGGGAAAGTATCATTATAATAAAAACGTGATAAATATAGGAGTAGTCGGCAAGGGGGAAAATATTAATAGAACTTCAACGTAAAAGGTTTCGCGGCTCGGTAGCGAAAGCGAGTGAAAAGCTACTCGTAGGTGAAAAGTAGTAGCGAACACCGCACTGACAAACCATTCCTGACATTTCGCTTTTCGTATTACGGAACGTTTAAAAACGTTCCTCCGATTTGACATTTGAATTCGAGTATTTTTCGGTTGAAAATATTTAGAAATGTTTTAAATGTTAAACTTTGTATAGGATTATTTATACCGATTGAAACCTTATTTTTTACGAGGTTACGGCGGAGCCAAAAGGAGGGGTAATGTTTGTTCCACCGTAGCGCCTAAACTACTGGTCCGATTGTAATAGATTAGGGGTCGATTCGTAATAATAAACAACCCGGGTAACATAGGCTATATTAAAATTTACGGGTCGGGTTATGGTTTTTATAAAAAATATAGTTTTTAGGTACGTGTGCCGTTTTTATAGTGGTCTAATTTATGTATATATGTCGATGTCATTTATAAATGGTATAAATGACATCGTTGTTTGTGTTTAGTTCGTGGCTTGCAGAACTTGTATAGCTTCAATGGTAGGGGGAGGTAGGTATAAAAATCAATAAGTGCTCAAAGGACCCTTGTCCTGTGGAAAATGGGGCGTGAGAGTATGGTTTCAGTACATTACTCCCGCCGAGCGCCCGCCGCCGATCAGAGGACCCCGTTCTCAAAAACACGATCTATTGTCAATTCACATTTCCATTTTTCGGCAATACCCGGTCCATGAGCCGTGAAATTCATAAAGGACAACTCCATGCGTAATATTTTATCAATTAAACACGGTCGGTTTCGATTTCGCAATAACATTGGACGTCATTTATTTTATGCTACAGTTTTAAATTAAAATATCATGGTGGCACACCATTTGGCTTAATGGGGTTCATAATTTCTGGCGATTGTCAAAAATGGGTCCGTTTTGTTTGCGGCTTCCAGGATATATTAAGGACGAATAAAATGTACGACAAAATTTATATGGACAGCGGAATGGGAAATAACAAACAAGTTATTGTTTTTTTTTTCATAATGTAACGTAATAATATTTTTTAAGGGGGATTTAATAGGAAGTAAATTTTTGCGTAGCACTTTAAACGCATAAAATAAGGTTGTATTATATATAATGTAATCGTATAGTTATTTCGAATCGGTACAAAACCTTAATTAAAGTTTTGGAAATGTCAGGACAGCCCCAGTAAATTGAAAAACAGTATTCAATGTCCGTGAAATGTAATTCATCGGATTAGTTGCAATAAGACAAACAAGTGAAAGAAAAACTCGTTAGAAATTGTAGTCAGTACTTCACGGTTGACCGGCGCGGGTGATAACAGTGGGTCGTTGGTGCCGAACGATCGATCCAATAAGCCCCTGTTACATGCGCACTGAATATTTATGACTACTGACGTCGGTCGGATGTCGCTGAAAAAACTTGTTACGAATCGCCCTAAGTGAATAGTTTACGTAACTATTCGTTGTTAAAATTTCACGGCCCAACGAGTGTCGAGAGGATAAATGTACATACTTAAATAATGTTTTATATTATACGTAATACACGTAGATATACTGAAATTATCTCTTTTACAAATAAAGTTTAATAATATAAAAAAATATTTTACCCCAACACTTTGCCTTGGGTCAACTTTTACGAGCTTGAGCCTGATAGTGTGGTGTGGTATTAAAAACAAAAGTACTCCATTTGATCAAAGGTAAGTTAAATTACTTCAATGTATCTTTTTAAGTGTCGTGATATGAGTGATCCTAGCACCCTTTTTTAATCGAACCAGTAAGTACCTTTTAAGATCAAACAGACATTGGAAGGAACATGTTTTTAAACTTAAAAGCAAAATGCAACCTTCTAGTTAAAATGTGTACAAGTATAGGTACTAATGTGATCGGTGCTTTATATTGACTAGAGATCTCTGTCGTAGAAATTCGACCATAACTCATATTTACATTTTTAGTATAAATTTTTAAGAGTTCGTTTGGCTCTTAGATACGCAATAAAAATGTGTATAATTTTGTCTATTATATTTACAGTGTCGGATTTAAGCGTCACACTCACGGTCCAACCTGCAAATCCAAGGCCGCGGACTTGTAGGCAAAAATTATAAATTATTGTCACTAATGACGGCTATTAGTATCGGTGCTGGATTTGCAGGCTGGATGGTGAGTAAGGCACCTAGCACATTAGCCGCCATATTCAGTTTATGACCCAAACTTCCTTCTCCAAATTACTCTTCTTATACTAATCAAGAGTGCAATTGTAGTTTTTTGCAATTGTCTTGGTGGAAATTTGTACTAAATAGCTATTTGAAAGTGTGTAAATATAACATTGATAGCGACCGAGTGGAGCGAGCGAGCAAAAATGTCTCTAATTTCGCGGGATAAAATTCGATAAATAATTTTTTTTTCAATTGTAACTGTTTAATTTGTAACAAATGCCTTTCTGAAAGGGTTTATTTTTTGGAATAATTAACAGAGCAGAATATACCATATACTACTAAATATTAGAAATAAAATTATTATGTTCTGTACGTTAAAAGCGAGCGAGCGGAGCAAAAATGTCTCTAATTTTGCAGGTTTCTATTGGATGAATTCCTATGGACCAAAACGAATGACACACAGTAATACAAAGTCAAAAATTATTGAAACGCTTATGACAATATTTTGCATCGAATATAATGCAAAAATATAAATTACAGAGCGTTTAGTAATTATTTGGATTCAGATGTTAGTGTTAAGTACCTACTTATACTTACTATACAGTACTAAGCAGCACTATACAGTACTATACAGAACTATACAGTACTAAAGTTCTGTAATGCAAAAAATGTTTAGGCCACATTTGCCGCCCCCTAAAATTTGCCGGCTTAGGCCTACTTAGCCATCTGGTAAAACCGTCTGGATATTTACTACCATTTACAAATAACAGATGAAAATATATGAACAAATTATTGACAGGCTGAAGGATTTGCAGAATGGACCGTGAGGATGGCCCTTAAAGTAGGTCCAAAACCGTGAAAACGTGATTTTTGTTTCACGTATTAGAGCGTTTTCACATTATGTGATACGATGTCGCTTATCGCGCGATAATGTGAGAAACAGCTTTATTATTTTTTATATTGAAACATAATATTTTTTTAAATGTTGTGACAGATTGACAAACGTCAACCTGTAATAAAATTATATCAAACGCACGGTAGGTAATGTGAGCTAACTGAGGTAGCGATAGTAATTTTAAACTATAATTAATGTAATAATTATACAAGAATATCAGTCCAGGTCCATTATAATTACGAAAAATAAAATTTCCCTCATGTTTTTCACGATGAAACCGAATGTCAAAACCCATAGGCATTGACAATAATGAATACGCGTGTGTGTGTGTACGTATAATCAAATCCATGGTACTGTGTTGCTGATATTTTCAATAATTTAATGTATTTCTAAGCATTATTTTAAGAAATTTAAGCTTCTCGCACGCCTTCCTCAGCTTAAACTTTAACTGTGTCAAATTTCACTCTCCTCTGTACTCACAATTCTCGTAAAACTGTACCTGAAATTTTCGCTTCACGTATAAATATATAGATAACATCGAATGGAATGTAAACTGCGCGCCAAACAAAATTGCTACGTCTATACTGTTAGTTTACCTTAAAATGGAATTACTGAATTCACGTTGTAATGTTCAGTCACTAATTAAATTTAGAAACATAATATTATGTTTCTAAAAGTAAGTGACGATTACAAGTTTTAATAACGAAATAGGTATGTAGCGATGTATGTAGCTATGTATGTAGCTATGTATGTAGCTGTGTATGTAGCTATGTATGTAGCTATGTATGTAGCTGTGTATGTAGCTATGTATGTAGCTATGTATGTAGCTATGTATGTAGCTATGTATGTAGCTATGTATGTAGTTTGATACTTATTGTGTGTGATGAATGTGATCAAGTGCTGACTGTAGTCAAGGCATCAATAAGAAATGTCGGTTTCTGCCCTTGGCTGGGCGAGTTATGATAATGTTCCAGTAACATTGTACTCCGGACGTCGTGTATTGATACTTACGACTCTGAATTTAGGGTTTGAAGGGCGATCCATTTAGACTCGCCCGGTGACGTGTACCTTGGACAAGACCAAAATTTTATTAGAATGGTATCGTCTGGCTTTTGTTCACAAGTGTTTCTTAGAACTTCTAACCTGTCCCCCTTGTCTTTGTACCGTAAACTTGGAACTTTTTTAAACATTTTCATGGTTTAAATTAGGAAGACATTTTCAGTTTTAAATTTTAAATCCAAAAGGTACTAGCCATAACCACTGAGACTCGAATTCACATACTTATTTGTATCTGCGAAATATTAAGCTACAAACTATGTTTATTTTAAATGCGGAGCCAGTTAAGACTTAACTCATAAATTAAAACAAAGACATTCCTTTGTATCTTCCTTTAACAAGCATATTGCGGTAAATGCACGAATGTCCGGACGAACAAAAGCTGTCGACACGCGAAGTATGCAGGATAAAAAGGCGCTTCGTGGTAAAAAGTTGGGGCGAGCTTTGTTTGTGGTAACGTTAAGTGTTTAGATAAGTGTAGCGGAGAGACGCGTTTATCTCGGCCAGTTGGCTCGACAAATGCTTGTGTGGTCCGCTGTTTACTGTTTAGCTAACTCTCCTCTCTCCGCGCTCTCCCGACTAACCAAATATGTGCGCTCCCATCTAAATTCGCCTCTTTAGTGGGACGCGTAACAATTATTGTTTCCAGTACACGTTGTGTGTATTATGTAATGCAGAGGTAATATTTACTTTTGGGTGTTTCTGCGTATTTCCTAATATTTTGGTTACTGTTGCTTAGTAGTCGCAGTGAGCTATTAGGGTCAATGAGGGTTTTTGATACTTTTTATGCCATTAGGGGCAAACCCAACTCACACAAAGCGTCATCTAGTGGGGTAAGTGGGATCAAAAACGGTCAATAGGAAAAGTCTTGGTAGCACGATGGTCCATGTCGTATCAAAAAGCTGTCAGATGTCATGAATTTAAAAACCCTCATTAACACCGAAACGAAACGATACGCGACATAGCACTGCATTTTTATTTAATATAGCTATTCAAAATTGAACTTAATTGATTACACAAGAAGATGTAACACGTTTAATTGTAAGAGTTCGAATGTCAGATTGCAGTGTAATATGACTGGTGTCATATGAAACGTGTATCTTCATGTGTAGTGAAAAAGGTTCAACTTTTATTGACTATATTAAAATGCAGCGCCACGTAGCGTATCGTCGCGTACTCTGTTAACGTGCGGAGATTTACTACAGAATAAAACATGTTATTAACTTCCTAAAAGTTCATATTCTAATAAGGAATTAAATAAACGAAAGCGGGATACGATTTTACATATTACTGGTCATGCCAGCCGCCTACACATTACGTTTATTTATAGCAGCCACTGTCAAAGTGAGGTTTTTGTATTTATTTAGTAAGGCGGTTTGTTTATTTTGTAAAGGTTTTTCTAATATCCTGCAGATAAGCTTGCACGAATGTAGTGACGTGACCTACTCGTTTTATCGAATTATCGTAAACATTTCATCGATAAATGTCAAGTGAATATATTATTTTCTTTGGTGATGTCAGACGTCACTGTCATTTCTATGTCATGACGAAATAGAGAACCAAAATTAGAATTACGTGATTATTCAAGAGCGCGTTCACTGAACTCACAATCCCGGAGGATCATAAAGTATATTAGCTTTATGAGTTTGAGTACAGTACAGATTAACGTTTACAGTATGATTTGTAATTTAACGGCGGCCATCTTGGATTTTTATTACTACGTCATACTGTTGATGTTCTGAATTTGCGTTAAAATGGACAGTAAATGAAAATCGAACTTTGGCTTTCTATTGTTTATATTTTTTCATTAAAAACCAAATTACTTTGAGGATTTATGCCCAATTTACATTTTGAGCATCCCATATTTTGAAGGTATTGTTCGTAACATATTCCTTGGTTCGGGATGACAACCAATCAATATACACAATGGGTACTTCTCGAAAGGGAAACAATTATGGCCGCATCGTTGTGTGAACCACGAAGCCTCAAAACAAACAAAGGACATAAAAACTGGACGAGATATGGGATTATGTTTGGAGCGTTTTATGTGATAACGTTGGGAACGGCTGTCGATGGTGACAGATTTATGTCTAACTCTGTGACAGCGGTACTGTCGTAATCCAGGATTACCCTATGTCCTAAACAACTAATAAATCGCTGCGGGCTAACAGTATTCAGTTATAATCAAGGTCGCATTGGACAATTTTACATTGGATAATAAGTCAGATTAAAGGAAATGTTCTCTCACACATTTACCTCTCTCATATCCTTCTTTTCCTCTGCTGAATTATAATTATTTTTTGCGGATACTTAGCATATATTCCGAGAAGTGAATCAGGCTTACTTACTATGTAAGCTGAGTTTCAGTATCTACAACGACTTCAAGAGCGTATTTTGCAAATCGTAATATGCTCATAGCTCAAGCTTATGAACTTTTAACAGCATGCAGCTTTTCATTATTTAATTAATAAACTTCTATATTTATTTAATAAAGTACTTTACTGTTAAATTACTGGTACTTTACTGTTTAATTGTAATAAAATTACAGTGGCAAGTTACCTTATTGGTAGATCTGCCCATTTCTTGCAAATGTAAAGATATAAATAGAAACACCTTTTATCGTCCATATACCTACTGCATGGCAATAATGTAGGAAGTTAAAAAATAAAGTAATTAAAAAGTTTAAGATTTATTTAAAAGAAAGCATTTGAGGAAACCTGCGTGTCTGTAGTGCTTGTTAGTGTTTAGCACCAAAAAAATTTTTTTGGTGCTAATCACGAACCACAGCAGATGATGAATTTATTTGATGATGCGTGTGGCTGAATGTAATTGGCCAGTTTAGCGGCTAAATTTTAAGCAATTGGTGCTCGAAGAATCACTTTAATGAAATGATTTCGATATTAAACGGAATTTGAAGGAAGGTAATTGAATTTCCTGCGTTGTATTGGCTGTGAGGTCGGTGATAGTGCCCCTTTCATACCCCGCTCACTACTGATGAGGCGTTTCCTCTAATTATTCAACCTATTAATAAGACACAACGCAAGATTTCGAACAATCCATCACTTTGTCTGTTTTTTACGTCTGACTATAAATAGGAGCTGAAGTTAGTGTACGATATTAGAGTAGAAAGGGTTCAGTTTTTTATACGTTATTATTTATTACGTTCGAGGCATGAGTAATATCTGACGTGTTGCTGAAATAAGTTTGTGTTTAGTCCCTACCGCGTGATTGAAATAAAACATTAATATTTTGACTCTACTTACCTTTAGTTGTATTACAATTTGAAAGTAGGTACCTTCAGATACATAAGCCTACATAATACGTGCTTTTTGTACGATAGATTAGTTAAGCGTAAAATGCACATTTATCTTCGTTAGATATTTGTGAGGTGAACCTAAACAAGTCTCGACTAATTGTGTTTTTTTTTAACCTGTTAATTCAGACGAGAATGACGCGCTGTCAGCTAGTTTAACTAATGTCAATAATGACTCGTCTCTCTGGCCCAATTTTTATAAATTATACACAAATTTTATAGTCGACTCTAGGTATGCTTGTCTGCCAAGCGCTTTTTAAATAACTGGTATAACTACTTCAAGATGTGGGCGGCGCGTTATTCCTAAATATATCAATTTCATGAAACATTTTGCTGCTTCATAAAGTGATCATATTAAACGACAATAGAGCTTTTCCCTAGCATATCTATTAATATTAATTTCTGGGTAATATTTAGTACAATGTGTCCTTAAACAAAGTGCAATGTTCGGTTAAACTGAGATTCAAACTAGACACCATTAAGCAACTGGAAAGTTTGTGTTGAACTTTGATGTGTGAACTGTGTGTGTTTGCGTTGTCCGAAGTATATGGAAATAATTTCTTGCTTGGACGAACTTCCGTTCGAACGAACAAATATTTGACTAGAATCTCTTACGAATTTGATGTTCTTTGAACGTTAATAAATATTTACCCATGCTTGTTTATTTTGTAATACCTTGTAAAGGAAAATTGATTCATTCCTCCGTCACGGTAGACTCTTATGTGAATGGTTCGTAGGAAATAAGGAAATTTAAGAGAAATAAAATGAGCCGAAAGCCTAAGTGAAATAATTGTCGTTATGTTTGGTAGCAGGCGGGACCCATTTTTTTTTGTACGATTTGCAAATGGTCCCGCCTGCTACAAACATAATGTTAATTATTTCACTTAGGCTTTCAGTGGATAGTGTAGTCTGTTTTCTCAATCTTCTTTCGGTCTTTTTAGTGCGTTGCTTAGGTACTTATCCGCCTTTTTTTTCAGTCTGGTTTTTTGATTATTTATTTTATTTTAGATTTTTAGTATATCCAACACACACTTGGTCGATTTAAAGCAAAAATACGACTGTTTGAATGCATTGATTACAGATTTATTTGAATGATTTAATTAAAATAGTTGTAATTATTCCTGATTAAATTTAAATACATACATGATATTATGTATATTTTCGAAATCTTCTCTTAATTTCCTTTATTTTGATAACCTACTTGATAGGTTTGGTGAAAAAAATAATTTGAACCACTTATAATTTGGCGCCAAAATCCGCCATTTTGTATTTTTTCTTTAACCTAGTTATCTAAGAAAACTTGAGTTTAAGAGACAAATCTAACAATACCTAATTATCGAAAACCATCCAGACGTTTGGAAGATACGTGGAAATAAAGGAATTTGCAAACATACATAAGTTAAGTCAGGTAAAAATGTTCGTAAATTATTAACTCACAGATACCTACTGAAATATGGATCGAGAAAATTTCTGCTAATTTATCCAATGTCACTTAGTTGAATAATAACAGGACTGAGCACACTACGCCATCTTGACAAATCGCTACTGTATGAAGCACATTGAAAAATATATAATTAGTATCTCGATTTGATTGAGCGCCGCCCTACGCCGTAGTCGCAACATTTGTCGCCGATAAAAGTGTCTTCAATTAGTCGAGGATATATTGGATAATTACACGCACACAACCCATTATAAGTAGATTATGACAGCCAAAAATACCACCTAAATCCTTTCATCTGATAGTGGTGTTCTAAAAATATCGACCTAATACACATTTATATCAATATTTACATAATATATGTCGATACTTACCATACGAATGTGTTCGGGAGAAGTGAGTAAGTGAGTGATAATTTTAGGCGCGTCTGGGCAGCGGGCACCCCTCGATGTTATCTGTCCGCTATTGTTGCGTGCACTTAACCGTCACATGCCTCGACTTACTCGGGCCTTGTTAACACGTTGTTGAGGAAATTACATTCTTTACACGTCGGGAATACGGCCCAGCGCCGAGCACTAGCCCTTATCGACCGTCCATCCACCGTGTCAAATTACTGTCATTATACGAATCAATAATGAATCAAGTTTTACTTACCGCGTTCACTTTTTCCTATTAGAACGGTTCCCATAAGCATAAAAAAGTCGACATCTTTTTATGTTAGATATGGTCGTGAGTTAAATGTGTTTTGACTTAAGTATAATGGGTTTCATATATGGTAAGGTGAATAGCTCCGAGTCGGACGCATGTGTGTAGGCGAATATAATGAACTATAAAATAATGGACTTCTTGGCTGCGTCTCCGATAACGTTAAGAATTTAAGACCATTTTAAGATTTAAAAATATTTAATAATATCATGCTTGTATATTTTATGTTATTTTATTTACACTTATACATTTTTCTCGATTTTCACCCTAGTCCCTATTTTTAGTAGCGATATTAATATACTACTAAATAAATGTGAAAAGTACTATTAAATAAATGTGAAAGAATATGAGGAATCATGGTTGTATGTATGGAAGGATTGAAGTTTGTTACTCTTTCACTCAAAAACTACTGAACGGATTTCGATGAAATTTTGGTACGGTAGTAGTCTGACTTAAAACAAGGGCTACATTTTATTCCGAAAGAGTATAGTATTCCCGTGGGATACAATATTTACGCGAGCAGAGCCACGGCAAAAGCTGTAATAATTTTCAATCCTCAGTGGTTGATAACTCTTATAATATTGTGTGTACCTACTATTTCATAGGTCGCCTGCATGTTGCATGTAGGAGTAGGTAGTAGATGTAGGTATACAAATTACTCCCTACACCTACTATCTACACATTTTAGGTGTAGGTAGTAGGTGTAAGGAGTTGTATTTAAAAATAATAAGTAGATAAGGGTTTCAAAACGGTACAGACTACAGACTTGAGAAACCCGGGGAATAGTATGAATTAAAAGTTTTAATAGCTCAATTTATATAATTTATAACATGTTTATGATCACAAAGCTTCATCAAATTATTTATAATTAACTTAATGCAATGATTAGAGAATCCTATTAAAACTTTTAATTGGAGGTTTACAAATTAGACCTTAAACTAATAAAAGTTAACAGCAAAGACAAATTATAAGGTAAGAAAAAAAACCATACATTTGGAAGATATGATGGGTGTTTTCTATGAGAAATTCTACATTTTATACTTCAATCTTCAAACGCGCTTAAATTCGGTCATAATAATAAACCAAACCAAAGTAGTATTTTAAAAGGAATTGGAGGACAGAATTGATAGCTAGCTTATCGTACTCGTATGTGCTTATTTCGCTTTAAAAAAGAAAATGAATATAATTATATCAGCTATAAATTTTGTATGTTTAGATTTTTTTAATAAATCTTAATATTTGAAGCGTAATAACGACATTTGAAAGCACTACAACTTCTTTGAGTACCCAATATTAAATTTACGAGTATCTTTTCGTACATACCATTAGTCAAATAGGTTCGTCTTTTCCGAAAGTTCGTCTCAGGTCAAAGACCGTCTGAGATGCTATGAGGTTGGAATATTGGTTTTACAAAATTCATGCACATTGGAATTTTAAAGTTGAATATAATTTTAAGTATGTTTTGAACTGTGCATAGATAACTTATTCCTTCTTTTCACACATTAAATAGTTTATTTATTCCATGCCTACAATGAATTCAAACTTTAATTACGTAGTAATTATTTTGTAATCTGTGCTTTAACATTATTTAATTTAATGTGATTGTATTAATTGATATACTTGTTTACTCTCATGTAATGCTTCACAGATCACAAAACAACAGATCTTGGCTAATGCACTCGAGAGCACGGAACTTAGCACTTGAGTGTCAGCTCGGGAGAATGCTGGCGGAGATCGTAGCATATTGACCTGAGGGTCAAGTCTGATGTTTTAATACAGTTATTATGCTAGAATGATCCATCACTTACATCGTCGTAATTTTAAATAGACATCTACATTTTTTAAAAGCTTCTTTGCTACCAAACATATATTAATAGATAAAATATGGATTATAAAATTCAAAAACCCGTTTTCATATTTAACAAAGGATAAATAACTTGTTATATTATACAATAGACAATGAAGTCAACTTATCGAATGATTCGTAGCCATTACCCGTTTTACCCAACCGCGATCCAAACAGGTCTCTGTCGGTGTCAATTTCCTTTAACATTAGCCGCTTTATTTGGTATTCCACTGACAAAATTGTCTAGATTCCTGGGATTATTAATTAAATCGGAAAATTATGCTAAAATTAACGGTGCAGTGGAACCGAGCATCGTAAGTTGCAGTTCACCCTTGAATAATATGTTAACCCGGAGCTGAGCAAGCGACCGCAGACTCCACAGATGTCAATAATGGCCGCCATCCGAATATGCGCAAAGATAAAAATCGCATTTCGACAAAATTACAAAGACTTGTCTGCGCAGATTTGTCTTTGTTACAATCTCTTTAGTTTTCTCTTTCAAGTTTTAAATTAATGTATTTGTTTTAATACATTTTAATACAGTGTATGTTATAAAGGCGGATTGTAAAAGTATGTTATGCTTATTAGTTACATTTTTAAGTTTACTTGAAATGTGTAGATACTTTATTACATTAGTATCTTTGATAATGATATTATTTCTTACATTATTATGAAGGAGAAATAGATTGTTACAAACCAATTTAAAATGATTATAATATTAATGCGTTAAATCGATTAAACAGATAAAACATCCATGTTTGAGTTTCATTATAAAAATATGAGAAATTTAATTTAGTTAACTAGTACTATTTTAAACATAATAACTTATTTATTTTACTACCTAGGGAAATTCGTTTCCTGTTGATGATAATTAACGAGTCATCCCTGTCATGTCCGAGTTATTCTCAAAGGATGGTCCGTGTAAGTGGGACAAAATTAGTTTTGTTAGGCTTTACTTTAATAATGACGCGGTCTTTAGAGTATTGTGAGGTTTCCGTGTTCCCTGTTTGCGATATGAAATAGATGTTTTCTGGCTTCGGGCGGTTTATTATTACTTCGAGTGAAACTACAGGGGGAGCAGAAGTTGGGGGTCGGGTAAACGACTGCAATTGATTTTACTGCCAATGAACACTGTTGTATGGAATCTTTCGTTTGTCGTTGAAATTAGTTTACGAGAGCTATTTTATTACCTACCTGTGGCGGTTGACGTGGGCTTCACTCGAATGTTAAGTTACAACTTTGAATATTTAATTAACTTGGAAATAGCTAAAGCATATTATTATCACACTTAAACCGCGATAAATATACTTACAGATTTTTTTTTGGTATTATTCAATGGCATTATACTCATATCACAAGGGTCAGCTCACACTGAAACGAGACGAAACGCGACGCGGCGCTGCGTTTAAAAAAAATAGTGATTCAAAATTGAAGTGTATTCAGCATACAAATAAGATATAATAAGACAGATACACGTTTAAATAAGAGTTCGAATGTTAAGTTTAAATGTTTAAAATTTTCGTGTGTCGTCTCGTTTCGGTGTGAACGGACCCTAATCTTCATTCCGTAGACGTTCTCACAAGAGTATTAGTCGGCTCTTTTAAATAAGTAACGTTTCTAAAGGTTTTGTCTTCGTAGCAATCGATCACATTGGTTCCGCGTTTAGTTTTGAAAGCGGACTGTATCATGAGTGATTTACATTACGCGGTATACAAACTGACACGAGAACGGTCATAAGCAGTTTCAATGCTACGACACGGGCGGTTTGTTTAGATTTTACATAATATTAGGCGTGTGAGCGAAACGGATTGGTCGATATATTCATAATCATAGTAATTAATCGTGATAGATTCATTTTTTCTTAGACTGTGTAGGTGCCTATAAACGAAGAGAAAATTGCAAAACAACATTTTGAAGGAAATTAATCTAAGTTATGTTAACTAGGATTTCATTAACATATCATATAAGATGACATCTGTTTAATTAATTGACTCCTCAATAATTGTATTATCTCTGTATTAACGGTAAATAATATTTACGATAGTGTCAAAACACTGCATGACCTTTCCGACTAATTACTTTATCGTAGCAAGTAAATAACGAGAATCATAAAATATTATATTTAAATTATGATTATTCATTGTTAAATTATGTTTATTGTTGTAACTTCTCAGACGATATTTTATATCTTTACGAGGTGTGTGGGAGCTAATATTATGTTAATAAAACTGAGAATTAAATGGAAAAAGTATTATTTACATATTATAAAGACCAATTAGGAATAACATGTAGTAACTTCCCGTGAAGTACCTACTTGATAACAAAAGAAAATATCCAATTTGGGAAAGTTACGTAGCAATACACTACCAACTGTACCTACTACGTATATACTATTCATTTCCAATTTATATGGATTTTTGTTTCTTTATCATGGCTCAGAAACTTAGTATAAATTCACATTAAGAGTTTAGTTAATTTGTACAAAAATGTTCAAACTTTAAACTGTAATTTTGTTTCTATCCATAATAGCTACATAAAGAATGCATTGATAGAAGTTTTATCAACTTCAAATTATATGATTTTTTTTAATAGACTTACGGCCGCACATAAGGAACATTTATCCTTACTTAAGGAGCAACTTACAGACTTACTACCGACAGACTTTGACATAAAGTCCATACAGTTTATGTCAAAATATCTATGACTCCTTAAGCGAGCATTAAATGTCTCTGAGTGCGGCCGTAAGTAATTTCAATGTTTCTGTCATTGGTGTTCCTCGTAGCACCTAACTACAACTCACCTAGGGTCTACGAAGGGCTCGGCGTAGATGTTCCTGACAGGCTGACGGCGCGGCAGCGGAGGAGGCACGGGGCTGAACCCGTCCATCATGTCCTCCCGCTCGCTGTACTTCAGGGATTTCATCGTCATCTTGTCAGAGTTCACTCCACTAGAGCTCACGATCCAACATCACTTCACATAGCTGCACTATCGTCCTCGATATATAAATCCACTTTAGTCTAAACATGAAACATCTTCAATTCAGGAACCGACTAAACGTAATGTAAACAAGTTAGAGAGCGTAGCGAGCAAACGCTCCCCGCGGGAGTTCGAGTCGGACTGAGCCGAGCTCTTGCTCCTGCGCGACCCTCCCCAAAGCTCGGAGCTTTCAAAGTTTTTGCGCTCGCGCCGAGGTGCCATAAAAGCTCGCCGAGTTATTAGATGTAAAAAATACGGGTAAGAAAGACGGCATGGCGTAAGCGATAGATGAAAGAACGGCGGCGACTGTGCCCGCGACGTGATGCGGTTAATATTACAAAGAATATTATGTATTGTGCTAAGTGCGAACAAAACACTTTTTGTGCTGGTTTTTGTATAATTTTTATTCAAAGTTCGCTAAACTATCGAGGATTTCAAATATTATATAAATTTTATATGGTTAAATCGTTGGTTAATCGTAAATAACTTTAATAAATGCGTTAAATAAATCTGAAACACGTTTAAGCTTTGAATTATTACATACAACAATACAATGTTCTATTTGATGTCGTAGGTTAAAACAAACATAGTGATAGATTTATGTGTCGGGAACAAAACTATCAAACCGGAGCAAATGTTAATTTTTCGATTTGAGAGGGCGGGTTGTATTGTTTAAATAATACACAGTGTGCTTTACGCGGCGGCTGGCCGATCTCAACGCTTTGAATATCAAGCAATTACCCTCCCATATTGTTCGTAGCGAATGCAACTGGCGGGTACAAAGGACCCCTACGTCGGGTTGTTTGTTTTTGAAGCTCATTACGCATGTCTCAAAATTTACGATGGCAAATATTGTGCAGCGTAAATGATTTATGTGCTCGAAAGCTTATTTAGCTCGGCGTGACTCCATCTCGCCTATAAAATTTTCACATACACGTTGTACTGGAAAAGCGTGCTCCCAATACAAAGGGCCGCCACAAAATTATGTTAAGCCTCTCCTATGAGCTCGAATGATCCCACAAGGATAAGGAATAAGAATATAAAACAGTCTTAGCGTTCCCTATCAGGCGTTTTAAGCGAAGAATGTGAAATTTCCATATACACGTGTATGTAAGTAACATACAACGAACTCCACGAGTTTTATAAATTGATTTAGCGCCTCGTGACAGATTTAAGTATGTTTTGACAAACATTAGGGAATTTAAATTTATGGCGACAAAAGTTTTCGGGGCTCGCCCGAGAGGCCCACGAGTTACGACAGATTTTTGTAGAGAATTCGATTTGCAAAATGTCAGTCTCACGTCTAGATAACGTTCATGATTTTTGACGGAGTGAGATGAGGCGAGAAACTTAATTAGTTTTAATTTTATTACAAGAACTCAGAAGTTATTATCCTTATAATATTTTAAATAGGATTTTCGTGGTATTTGCAGATGAGAGTTCCTTTATCTGTTTTTAACGTAGAATAACAAAAAAATAATATAATTTATTTAACCCATGAGACAAATAAATTGTCTATGTTATCTGGGAAAGATCATTAAGTAGGTTGGAGTATATTGAATAAATACTCCAAGTTCCAACCTACTCAATCCTTGTAATATCTCAACTTTTTTCTCGAAGTTGCAATCAATTCGCGAAGTAGCATTCTGAATAGTTCTAACAGTCGATATGTATAAAGGGCAGCAGGGCGATAGTTTCCCATGGTCCTGCCTCCACATACTGTAGGCCTGTTCTTGTACTCGAACCTGTATCGACATGATTTAGATCACGTATTTCATAACCACTTTTTAGACGATAGTGGACTATAGGGGCACTCCAGATCAGCCACATGTCAAGTGTAGGCGTATAGTTATTATTTTCGAATAGCCGATGTATTTTTATATAATTTCACTATCGGAACTATGTAACTAATGAATGAGACGTAAAGACGAAAATTAATGCGATAATTTGATATTTTGAATCTATTTAAATATCGATGGAAGTTATCGAAAACATCTACGTAGGCGTAAGTGGTTTCGTCTGGATTAATTTCAAGTAACGGATATGGATTGATGTAAACACGTAACATTATACACTCATACACAACAAGATTGCCTTATAAAAACGGCTAAAATTAAGAAACGAATAATTATCTTTACGGTTTCTTGTTAGCAACCGCCGCCATTGATTGTATAACCTACCAATACTTTGTAAAAAAACCATTATAATCCTTCTCACACAAATTGTTTATTAATTATTAACAAGCTGAATGTTTTGAGGTGTAAAATTCTGTTTTTTTCATACAGTAAAAATATACCTAATCAGTTTAAAAACGGGTATAATATTTTTTTTATTAAACAAAATATACAAGAGCATTGCCAGAATTTTAATCTGTGGCTTAGCGACCCAGCCTCCATAGCCTATAAAACAAGCTTGACAAAAAAATAATAAAAACTCTTTACTTCAGTGGGTCAACAAGTTACGCTTATTGAAATTTAGCATTAAGAGTGCTAAGCTTAAACTTTATTGGAACATCGAGAGATTGCAGCTAGTATTACGTAAATCCGGAATTCTACAATGTTTGACTCATAGATTCAATCTTTGTATCCAAAATTAAGGCTGTTTTGTTTCTAAAGAAAATCTCGAAGAATACCTACTTTAATAGATACGCCGTCAAATAATGTTAATAATATGTTCGGTCGCCAAAAGATTCGGTGCACCACTTTTCGACCTTATTACTTGGCAATAAGGTTCAAAAGTGGTACACCGGGTGTGTCGGCGACTATACACCTGTTCACTATGTTCAAGTGAATTAAATAATATTATTCTCTATGTCATGAACTGACCGAAAAGGCCGCAGTTACAAATAAATTATAAACTATAAACTATATTATATTACATGTCTAATACAAGGTAACAAAGCTATAGTCTTAAACGAGCAACATACGGACTAGTATTATAAATCAAAAACCATTCCGTATTTAGAAATGGAACGGAATGTTAAGAATTAAGATAAGTCATTTTGAAACTAAAAAAAAAAAAATGATAGTGACGACGTTTAAAGTGGTTGTTTTGGAAACGATAAGATCTCGTATTGAGTAATGTTTACAGCAGGTTCATGCTGGGAGCCGCCTCACTTATAAATAGATTTATCGTTGAGTGTAAACAATTAAAGCTAGCTCAAACAGTAGTGCATTGCACCAATTATCGCTGCATTGTTTACATTTTAAGATCGCAGCGGAGAACAGGAGCAATGAACACGTTTCGCCCGCTGTATTTACACAAACATTAACAAAGCGCCTCTCAGTTTGAACCTAATTAATCTTCACTCTGACCCAAATGTGTTTCGGCATCCGTCGACGAGCCACAAAAAACGCTCAGCTATTTTAATTGGCGTAAAGGTTTGGAGTTTCTTGTCATAAAATGTCAATGAATCGCTGCACACTTCACATCTGCGCTCCGATTGTCCTATTTTAAGCATTATTGTAATATAACAAAATTGCATCGTAAATAATAGTACACTATTAGTTATAATTACTGACAGAAATTAAATTTTAGAGAAATAAAGAAGCAACAGTGTGCTGTGTATCACCATTTTCATTCTATCCATCTATCATACACATGCTTATATGATAACAAGATGTTGCCTGCGACTCCGTAAACGAAAAAGAAAATTCCACGGGAACCGTACATTTTCCCGCGATAAAAAGTAGCGTATATGCTTCCTCGTGATCTGTTCTATATCTATGCCAAATTTCATTAAAATCGGTCCAGTAGTTTCTGAGTCTATTCTATGCAAACAGACAAATAAATATTTTCATATTTATAATATTAGGATTACGTTGACACGGGTTTTACTTTTAATTCAAACTTTGGCGCGTATTTTTCTTATTTGTTCTGAGCTGTACTCATGCTGTACTTGATAATTCAGAACCAATAAATACTCGACATCTACCAATATAATAAAAATATAACAGATTAAAATAAACGGCACAGGAGTGAGAAAACGGCTGATATGAAATTAATATCAGAAATTCTCGAGATAATGTTTTCATGGATTATGGCTGCCGAGGCTACCAGTTCGGAGATGCCTCACGTACTGCATGTGTGTATGTAGAGCACGTTTCATAAAATAAAATATATTGATTCCGTGACGAGCGCAAGCGGGCTGTGGGAAACGATTCCTGTCCGTTAATAGTTGCCTGAGGGCACTCTTCGTTCAGACAATACGTAAACATAAGCCGCGAACGTGATTTTATTAATGAAAACATGAATGAATTACGAAACTAATTACAGTCGGAAACGCTACGAATAGAATTTGCAACATATGAATTAAATTTCTAGTCGTAATTAAGGAGTTAAGGGTACGGCATGAGCACTTTATCCCTAGTTTGGTGTGAGGCTGCGCGGCAGGGCCCGACCGCATTCCCGCTGGTCATTACTGCCCGACGCCCGCTGCCGACTTCTAACATTTTATCCCGTATTCTGACGTGTGATTTGCCGAACGTGTTATTTACTGTAATTGTCGTGGGAGTATCATGTTTTCGATATGTTAGCGTGCTATTTGTAACTGTAAACTGTGAAGGCTTCATCTGCTTGTCGTATGCAAATTTTGTAAGCCAATTTTAACATATGTCTCATTACTGTTAATATTTAGGATTTTTTAAAATATCTTAAGGTATTAAATTTGCATTAAGATATTTTTAAATTGTTACTAAAATATTATGACCATAAAGCATAAATACCATAAAGTCTTGAAACATAATACAAAATCCAATTTGAAATATATAGAAACTTAAATACAACATGTGAAATGTATAAACGGATGAAAATTACAGAAGTGATCCTTTGCGTGTTGACAAGTATTGCGCCATGCTCCGAGGACTGACCTCAGATGATGAGATAATAGCGACATGTCAACAAATATACCGTTTTAGATCATAGATAGGTAAGCTGCGTGACTCTTGTTGCAAACGAAATATTTTATAAGCTATATTTTCGGTATTTGACCTTCCGTCTTCCGTGTAGGAATAGGCTAGTTCCATCTATCAAAATCAAATGACATAAATTTGTTATTTATATAGTTTCAATCAAAAGAAATACGAATACAAAAAAACTTGAGAGGTGTCAAGGGACACCCGGATGGAACGAAGTTATAATATATATATTATGATATAAATATATAGTTGATAATGAAGAATTGAAGCCTATATATATATATATATATATATATATATATATATATATATGCTAGACCTTATAATATCCAGCTATATATGCCAGTGAAAGTCCCGTGAAAATCGGTCTAGCCGTTTCAGAGATTAGCCGGAACAAACACACAGAATGACAGACGGACAGAAAAATGTTAACAATTTATATTTTATTGTAGGTACCGATCATACTTTTAAATGCATTAAGTGAAAATAAAAGCTGTTAATTTGAAATTACAAACAGACACTTCAATTTTGTTTATCTGTATAGATATAATATATTATATTATACAAAACAAATAGCTGTTGAACTAAGTAGTCAAAGATGGCCGAAAGCACGTCGAAGGAATGCCGATAACAGTCACAATGCGTAATTGCTAAATTCTACATTATTGTCAAGGTGATAAGGTCGTTTTTTGTATAATTCTTAATAGTCGTTATTACATTGTGATTTCGAGGGGAAAAAAGTGTAGTGCCTATTTTTTCCGTCTAGTTAATTAAATCTATTTTTTTTTTTTCATTCGCAACGCGCCATAAGGAACTTCGTTCCAACACTGTTTTGTTATATAAATATGCGGTTTATTTAGATTTTCGAAAATAAAACTGTAGTTTTATTATCTGTATGACACGTGACCTAAAACGCCAGTCGCCATATTTTTCTCGTAAGTGACGTCATAAAAACATAATCAAATCGAATAAACAACAGCGAAAGTTAAATCTAAAGTTCATGCACTACACACGCACATATGACATTTATTTGTTTCTGTTCTTATGACGTCACGATAATGGTGGCTGTCGTTTTGGCGCAAAAATTTATAGTTTAAATTTTAATCATTTTTCCTTTGCATGCCAATTAGAATGCCAATCTGTTATGTACCTATGTTAAAATAGCCTATCGGCTCTTGGCAAATGATTTTTGTACGAATACTAACTTACGACTATACGAGTATTATCAAAAAGTACCGGATGAACTGATAAAAGAAGTGTAGGAAGCAAATTATCAAGGAGCCGGAACGCGATCATCTTTTCATTAGATATTTTATTTTGCAATGTTATTGAAGTCTCTTGAAGGTCCTTGTTTTGTAACAAGGACCGAATAGTAGGAATTACAAAGCAAAAATTGTTATAAGGTGTAACTACGAAAGTCTGCTTTTCCATAAAATATTATGTTATTGGACGAGTCTTAATTGTTTTTTTTGTTGTAGGTTTTTCATTTTCAAAAAGTTTCGCGGTTGATATAAAAAACATTATAAGCACTTTATCAAAGCTTCCTAAAGTAAAATTTAAGCTTTACTGTAGTTAAAGAACTCGTAAAAATCACTTTATAATATTATAAACAGAACGTATTTTTATATTTTATTGAGATGTTCGTCAACATTTTTAGTTTGTGAGTAATCATGAGTGTTGAAAGCTCAGATTCGAATGATTCAGTTTTGTTTTTCTAATGTAAGCTGCGCAGCTCTGAATTACTCGATCTGAGGATAAATTTAATTCTAATTTGACGTACGAGGAGTTTTATAAGGAGAGATCAAACGATCTCCGGGTCTCGCATCCGACAGACGGATGCAATGTTTTAGCGGGGAGCGGACTCAGTGACACCCGAGCATCGCTCGCGAAATAGATACGAATGCTCGGGATTTATGTTTTTTAATATCATCCTCCCCCATATTGCATTAAAACTTTGCAAATTACTTTGGAATTTCGCGATTTATAATTCGTTTGTTTCAAATTATGATTTAAGACTTACGGTGTTTTCTAATTTCATGTTACGATAGTAGCTGCAACGCACGATGTTAATATGGCGTACAACTTGAAATGGCGATATTACGGTACGTTATAAATACGTTGACGTGAAACTCCTTTAGCGGCATTAAGTGTGAATTTACAAGGTCGCGTCATGACACGATTTAGGGCTTAACGCCATCGACTACTATACACTATTTGAATCTACTTACACCTTTTACATAGGTAGCAACGTAGCCTTCTAAAGTACTGTTCGATAGACAGATGACACTGGGTGTAGAAATTTTAATTTTTTTGAAAATGTTTTTTCAGGCAATCTTTTTGGATTTTAAAAGATGAAAGTTTCACTTCTGCCACTTGTAATCTGTACATGTCATGTGTTTATTCAGCCATTGTACCGTTGGAACCTTGGAACATATTATATTATACGCAGCAGATTTTTTTGTTTTATGACGACTACCTATGGAGCAAACTGGCGAGCTCGGAATGTCGGTTCAGAGGTGCTAATAGAGAACGCGCGTGGGCGGACGCCAAGACAAATTATTATTATAATTATAAATCGTTCCCACTTATGAAATTATAATGATTTGTTGCATTTTAGTCAAAATATTATTTGATATTTCATAGAGTAATTTTTTTCTGACAATCTGTGTAAATAAATTCTCCGTAATTTCATACAGTAATGATATAGATTGTAGGCGTTTACGTTATTGTTTGAAATGATACGTAAATCTTAGTCCCTAGAATTAATTTAATATGATCAATATCAAAAATAACAGTCATATTAGGTACCTATAAAGGTTTGCCTATAGGTAGGTATTAGAATCGGTTCTGCAGCGGCAACAGCTTACAGTCAGACGGACATTTAACTTAATCATGCGGGGAGAAGAACTCGTAGATTAATTGGCGTGATTGTTTGAGCATTGTCTAACGTAATGACAGGAAGGTGGGGCCCGGCCGGATATTGTCATGTTGGTTCGCCGCATTAGAGAGGACATTAGGAGTTAGGACCCCGGCCAATTGCGACATTGACTTCGAACAATCGGAGAATAAGACTTGATATTGTTCTTAAAATTTGTAAATGATATTTTATGAACAATATAAAAAGCTTATAAAATCTTTTTATTAAAATACTCCATCCATATTTTGTAAAATTTATCTTGTAAGTGTTTCACGTCCTTTTCAGATAAGTAATTCCAAGCGCAATAGTAATAAAAAATTAGCAGCAACCTTTTTCTTAATTTTTTGTACATAATATTATTATGAATTTTCTGTGTCTAGACTTAATAAATTCTTAACTATAGTAATTATGTATTTTGGCTCAGAAATGACTGTAAAATGTAATCAACATTTACGATAATATCTATTACCTGCCGAGAGCTTTATACCTACAATAGTTAATGAGGTTACAGAGGATATATCTTTTTGACAAAGAACACGTAAGTAGGATCTCTCTCACGTTCTATTTTCTAAAGAAATGAAAAGGGGTTTGCAGTAGAAATATTTATTAATATTATTGTTGACACTCTCTTTAAAAAAAAATAATTACCGCGGCTCTACACTATCATTCATCATGAAACTCTTTGAACAGGCGTGAACGTAAGGGTCAATTTACACCGAAACGAAACGGTACGCAACAAGGCGCTGCATTTTTAACCTATATTGCATATTTTAAATAGTATATAGTAATAATAAATTTCAATTTTCAATGGGTTTCTTAAAAATGCAGCGCCGCGTAGCGTAGCGTATCGTCGCGGTGTGAAATGATCCTAAGAGAGGGTTGCGTTCATAGGCTCATTGCGTGTCTAATGTGAAACATATAACTCTAAACTATTATATTCATTACACATCCTCCGCCAGGTGTCACGGTAACATAAAGCCAATCTCTTAACTATCGACAAATTTTCCAGCAATTTAGTCCGACTATATAATTACGGAACAAGTCAAACCTAATTGATGTTGAGGTCGAGTTCGAATCGCCGTTACGGACAGGTTTTTGTGTGACCCGCGCAGTGCGCAAGCTTTAATGGACTACATAAGCCTACGCTTACATAGTATTACGTTCTTAAGTCATATATAAAGCCTCTTTAACTTAAAGTTACTATATTGTATATAATATAATATCTTTTTCGATTTCGTTAAAGTTCTACACTAGGTTTAAACTATTTTAATGTAGACTTTTGATTTAATTCAGTAATATTTAAGTAAAGAAAAATAATCATTTTACTATTAATTAGCTTTTCTTGTGATTTTTAAAGGGAACTCAATCAAATAGATGCGTTATAGATACATATTAAATACATTTTTATCTCATCTCAAAATTAGTAATTTAGTAGGAACCTTACTTGCAGTGGCGTGGAGTATAACTCCATTACTATCGACTTCACTTACGACTTGCCTTTTGAAGACCCTCATCCGAATTCCTACCTATTACACAGGTTGGGCTTCCCCATGAAGGAGAACCAGCCTTCGTCACTGCTAACTTGTACCTGCTTATCTAAATTTTAATAGAAAAATATTTTTACTCTTATTTCATAGGCAATAGGTACACTAAGGATATCGATGAAAATAAAATTCTGGAGCAACAGAGCACGTTTAGCAGGACTGGTACTTGTGTGTTCCATTTGTAGATGAAATGTTTGATTTCAAACCGGTCTCTCCTATTAAGGACATCTCTCGGTCCGGGGAACGCACTTGTAGAAAAGTTCTCAAGGAAGTTTCAGGTTGGCCAGCTAATTAAAAACTAAAATAGCCCTTTGTAACTTTAAGCCATGATCACTGGCATATCAATTTACTATCAGATCAAAAAGTAAGTTGGAATCGAAACAAATTGAAAATATGAAAAAATACCTTTACAGCACAATGTTTTAATTCATAGCTATCCAGTTTCGCTGTGAAAGGACCCGAATCAAATATTGCTACAAAGAGAAGTTTTTTTTTCATACAAAATTAAATTGTAACCGGAGAATTATTCGACAGTCAAAAAGATTTTTATAAAATGTTTTTTGAATATGATTTTAATCTGAATGTTTTCAATTCGAATCAACATTCCATGTACCTACACAATTTTGTCCTTTAGATAAAAATATTTGCACATAGAATAAAGCTTTACAAACTATTGATCAAAGTGTAACCTCGTTTTTACTCCAACTACCGCAATATTAGGGTTCCGTAGTAATCAAGGAATGAATATATTCAAAATAAATACAAAGTTCTAAATAAATATTATATAATATAATAGTATCAAAATAAATACAAAGTTCTAAATAAATTAATTAACGCATAGTGTTACATATAATTATATTTAGTAAACTAAAACATCGTAGACGGTTCCCATTAAATTGGATAGCAAACTTATGAGTGGTTTAAAACCAGTATAAATTGGCTACTGGAGTACGCCGGTCGCCGGTCGCCAGTCGCCGGTCGCCGGTCGCCACCAATTAGTGGCGAGTGTACTGTAGCTGTAGTGAATTATTACGCTCCTGTCTCTCTACTTTCTTCCTCATTACTGCTAGGACTTGCTTATTAGCGGAGAATAAATGTAATGAAAATATTGTAGTTACTACATTGTTAAAAGCATTGAAAGCAAGCATTGTTAAGCACCAGTGCCACAGAGTAGAAAATATATTATATACTTACGTACGGAGAAACAGCTTTCATAGAACGATCTAAATCGATCCAAATATGAAAGTTTCAACCGTTCACAATTTTCCCACACAATGGCGGACACACCGTATGCTTGTAGTAATGCAACCAAATCGAACTGTGTAGCAGTTTATCAGCTGTTCGTCTTTTTTAAATCTGTGTCTGTACGGTGCATAGCTTTCCTGATAAAAATTATATTTGATTTGTTTTACTACTGTCATTTTATAATGTTCTATCACATCTAATTGATTATACTTTGTAAAACATACATTTTTAATTCCACGTGATACTAAATATATCTACTTATAAAAAAAATCAGTAGCTTTTAGCCGTCGTCAGTATAAAAAATTATTGATATCGGGTATAGATCTGATCATAGTAGTTAATAACGTTTGCTGGTACCTACTAAGTAGTGTTTGTATGAACTCTATAACATAAGAGCTAAAAGTAGCCTGGCCCTATTAAATATTGCGTGCTGAAAAATATTAACATTGAATAAATTTACATTCTATCATTTCCGTTTTTAATTTACTACGGAAAACTTAATTATAAATTGAAGAACTCTTTATATTTTTATGTTAATTTACCTATTTTTCAAAGTAAACACTTTAAACGATGACTGAAGATCAAGATGAAGAAAGGCTAGACGACTGATTTTTTAAATTAATAGTACTCTTAAATATGAGTAAGTTCTCAGAGGAAACAGCATATAAAAATCAAGATTTTCATAGTAACAGTAATTTGTTTACAAAATTTCGCAAGTCTAGTGAAAACGCTCAACACGCTAACTGTGACGTCACGATTAGGTAAAAGTGTATGAAATATAAGGCCACAGGAATATATTTGTAAATATCTTCGAAGTCTTTACTTACTCTTACTTACTTTAATTAATGTTTTTGTATATTATGATGTAAATAAACTATTGATGTAGGTTTTTTCACTAATTTAGCAAAAAAACTGGAAACTTGTTTGTATTTTTTTTAAACTACACATAAAATACTTATTATATTTATTTACGTTTATAATGTAATACCTAAATTTTTCTGAGTATATAAATTAAACTAAATATTTTACATGTAGTCGTCCCCCCTATTGCCACTTTCCCGGCATGGTGCTATCCTCAAAATTCACAAAGCGCTCAGAACGCGTCGTACCACATCATATTTTATCACGATTCGCGATTTTACTTTACGACTTAAAAGTCATAAAGCGTTAGCACAAATCACCGCAATAGCGATACTCCGCGTTGTTCACGTCAAAGATAATGAACAGTGAAAAGTAAAGCGTGCTTTGTAATCAACACGCGACTCCCCCGTCATTTCAAACTGCTAACACTGGGCTCCGCAGTCGGCGTGCGATAGTGCATCCACGTAATTGTAATAACATGCGTCAGCCCCGGCCTATCATCATCCCGGCGATTGCGATACATTAGGGAGATGTAATTGCAACTGCCAGCAAAAAGTAACATCGGCGGGAGTCTATCGCGTTATCGCTCGATATTATCTCAGGCTATACCGGCTTTTAGTTCATCGAATTACACGTTTCACATAAATTGTGGGTCAAGCCGATGTGCACGGATATTTTAAGTCGGCTTATTTCATATTCGCGTTCTATTTTGGACGTCGAAAACAAACGCCCATATGGCCGCCTTTTTTGTTTTTTTTTTCGCATATTTCAAATTAATAACGTAAACATTTGAAAACTGAATGCTGAACTTTATAAATTAGTTTACTGTTAGTGAACATCTACTAAATTGAGTTTACAGCAGTGACGTTTTGATTGAAAAATTTAATTTGTGTTTGATTTTTAATTTTTATTTATGCATTATAATTTTGAAACCATATTAAGCTCTTAATCTGTTTAGATTAAAATAAACTGATGACAATAAAGTTAATTAGTATTCAAAAGCGTATTATCCGTCAGCTGTCTCTGTTACATCGACGACAGAGATATTAAGCATAGATTAGAGTCGGCTTACAAAGTTCCCAACAGTGAACAGACAGTGCTGGTTTAATGCATTCGACATGCTTTAAAGTGTGTACAGACTTATATTACGAGCGGCGAAATATGCCGAGTTGTTACGTCTCAAAGTTTGTGCTGAATAGAGCATAAACATGAAACTCGGTACATATTACATACGCACAGAACTCTGTGTGGTTTTAACTTAAGAAATTACTTTCCATCGCGCTTTTGCTGCTAGTGAGTGAGTGATATTGTATACAGTATGACTTACTACGAGGGAGCTTTTGTTTGAAACTTATATTATTATAAATGACTTATATGATGCGTGACTATTGTGATGTTCACATTTTGTATACAATAGAACTTCTTGTCTCGTGAGCCATTAATATATTATTTGAAATTTATTCAGGAGTTCAATAGAGTTAGGAGATTAGGACTAAAAAATTACCAGAATACTGTTATATACCCCATGTCTTTCTAGAAATATTAAGTCAGTTCAAAAGTTTCAGTCACAACAACAATTCCTAGAAACGGTAAACCTCGCGTTGTACCCAGGTAACAATGTTACTATAACAAATTAAGAATCTTAAGTAAATTGACTTCACTTTACTTTCGTTGGAACTTTTATTTTCAAAGCCCCAAGCTATAATTTGTTAGCCGCACGTGTTATTATAGAAAAAAAATAAACGTCAATTCTCTTTGGGCACTCGGGGCAACGATTACGATATCTTTATTGGAGATCGGGGCATTATTGTGCTTTACAAGTTACATGCATGTGTTTTGTAATAGTGATGCCGCTTTTGCTCTTTTCTTCTTAGCATTATCTGCCTACAAAAATTCCATGTACCTCATTTATCGTTAATCACGTTAACTTATTTTGGTACCTAATTCAACAGGACCTTTAGCGAAGATGGCTGCGCCTATCATGATGGTGAAGTTAGAAATCAAAAATGTAAAGTATTGACGTATGGCGCGCTATGGTGACGAATGCCCGGTTTCTGAGGTGTTTCGGTAGTTTATCTATTCATAGTGCTTTTGATTGAATGACGCGTTTCAAATAATCTGGAAATATTACTAAAGGATGGTAGAAAGGATAGCCGACGAAATTAGACACGCAACTTTTATTTCCGACATGAATGAGCTAAAAGGGTCTCTATAATAAATTATCGACCTTCCTATTAGCGAACCTACATAGCTCAGCCCCGTTATTCTAGAACCTACCAAACGCTTAACAGGTAAGCGACATATAATATTTTAATGAGCTTAATAGAATTAGATTTAAGAAAAATATGAATTGACAACAGGTTCTACTTGAAAGTTGATCTTTTCTTTTCACAAAAAAATCTTCTAACATAATGTACCATACATTTAACCGACTTTCAAAGTAAAAATACATAAAAAAGTATGAAATAAACCTTTTTTTCTAAATAATTCCCCTTTTAAATTCGGCTAAAATTTTAACTATTTATAGAAATATTTAAAATTTATGAGTACCGAATTCAAAATTAATTCAAAATATTGAGTAGAGCTCAATCTTCATAATTTTGAAGTCGGTACCCTTGGCACAAAATTTTACTATTTGGTAGCATAAGCTTAATTTACTTCACAAAAGTCAAGTCCATATAGATGTCCCTATAATTTTTGAGGAGTTCCATCGATTCCTCATAGGTGCCATCATCAGGTCTCGACTTTGATGACTAAAGGACCAATTTTGAATTATACCCTTTACAAAATCATAAGAATTTTGCAAATAGGTCCATAAACGGCAGAGTAATGTTCAAAGATATCCGTGTCGGTGTAAAATACCATGAGAAGTACCTATTATATCATCATAATGTGATTATGTATGGTGTGATGATGGTGATGATGATGAGGATTACTGTAATTGACATAGTGGCATATGCTTCCAGTTCTTTAAACAACACCGAAATCCCCAAACATGTATCTATAAGGAGTCAGGAGTTCTGTTCAGTACTTTTGGATCCAGGGTATACCTTGGTGCAAAATCTTACTTTTTGGTAGCATATGCTTAGGTTACTTCAGAAAAAGTCTAAATTACTATATGTGTCCATATAAATTTCGAGAAGTTCCGTCGATTCCTCATGGATCCAATCATCAAGTCACCACTTTGGTGATGATAGGATCAATTTCGGATTATGCCCTTTAACATCATCAAAATAATTTTGCAATCGGTCAACAGACGGCGAACAAAAAAATATAATTGTAAATACAATCGAACGTATAACCGCTTCCTTTTTTTGGAAGACAGTTAAAAACAGTAATTAAAATACAGATTATATATGCATAATTGTAATCCAAAGACACTAGTTTTTCAGGTTCACTCTCTACCGATCCAGTTTATTGATGGAAATAGAAAGTCGTTTTCTTAATCTAATCCAGTGTGGACGTTTTCGCTATTATTAATAATTTGTAGAGTAATCCAGAATACGATTTTACATAAATTAAAATTTTAATAATATACCTAACGCGGGTTCTCGTGCGAAAGGTTTGGGTTTAATCCGATAGGATGTTGGTTCATTAAAATATTTATTATACTCGTATTACGTATATTAACTTAGCTTAATATCAATAAAATAACACGTCTTACACCTTATCCTTGAGTCTGATACTATTTACTGACTTATATGGGACAATACACAAAAGAACTAGAGAACTTTTCAAGTCAGGGATAAGAGAAACGATTTTAAAGGAATAATTTGTCATAATGTTATAAATCTAAGTATCAAATATTTTTTTACATAATCGCTAAATTTAAAACTCTGTTTCTTTTCGTTTTCTTAATAGACGGTATCATATTAAATTCATAATATTTTAAATTCAACCATTTCATAAATTTTACGTTAGCCAGTAGAATATTTGCTCTCGCATTTTCCGTTTCCCGGATAACTATTAATAATACATGTATAACATATATAATTTTTATGTAACATGAACTTAAAATTACTGTAACATTTCTCGGCGAAAGCCTCCAGCGCTAATATGGCGATGTGTCAGCGCTGGCAAAGGCAATCTTTTTGGGTTTGTGCCAATTGATTTGGCATCTGTGCCGAATATTGTGCAAAATGTTCACCGAAATCATTGTGTCAATATTTTAAACGGCGTTAGAATATATAACGAGCTTTTTGATACTCTTATAAATATGAAAATTTGTGAGAATGGACGGATGGATGGAAGTTCGTTACTCTTTCACGCAACAAATATTAAATAGATTTTGATGAAATTTGGCAGGATAGTAGTTGAACATCTGCATTAATACATATGCTAATTTTTATCCCGAAAAAGTGTAGTGTTAACTGTAGGGATAGGGACTGTATTTACGTGTGGAGGTCCACGGGCAAAAGCTAGTCATATATTTTATGAGTTTTTGAGGCAATATCTTTAATTTTTCAGCATGTTCAAGTTTTTTCATATTTAAATACTCTACTTTGGCCTTTTCATCAGTTGTTGGATAATTTATACACTATTCTCCGAGCGAAATAACCACTTTTGAAATACTGTTGTGCCTGGGACAGTTGATTTTTAAATGTAGTATGTTTGCCCAAGCAAACATACGACATTTAAAAACCAACTGTCTCTTCACTGTTAGAGCGTCCGTATAATGTACTTGATATCTGAAAAAGTCTTATTGGTACACGCCACAACCTGGGAATCGAACCTGCACTCTCTCGAGTGCGAATCAAACAGTCTACCCACTAGGCCACGGAGGTCTCTAGGCATAATATAATCAGCATAAATAGCAAAAATTAAAGCTAGAATTTAACTCGTTTAGCAAAAAAGCATTCAAGTTGTGATTATGTTATTAGCTATAACAGCTATGATAGTAACATAATCTCAAGTTATATAATTTTTGCGCTAACTGCGTCTCTAGAAATAATAATATGCTACTAAGTCATCAGATGAAACAAATAGTGATTAGAAACTGTATAAGATATGAAGGTACCTTCTGTTGATTGGTCAAATAATAATCTTATATATTATTTATATCAATTGTAGATTACTCTTATAACTACAAAACTTTACCCATTTTTCACATATTTTTAAATACTGTGCATTTATTTTTAACCGACTTCGAAAAAAGGAGGTGGATACATTCGGCTGTATATATTATATTTTATTTTTTATTTAGATATTGTACATTTTTCGTACCAAAATCGTTTTCTAGTATTTTAGAATAATTTAGCAATAGATAATTCTATCGAATTGTGAGTATCTAATTATTATGTAGAGCTCCTGCAACACAACATCAAGTTTGTTTCATGTAATTTTTATTTCTATTTTGACCTACCTACGTTTTATTATATATTGTAAATTCATCAACAGGGCCATCGGAGTTATCAACAAACGTCGTCCTAAAATACTTCCCTTATTTCTATTTATGCGATAACAATCTTGTAAACGATTACGCTCAAACGCATGTTCATTAATAACGAATGTAGAGCACGTCGGGAAACTCACGCCATGCCGCGTACTCCGTAACACTCGTGAAACCACAACAAAATAATAAACACTGATAAAGTGACACAAATTAAAATGACACGCTACTACTACCTGCCCGTGCAAGTACCAGGCGTCATAGAGTCGCGACCGGGGGCGCAGGTCGGCCTGTGGTATCGGTCAGTGACCACAGCACCGAGTGGCGCCGACGACGCCGCCGCGATTGACCGACACGGGAGATACGCGCGGACCGGCCGCCTTCCGCAGGCGATTTGATGCCCTTCCGATGAAGCCTCTGCGCGCGCACTTTACCGCCGTTTTCGTAATGATGCACTATCTCTTGTCTATATATCGAATAATTTATTATACTTTCATCTCACCTTTGCACTGGAGTGCTGTGAATTTATCTCGGTAAAAAATTACGATGTACCAAATCGTAAATTACGAATGTGAATGGCCTTTGTAACGATAAGATTAAAAAATAGAGTCACTCCTTTAATATTTAGAGATGTATGATTTCATATAAAACGAACCATTACAAAACGAAACGGTCATCGATGTGTAAATTTCATAATCCCAGGTTCGTATGCGTTAGAAAATAAAATTAATCGACACGGTCCATCCCTAAAGAGATTATAATTGGAGCATGCGTGGTGCGCGCGTGTAGCGCGGGGCGGCGGGCGGCGGGCGGCGGGGCGGGCGGGTGCCACAGCGGCACTACGGCGCGACGTGATCTTGACACCGCATATGCAAAGCCTCTCCCAAAGTGTGCTAAAATTTACAGTAAACAATACTTTCGATTTTCATAATATTCCCAAAACTAGTTTACCGAAATTGTAGCCTCGACTTCATTTCCTAGAGCGTATTAACTTTATTGGATTTGCAGGGGCGACCCTTCCGGACGAGCGTTTTGCAGAAAGGGCTCGATAGCGTTTTTGGTTAATAAAAAGAAAGCAGTTTATAAAATACTTTTCCCGGTTTATCTCCTTAATATATCTCAAGGCCGGCAATAATGTACGGAGTTCTGCGCTTTGAAGTTTACTTTTATGTTAAAAATATTTTATGTGCGGAACTCTGACCTAATTCTTTAGTTGGTACATAGCTGGCGTGAAAATCTGTTTCACCGATCAAAATAAAGTTAAATGAATGTCATCCACAAAATTGTTGAGTAACAAGAAGTGACAATTTGAAATGGGTAATTAATACTACATTTTTATAAAACCATGCAACAAATCTTAATTGGGATGCCTATCATCACTTCCGAAATAAATGAATTCGAATTCAAATAACAAAGCATACTAATAAAAAACTACCGTCGAATAATCCGGCCTGATCGAAAAACATAAAAAGGGTTTAGTGAAAATTTGATTGTAGTTGTGTTAACGTGTAGTGGAGAGATTACGGGGATTAGGCGGGCCGAGCGCCGAGCGCCGAGCTGGGCCGGAGCAGTCGTAATAAACAGGTTATGCGCCTTCACGGTACAGTCTAAGTCAGAACCGGTCTAACACCTTTGGACCTTATTGGGAAGTAACAAGGTCGAAAAGTGCTACACTGGGTCTGTCGGCGACCGTACTTTCGCGAAGGTAGGCTTTACTTTTATACAAATTGACGTATAACTTTTTATTGTCTAAGCTCTGTGAATTGAGTCTATGATATTTGAATTCGTAGCTTCTACGTAGGGGTTTTTTTCATAATGTTTTGTGTATATTGGTGCTTATTTTTTGGATTGCGTGCAGTGAATACTTTTTCTTTGTTTTATGTGAAACTTAGTACATTCGATGTTTTTAACTCTTTCATAATTTCACCTGATCCTGACCTGATGATTTCAAGATGATTATGATCGATATCAAATTATTGGCAAATTAGTAATTACCGGGGTAAATGGACGCGATCGTGAGTCGTGACGGATCTGACGTATTAGGGCGTGTCATCGTCGTGTGTGACTGCCATGACTCACGGCTCACGCCTGTCAACGAATCCGACGTGAGAGCTGTCATCTTCAGATCACCGTCAGCCATATTTAGTCCGTCATCAGTTCATCACACTCATCATCGCTCGGCCGATTGAATCCAAAATCACTTTCCCAAAATAATAACGCGAATATCACTCATTATACAAAAATACTTTCACGGATTTGTGGTTTATTTCTACAATAATTCCGAATCAAATTATATAATTTTTTATGATCCATGCACGTGGCAAACGATTTAGTGGGCTTTCCCTAAAAGCACTTTTATATCTTAAAATTAATCAAAACTGGAAAATTGGCATATTGAAACTAGATTAAAGTTTAATTAACCAAATTGTTTCAGTTTAGATTAATGGTAATGACGTAATGACCATTAATGTAGAGTTAAAAAAATAATGATTTTTTTAACCCTAATAAAATTTATTTTCTTGATAGCGAAGAAAAAGGTAACGCCAGCACGTGTATTGATCGGAAGCAAAGATGTTGGCTTTAATATGACCCCGAAATCAATGGCAGTTATTAAATACTATTTAGCTGAATCTAACTAGAACCCTCGACTGTTCCACCCTCGCAATGTCCCTCCTAACCCTTCCGAACGTGACGCGTCAGCTTAATCTGATGATTACAAAAATAAGTGCAAATTCGATCTTCAGTTGAAGTATAATTGGTATTTGCCTAATGATCTATCAGAAACAGGGCTCATCAAGGAATTAGTTGAAGCCTAATTGGTTCAGTTTAGATTGCATTTAGATCTGGGGTGGGATATGGGTAATTTATACGCGTAAATTGGTATACTATTTTTATTAAACATAATATCTAAAGTAAAATGTACTATGAAAACATGTGTAATTTTTTTGAAAGGAAGCTGTTTTAGATAACAATTTTTCCCTAGTACTACAATCACTCCGCCCCTGCAAACTTCTGTAATTATACATATAAATGAATGAAATATTTTTGTAATTAAATTAAAATAAAACAATTTATGTGGCCCCATCCATGTGAAGTGGGACGATTTTTTTTCTCCTTCTATACCATCGAGTGGGGTATCGTCGAATAGGTATATTAAAGTAAAGGCTTCATTCATATTTTTTAATAAAGTTAGCCATATTCGTGGTTCACAAGTTGCTCCTCCCTCTCAGTATTTCCAAAGTAACATTCCTTCATAGGTAGAAACTTTACATGCCGGCTCATGTTAAATACCCTCGAGGAAAATTATTTTAAGCAAAATCAAACAATGGTTATTGATGCAATTAGAAAAAACCTATTTTAAAAAATCCATTGCCTGATACTTACATTTAGCTTAATGCAATAAAGAATATTGTTTCCAAGTCTGGTGAGGATACTGCCGGCTGATCACCTTATTGTCTGACAAGAGAAATGTTCCATGCGTCGGATGGGCATGTATAATATCCTGCGCCTGATCTCTCTCCAGTCGTGTTGCTCATCCGTCCCACTGGGTATCGAAAGAAATGGAAGAGAGATGGCTCTTGTGTATTGCGTACACACTTGAGCATAATAAAATAACTCCTTCGTAGTTGGTCTGGTATCAATAAAACCGGCCACCGACACCGTAATCAGTTAGGGAAGCTATACGAGTATATTATTTACTATGGCATAGAAATCTTATCGGACATTTTGCCTCTAGTAAAAACTTTCTAGTTTGTCTTGGAAGGACTAGATTGCAAAAATTATTATTGTTCGTCGGACCTGATATTGGTGAACCAAGTGGTTCAGTCTTTAAACAACATTAACGGAGTGTATTAAATAATAAATACTGCCCGAGTTCTATGGTAAAACAAACTTTTACCGTGAAAACTCACGAGAGTACCGTTGTGACATGTAGTGATATTCCGCAGTTCTAATGGAGGAGAACGATAAGGAATGTTCCCGCACTCGTGATTGCGTACGATGCCTTCCGTCTCATGTGGCTTTGCAATAAAATCTCCGTCTAAAAGAGAATGAACTTCGAAGCACATCTCATAAGTAAGAAAAGTTATGTTTGCATGTACTTACATAAACGTGTATTAAATGTGTTCTATGTGCATTGGCGATATTTGAAACATTTGGTTTAAAATATAATAACCTTAACTAGTGTAACTAAAGTGAAAGTGGCATAATGATATAATATTATTATCGTTTAATGTAACAACTAATACTTTATACAATTCATTTTATAAGCTTTTATAGTATTTAAGACAGGTAAAATATCATTGAATACGCAGTTAAAATCATAATAGCCAACCATTTTGGGATATTCTTTCTCCTGGGGACTTTTTTTATGCCATCCTCCATCCACAATTATGTGGGGCTTCGTTGCAAATATATTTTCAAAGTGTTTTAGGATTGATAAAACATTCGATTTAGGATTTCTTTGCGAAAAATTTTTGCTTTAAAGTAGGTAAGTACTCATTTTTGTTCGAATCATATGCACTCAGGATCAATTATTATTAGAATTGGAATTTGAATAAATAAGGCAATAATTTTTATTTAATTATTTCAGAAAAAAAAATAAGATTTAAGAACTAGTTAAAATATCTAAATTATTATATAAATTATATAAACATATTGTCTTAATAAAAAAAGGCTTTAGATAAAAAACTGTGTCTAGGTCGGAGGCTGCGGGTAGAGTACCTATGAGGCTGGCATTGCCTCGCTGTATGGCCAAACTGATACGTTGGCCGAGGTAAGCGCCAGCCTTAGGGTCATTGGTTTTGTCGACTATTTTAATAATTCGACTGTTACTTACTGTGTACAAATGAGATTAGCCAATGGTGAGTATGTATAACAGCAGTCTTTAAATAAATAATCAATTTAAAACGATGTTTAAAGTAAAAATAGGTTGAGGTATATTTTAAAATCCAAGTAAAAATATGTAAGTTACTTACGACGCTATTCTTAAAAGCACTCTGATCCAATGTATCACTAAATTATAGAATTTGGGAACATCTACAAGGCGGTAAAACATATTTTACATTAATATTGATAAGCCGTTTATTAAACATCGACGCTGATAGCGATGCGCATACATTAGCTGTTATTGAATTTGATATCCGATTGCTTCAGTGTACCGTGTGGGCGGGCATATTGAAATTTTTTGTGAATTTACTGAGTTTAAGGAGCCCTGTTTTGTATCGTCAAGCGGTATTCGAAGCTGTTGATAGCTACAGAAGTCTAGAACTGTTTTATATGTGTCCATCTACGATTTCAGATTAACCGATTAACAATACTTTTGTGCTTACATAATGCACCAATATACGGTAATATATGAATATAGAGGAAATGTTTGATTGTTTGTTTGTATGTAATAGGTTCCGAAGCTTCTCCGAACCTCCTTGTCTTGGTCCAGTACCATGACAACGAAAAAGGACATATACAACTTTTTAACATATTATGACAAAATGTACGGTTCAGCGGGATTTCCTTTTGCGCGCACGAAGTCGCGGGAAACATCTAGTTTTAATATAAAAACGGCCAAGTGCGAGTCGTTCTTGCGCACTAAAGGTACCAATATTTTATACATAATATGTTCTTATTATTTAGTTATTTTTACCCGACTACGGCGAAGCCAAAAAGAAGGGTAATGATTTTTTCAGTCTATGTATGTATGTTTGTTCCCTCGTAGCATCTAAACTACTGGTCTGATTTTAATAAATGAGGCGTCAATAGATTCGTAATGATGCTGCGGGTAACATAGGCTATATAATTTATTTAAAAAAATGTATTTCGAAAATTAAACCTCAAATTTTAACATCTAAAAAATTTAACCGAGATAATTATCACGTGTTTGGTATCAAAAGAAAGGTCTTGGCAAGCGCACCACAAATATGTATGTATATTATGCACATTTGCGGCGTGCTTGCACAAATATGTCAAATACACGTTTAAAATGCGGTCGTACAAACCCACTTGTCCAATTTTCGAACATTACGTAATATAAGTCAATAAATATATAATTTTTATATTCTACATATTATTGTACCTTGATAAAGAATATTTAAATTAATAAATATTTTATTATTATTATTATTATTATTATCGTTCTTAAAATGTAGAAAAGTAATTGACTCGCTCCGCACTCGTGAAGAAGATATTATTTTTAATTTCAAGTGTTTTGATTAGGTACTTATTAATATTATTCCAAAAACCGAACATGTTTTTGGAAATGGAAAGATACGAAATAAAAAAATAAGTTACAAAACTATAACCCGACAACGGAATAAAAAAGCTGTCTAAAAAAAAAACAAGAAAATAATTCAGATAGAAATCCAGAAATACATAGGTACAAAAATGGTTAAGTTAGAGCCGTGGTCGCACCCACAAATGGCATCTAATCGTCACTTTAAGGCCTAGAGAAGTTTCTAGAATTATACCCCAAGATGTATAATGGCATACAGAGGCTTAAAGTTGAATATCTCGTAATCGGATACCGAAATCAAAAAAGCGGCTCAGCTACCTCTCAATATTTTTTTAATAGACCTATCTAATAGTACCTTACAAATTACAATTAGGCGTAGACGCGAGAAAAAAAATCACAACCACTATACGTGTACGGAAATATTTTTCGTGATTTTATTTCAGCACTTTGTCAGCGTGGTAAATGCAAGGTTTCATCTTTCTAGCGCTTACTGTTTGGACGGTAAACTGAAGACAGACGGACGAATGGACGGACGGACAGAACCCTAAAATGCTACAATTTTAGGTTTCTGTTCATCCGTTATTTATAGGACATTTTTTATACGAGTGATTTAGTACATGAAGTTACATTATAATTAAAAAAAATCTTTCGTTTGCTACTTCAAAGCTTTATTAGTTTGTGTACAAATTTATTAATTTTAACAAACAACACAAACACAAATTTATTTCTTTTTCAGTTCAAATGTGTTTCAAACTTCAAATAAGAATTTAATAACTATTTTATGAGTTATAAATAAGCCATCCTACAAAGCACCCATATTACTTTTATGAGTAGGTACTTTATATTGCAACGACGGAAGAGTAACGTGGCCTAGGAAATATTTTAAATATTTATAGCTTCCTTAGTCTTTAAGTTGAATATGAATATGTATGAGCTTTAAATATTAATTTTTACCCGGATAAGGCTGTTTATTTCTGTCCTTTGGTTTGTAGATTAAAGTTCTTCACTGAATTTCAGCGGAAAGTGAGAAATACTGTCACTACATGGCAGACAGACTTGTAGCGGAAAATTATTCCTTCGAAAAAATGTGCTTGTGAAAATAATGTAATTTTTTTGTATTTAAAACGATTAATAAATTTATAATATTATTCATCTATACATGTATACAAATAAATAAAATTGATGTGTCTGTTTGTAATATTAAATTAATACCTTTTCACTGATTGCAAATAATAGTATATACGGTACGTAAGGTACATTAAAAAAAACAATTTTAAAAATTGTTGTCTGTCCGTCTGTCTATCTCTTTGTTCCGGCTAATCTCTGAAACGACTGGACCTATTTTCACAGGACTTCCACTGGAAGATAGCTGATGTTATAAGGCGTCACTTAGGCTACTTTTATCTTAGGGTTCCGTTTAAAAAAATAGGGTTCCGCTTCCGCACACAGGACTCTGTGTGAACGAAGTTGCGGGCACCAGCTAGTTTAAAATAAAACTAACGATATCGAATGTGTAGGTATAAACCATTTTATCCCCTGCTCATAAACGATGTTCACTGGTTAAATAACAAATATACAAACGTTATTTAGAATACGCTACCGTATATCCGGGCAATAACGAGACTCCTTTCACCTCGTGCTATTCCGTGCACCACGTGTTAGAACTTTGTTAAATAAAATCCAGCAAATTTTGAAGCAACTTTATAAAGAGTGTTTGAAGATTTTACTTCTAAGTTTTGAATATTATGTAATTCCATCGAAAACGATTTCACAATACAAATTTTGATAACATGATTGACCGTATTTTTGTACAAAAATTACTTAGATACTTATTTTATATTTTCGTCTATTGAAGACTACTGACTAGCAAACGAAGTATCTTTTACTTTAAACGAGCAAATTCGGCATATTTATAATCGGAATCTCGGAAACGGTTGCAAGTATTTCCATGAAATTTAGTATGCAGGGAGTTTCGGGGGAGAAAATAGATCTAGCTAAGTCTTATACCTGGGAAACTGAGCATCTCTGAGCACTGCACAGATTTCGATGAAAATTGAGATTAAATCATAGATGTATTAAATTAAAAAGAGGGATTCGACACATTTAATTAAATATAATATGTTTCAGGGTTTGTTGGAACACGGACGAAGCCGCACGGCAAAGCTAGTAAGATATAAAAGTGATTTTGATTTATAAATGTTAAATCCGGTTGGCTGCTTGGTTACCATATTTTGACTATTTTGCGTTGCTGGCATAGGCATAGGTTCGAATCCCGGTCAGACGATTTTTTTATTCCTTTTATTTCTTTTTATTTTATAAAATATTTTTAATTTTTTTTTAATTATTTCAAAGTTCTACTAAAACTCCGAGCAAAGTCTCCAGGTACTTAAAATATGACTATGAAGATTTCTTTCATCGGTGATAATCATAACAAAATACAAAAGTATATTTTAATAATAAATCTCGCAATCTAGTTCAAAATAATATAAGAGTGATCGGTGACTATTTATTAATACGAATGACTAGGATCAGTGAACCGTTGAGCGCCGGTACCAGATGCTACTTGCAGGAACCTGGGCAAACACCGGGATAAAATCGGAACAGATCTGGAAAAGGGCCAAATTGAGAGACGCCGCGCCGTAAACATTCGGCGTATGGTAACTGTCATACGAGAGAATGCTTGAGATTATGACTAGTATCTACATTGTACAAATTGTTGGTGATCAAAATCCTTTACTTATTGATGACTCTTTTATTTTTTAAACTTATCTATCATTATGTAAAAAGACCGGTCAAGTGCGAGTTGGACTAGCACACGAAGGGTTCCTTAGCATTTTACTAATTTTTTACATATTTACCTATAACTTAATATTTCGTTGCTTTTGTACGAATTTTTCCAAGTTTGCATTTAGCAAGTTGGCCTCTATAACTTTTGGACTAACATTTACCATAATATCTATGGACGCTTCACACCACGTCAGTCTGGCCCCGTGGTAAGTATCAGAAGAACTTGTGTTACGAAGTCCAGACAACGTGAAGTATATTTAATATGTTTATATACTATACTTATATTCAAGATTTTTATTATAATATTATAAACATAATATTTAATACATATCCATAACCTAGGAACTTTGAAAAGTTTTTGTTCCCTCGGACGGACATGACGAAACCCTAAGGGTTTCCAGACGTGAACTGTACTGCAGTTTCTATGTCTCGCTTAAACTCGATAACGGCTGGACCAATTTGCTTATTTTGACCTTGAAATAATTGTGGAAGATCAGGAAAAATTAAAACGGTGAGAAATACTAAAAAAATTGTCAGGAAAATGCTGAAAACCATAATTATGTTTTCCCATACTATCCGTTCCTTTTAAACATTGTTCAATGTTTGTCAAACATTTGATGTTCGTTCTGTCGGTAGCGTAAATTCGAGTCTCCAGTGTCACTTGACTGTCAAATATTTATAGGTACGTTCAGTTTATCTCTTTCAAGTCAGCCGGCCCCTGCGGTAAGTTGTAGATGCCGATGTAAGTGTAGCTGTAGGTAGTAGGTGTAGATGTAAGTGTAGCTGCAGTAGGTAGTAGGTGTAGTATGTAGTAAGTATTTATTCCAGTCCATAGTTAGAACAGAACAACATGTGTCGGCCGTTGGGTCAGCTAGTACTATATACAATTTTTAAAAGCAAACATTGAAAAAATATGAACCGTTTGCGAGAGAACTTGGCAGTCTTACGTATTCACTGTTCTTCTTAAGAACGAATTAGGTATTTTCGAAACCTAAAGCAAGCGAGGCCATGGAGTCTCGTGAAAAGTAAGACGTTGATGCAACGGTCACTCAAGTCGACTATCGTCTTCAGTATCTAAAGCAATAAAATTATTGTAGAAAACAACACCTCCGTTTGTCTTTGATTTCAAAGATATCAAGGCACTCCGCTAAATCTCTAGGGTAACTTTAATGAAAATTGCTTGCTTTGTTTTGAACTATATTTTTACCCCCTTATTATTAAAAAGATTTACACAACGTATAACATAAACAACAGACAAAGACACAACATTGTTTTAGTTATCTATCGTGTAAATCTTTTTATTAGTAAGGGGTAAAGTAAAGCAAAGTGTATATGATTAGTGAATCAGAAGCTTAGCTTCTGTAACTAGTATTTTCCTTCTACTTTTTTATTAAGAAAAGATGTAGTAAGTGTGAGCACCGAAGGCAGGATTTTTAAAATGTTTACTACATTTTAGTTAAGCCTACAGGCTTATTCCCCTGCCTACAATTATCTATTATCTAAATTATTATCTCGGCCTCAAGGGAAGTATATTGTAACGTCAATTTAATGTAGAGCCTTTAAATAGTAAGGACAATCAGGACGTGTGGGTAAAAAGTCCCTGGCGCGTGACTCTTTCCGCATCATCGACGTTTTGGTATGTACTTCTATCCGTACCCAATCTATTGGACATCGTAAAATTCTATGCTCAAACGCCTTCGACGTAAAACCCACAAATTAATGTCAATTATCGTAAACATGTGATGTATCATATTTTTAATTACCACCATTATGTTTAATGAAATTAGACACACACCATACGCATGACGTATTGGATCATTAAAGTTGTGTTGGGTATGATTTTAGTGGCTTGTAGTTTGACCACACATCAACGGTTTCTTGATTAAGTTACGTGTTGAAAAAATATGTCTATTTATTGATATTAACGGAATAAATTACTATTACGACGTGTTACTTTTGTTACACAACATTTCAGTGGCGTGGGGTTTATATAACTGAATTCCTATCGGCTTCACAATTACAACTTACCTTTTGAATACCCTCATCTGAATTCCTACCTTTATACAGGCTAATGCAGGCCAGGGCTTCCCTATGAAGGAGATGGCCTTCGCCACTGCTACATTTATGTATCAGATATAGAGGATTCTAAGCAATATTGTATTGTAAATATATAATACTAATAACAATCGATACTAATCAGTTAACAATATTTGAAATGTTAAAAAAAAAAAAATGCACAAAAAAGTATGAAATAAAACTTATTTTCTAAATAATTTCCCTTTTCAATTCGGCTAAAATTTTAACTATTTCTTTGCTCAATCTTCTTCATTTTGAAGTCACACAATGGATCCCATAATCAGGTCACCACTTTGGTGACCAAGGGACAAATTTAGAATTATATATATATATATATATATATATATATATATATATATATATATATATATATATATATATATATATATATTACGTAAATTAAGCCTATGCTACCGTGCCACTATTACAAATCTATTGACACTACATTAATCAAAAGTGAAAACTGAAGACGCTACGGTGGAACAAACATACATACATAGACTGCTAAATCATTACCCTTCCCTTGGGCTTCCCCGTAGTCGGGTAAATAGACGTTTACATATCCCCTACACTACAACTACTCTGTTTTATTAGAGGGTTTTGGTTTTTAACATACTCGTACAACCATGAAGGTGCCATGCCGTTAACGACTAGTCGAGAAAATACGACATTCGATCCACCATTACACATACAAATAACGCCTTCCCCTTACGCGTTTTACTTGCAGGGCTGGCGACTTTAGAATTGTTTTACTATTTTTTTATACTTTTTCATGCGTGGGACTTATAGCAATCGACAACCCTGTCCCCTTGCCACCCCCTGAAAGTATTGTCTTTGTTCCAATCTGATCGCCTTGTGTTTACTAAACAACCTCTAACGACGTCTACTTATGACAGTTCCATGTCAACATCGACAAATTAGATGAAACTTTCTCGGGCTAATGATGTAAACAGACGTTGTTCTTATCACGTACACGTGTTACATTAGCGTCCTGACTTCAATTACTTAATATTTGTATAAAAGAGCATTATAGCTATCAATAACAATATACGTATTAAATAAGGAATCAAAAATCTCCATTTACGGTTTTAATGGCAATAACCCGCGCAACGCGGGCCCTCCGGGGGAGGGGAAGATGGCGGCTTCGGCTATCTTTGGGCTCCATCGCGTCGCGTGATTAAACACTTTACCCGACTACGGCGAAGGCAAAAGAATGGGTAGTAATTTTGGAAGTATTTGTTTGTATGTATAGACTGTATGTATATATAAACATAGACTGGCAGACTACGATGGAACAAACATACATAATATGTTTGTTCTATCGTAGCTCCTTAACTACTGATCCGATTTTGATGAATGAATTTAGGTGTCAATAGATTCGAAATGATGGCCAGGGTAATAAAGGCTATACAATTTGTGGAGTCGGGATAAAGTTTTTACCTTTTGATTAGTAATCAATAGGTCATCAATAGGTTATGTTGATTCGCTCTATTGTCGAGCCTAGAGAATTTATTGTAACTCACTGTGAATATAAACCTAAATTTATACAGTCCGTCGTCTTCTTTCACCTCACACACTATCGAAGAGAACGGAACACTTATACTGACATTCTTATAGGTGAAAATAAATAATTCGCCTCAATCATCCAAATTCTAAAATTTAAGTCAATAGGTACGATATGAATATAGAAATAGAATATGCGTTTTGCAACTCGAAATAAGAAATCCAAAGATTTTAAATTATTAGTCAAAATTGGACCGTAAAAGGAATAGCATAAAAAGTAGACACGAATTCATAAAAACCTGAAGTGTCGTTATCGTTTGAATCATGACGCTCGCAGTGCCTTATTCCGAGATATTTTGAAGATATTCTAATCCCAACATTTACGTATCGGTTTACAATGATGTAAATCAGAGATTCAATTGAGTCGTGCGCCTTTTGAAATTTAATTTCAGAATAATTGATCCAATCCAATGTGGTTCAACTTTTCCTGGAGTTGGTGCTTGTCCAAAAATAATTTTTGATACAATTTTTCCTGTCGATCTTTTCTTCTCGGAACTGTATAGGATTGTTTGCCTCTGCTTTAAACTGCATTATATACCTATAAGTTTTTACCTACCTACTCGTTTATGTAAAAAAAAATATGGTTATGGTAAACAGAGAAGTTAAGGCTTTCGTTTCGTTATCGTCGTCGCAAGAGGCGTGCATCACTGCGCTTACGCAGGGTCTAGTTATACTGGATGGTGAACGGAATTGTACTGAAACGTCGATTACCACCATTTTAAATTGACCCCTGGCACAGGTGGCTCTCTAAATCCACATTAGTTAAAAAAGGATAGTTTATACTTCTGAATATTTGCACCTCTGCCTGTTGTCTGTTGTCCTGGTATAAAGGAATAAGGACGATGCCACTCAAAATAACGCCAACTAAGAATAAGAGGGCAGGTAAGCCTGATTCAAGTAAGTCATCTGCGGAACAGAATCAACCATCCTGCAGCTCTGAATACCTGGTGCAAACAGACAAAATTTTAAATAAATCAGCTTCAGAAACGGACTTGTCGCAAACCAAATCGAGTACTTTCCAACTCACGACTCCACCTGATTATCTATCTATGCGGAACAAGAGGTGTAGATACCAGATAGAGGACTCTTTTTCTACACAATTAAACGACTTTCAAAACGAAATTAGATCACTATTTACATCTTTCACTTCTGCACAGTCTAATGAACTAAAAAATCTCATCACTCAACTTAAAGAAATACAACTAACAAATTATAACATAGAAAATTCAGTTGCGTATCTAACTTCGCAGAATGAAGAATTTAGAAAAAGGATTATAGAATTAGAGACACAAGTGAAGCAGGACAGACAATATATTACTCTGTTAGAAAATAAGCTTGAAGATATACAATTACATGGCCGTAAGTCTAGTTTCGAAATTAGAAATGCTCCTAAATTGAATAACGAAAACAAAGAAAATCTGATTGACATGGCCGTCAATCTTTCTACAACGATAGAATGTAACATATCAAAATCAGATATCTATGATATCTACAGACTTAAGCCGAAGTCGGGACACTCCAATAACACCCCAATAATTGTAGAAATGAAGTCGGTTATGATGAAGAATAATGTCTTAAAATCTGCTAAAACATTTAATAAAAAGCATAAAACCAATAAGTTATGCGCGGGACATGCTGGATATAAAATACAAGTGGACACTCCAATATACTTATGTGAACATCTAACGCCGTAAAAACAACCGTGAGCCAATCTCTCTATTTACCCAGACATATTAATCTTAACTGAATGTAGATTAAGTCCAGATAAATCAATACCGCATCTGGAAAACTATAGTTGTTACTCTACCTCAAATCATTTGAACCAGAATGACGGAGTGGTGGTTTACATTAAGCAATCAGTGACTGCGAAGGTTAAGGAGATTAGACTAATACAAGCATCTTGCCTTCAGGTTGATTTGCTTAATAATTCCATAATTTGCATTTATAGATCCCCGTCCAATACAAACACAGAAAATTTTGTAAATTCTCTTTGCTCTCATTTGGATTCTGTAAATATGAATAGGAATATTATCATTGCGGGTGATATTAACATCAATATTACGCAAAAATAACATGAAACAAACCTGGAATACAATAATAAAATGAATTATCTTAATTCGCTCTCAGTATATGGTATTCTTGCTGGACATACTTCACCTACTCGTGAGAAAAGTTGCTTAGACAACTTTATGCTGAAAATTAACAGAATAAAAAATTCAGCAGTTATCGCTATCCTAAAAACAAGTATAACTGATCACTACACTACTCTTCTTTGTCTCTCAAGAACGCAAATTTCTAACCCAATCTCTAGAACTAAAAATATAAAGCTTTAACGATTTAAAACAGAAAAATATCTCTAATTTCATGACAAACAACGACCCAAATTCTATCACACATTGCTTAATTAATGAACTTACTAAGACCATAAAGAAAAATACTAAAATTATAAGAATTCCTAAGTCTAAATTAATACTAAAGCCTTGGATTACCCCGGGAATTTTACGTTGTATTAAACATCGTAACATACTTACGCTACAGAAACCATTGCAATAATCTAATTAAAAAACTCAAGCGCAACTATGAAGGAGAATTGCTGAGTAAATCTGTTGCAAATAACAAATTACTTTGGAATAACATAAAAAATATAACATATAGCAGGAAATCCCATAATGATAATAACGAACTATTAACTATTAAACAAAACCCCCATGAGTCTATTAATTTTATAAATACTTACTTTTCTAATGTAGGAGCAGATCTTGCTCATAAAATATTAGCCAATTCTGAACACTATGATACAACAACAAGAAATATTTTTTCCTCTGTTAATTCCTTCGCATTGCTGAAGACCGATGTAGGTGAAGTAAAGAACACACTTATGAACTTGAGATCAAATAGTGCACCTGGCTGAGATGACGTTCCTACTAGCTTCTTGAAACTTGCCGCTGGTGAACTCGTACCGGTAATTGTATATCTTGCAAATCTTTGCTTTGAAAAGGGAATATTTCCAGACCTTTTAAAAAATCTATAATTACACCAGTTTTCAAAAGTGGTGATAGAGACAGTGTGGGCAATTATAGACCAATCTCTGTTCTTCCAGCGATCTATAAAATATTGGAAAAGCTACTAAATAACAGACTTATAAATTACCTAGATAAATATAAGTTGTTATCTACATCACAATTTGGGTTTAGGCGCGGCAAATCAACAGAAGATGCAGTTGTAGCTCTCAGTGAACTAATAACGGAGCAAATTGATAAGGGTCAAAAATGTTTAACAGTGTTTCTAGATTTAAAAAAGGCCTTTGACACTGTTTCTATACCCATTCTTGTAGAAAAGTAAAAAAATATTGGAATCAGAGGTACGGAACTCTCCCTTTTCGAAAGCTATCTATCTGATAGGATGCAGAGAGTAAGAGCCAACCAGTATACCAGCCAAGACACTGCAGTAACATACGGTATTCCCCAGGGAAGTGTGTTAGGACCCACACTCTTTCTAGTATATATTAATGACCTCTGTTATTTAAATGTCGTAAATGCCAAAATTATTTCATATGCCGATAACACGGCAATTGTATTTAGGGGAAAAAATTGGTCGGAACTGAAACATCTCGTTGAACATGGTATGAGATAGGTCGCACACTGGTTAGCAAGTAATCTTTTATCTTTAAATACTGCTAAAACACATGATATGTGTTTTAGCATCCTCAATCGTTCGTAACCTGGACCGGACTACACAATAAAAATACATACTTGCCAACCTAGTATATTATCTCCATCCCGCTGTAACTGCCCCCATATAGAAAAAGTAGACAAAACAAAATATCTAGGAGTAATAGTTGACCAGAGGCTATCTTGGCATCCGCATCTGGAACAAGTGGCTTCTAGAATTAGGAAACTAACCTGAATATTCAAAACTTTACGACACGTAGTGCCCAATCCAAATATCCATTCAAATGAGCGTAACTCCTCTCGTAATGTTTTAAAAGAAATATATACGGCTTTAGCTGAGTCTATCATGGTCTACTGCATACCTGTATGGGAAGGTGCGGGCAAAACTAAACTTTTAGAAGTAGAAAGGGCTCAACGCTCGTTATTAAAAATCATATATTTTAAAACAAGAAGAACGCCGACAGACGAGTTATATAGAATTAGCAAGGTCTTGTCTATCAGGAAATTATATATTTTATTAACAGTATTAAAAAAACATAAAAATAAAGATGTTGTTATTTCTAAAACTAAGCGTAACAAAAGAAATATAATCAAAATACCTATTATAAAAACTGATTTTGCACTTAAACAATATGTCAATAGATCGACTTTTCTGTATAATAAGGTAAATAAAACTCTATACATTAGTAACAAACCAAATTATGAGACTAAGAAATTACTTCGTGACTATTTGTGTAAGTTAAGCTATGAGGAAACTGAAAAATTAGTAGAAAATATAAAATTATAACAGGAAATATTGCATAAATGCACTAACACACATATATGTATACACCTACACATTACACACACATACACACGAACACATGAAGACATACACATACACACACATACAGTTAGATGTTAATTTAGATTTTATTACACGTATTGGTGAGCTATGCTGGTACTAAATGATTAATATATATATATATATATATATATATATATAATTTAATTATTTACTATTGTACTCTTGTAAATAACTTTCATAATGTAATATTTTGTTAGGTCTCTGTATTAATATTAGCTGTGGAAGAGCCTAGTCACCTGATACAGGCGTAAGCTTACTAGGTGACTACGAGTTCTACTTAATAATTTGTAAACTGTTTTTGGAAATAAATATTTATTATTTATTATTATTATTATTAAAAACAGATTACGACCGATTCTCAGACCTACCGAATATGCAAAAAAAATCATAACAATCGGTCAAGACTGCGAATTGCGATTTGAATAAAAATAAATAATAATAAATAACCATAATCTTCGAATATCTGTAACAATCTTAACGTAAATCTTCACAAATTAATAAAATTTAAGTGTCTGTTTGTAGTTTTAAAGTAACAGATTTTCTCTAAATGAATATGAAAGTATTAACGGTTGTTACAATAAAAAATCATATATTTTTATAATTGTTTTATATTTTTATTTTTTAGTTTAGTTGACAATATTGTGGTAAAGTTTACTGTCACTGTCTGCGGCAGTATCGTGTCATCTTGTAGCCTAAAATCGACCGTGCTGGTATTTTTAAACAATTCGCTAGAAGTCGAAGTTCGAATTTTCTGCCATTCGGAGGAGTGTGTCCCCGTCCCCCGAACACTATGACACGGGAATTTTATATATCAGTGAAATATAAACATCTGGACGGATTGAGTTGAATATTGGCACGCAAATAGTTATAATTACGACGTAGACATTCCTTCAAAAATGATTTTTCAAAAAACAGGGCTGCAATGCGGTCCAGGCGGATGAATTCGCGCTCAAAAGCTAGTAAAACAATATAATAATAATAACAATTATTATAAAGACGACGGTTACTTATCACTAATTAGATAATGCCGAGCCATCAAAAGTAATGGGTAATTGCGTTTCCCTGCACGACCAATTCGAAATGGACGGAATGACATGCCGGACAAGACGGAAATAAAAAAATCGTTTAATGGAAAGTAACGCAACATAAATCGAAGCATTTCTATTGAAGCGCCATGACGCTGCATAAACGGCCAGGAATTCTGTTTGTCACCCGCCGCTGGCTCGTCGCCTCGTACCCGCGCCGCTGATCACGCGATAACACGAAACGACAAATACAAAATTATTTAATATCTTATTTTACTGTATATGTATTCAATATTCGTATTGATGTTAAGGATAAAAAAAATCTTAAAAACGTGATGCTAATTTATACGAACGTACATAAGGTACATAAGGACTTAAAAAATAATCTAAGCAAGAGCATTTCAGGACATGTTTAAGGAGAACCCTCCGTACCTGTCAACGCGCAATAAAAATAATAATAATAATAATAATCTTCAAAAATTTCAGTTAGATTTTACTCAAAATAATTTCCTAAAGAGTTCTTAGCATGATCTATCAGCATGGAGACTTACAAGTTTCTGTCTCTTATATTTTAGAAATGCCAGGGGCGGGACTTATAAACTTATAAACCTCTTTGGAGGCAGATTAATCAAAAATGGTTGACTTTGTAAAAAAGTAATGTACAAAGCCTTACCTTTATTAAAAAATACCTATTCGACAATACCCGATAAGGTAGAGTGAAATAATATTTTTCATTCCATCTTAACATGCATGGAGCGCCACCTCTAAAGAATAAAATTATCAGTGCTATCGCCAAGTCTTACTCGTAGTCTTTAAGCGGCCGTAACTATCTTTTCTCGAAACATTTCGCGGCTTTTTCGTGCTCCCATATTTTCGTTTGTAATAAAGCTAGCTGTCTGAATTTTTGTGGCGAAGAATTTGTTAGCGGCACAAGCTAATGTTTTAAAATTCATAAAAATCGAGTGCATAGTGTAGGAAATATTAAGCGGCAAAAAACGCGATTTTGAAAGATATGGATAGATGGAGGTAGGGCGAATAAGCAAAATTAAAATCATACTTCTAGCAGATTTATAATTTCAAATTTGCTGTCAGGCTGGGTTATTAGCTACATATAAAGGGATAATATAGAAGAAGTAAAAGTTCTGAAAAAAATAATATTTTTAATTTTACGTATTTACAGGAACAAAATGTATACAAGTTCAGTGATAACTTTGTAATTGTTATTTAAATAACAAATCTCATAAATTGAGAAGCGGTAGGTTATTTTAGGTTACAGTAGATGCTTCGGGACGAATGGGCTCACACGATCGGATAAATAAGACGGCCCCACAGAAAACCGATGGAAAATAGCACTTGCGTTGTATCTCACTGCATGAGAAAGATACCGGTGTCCCAAAGTGAGTGGGACACCGGTACCTTCCTCATGCAAAGCTCGCAAACGCACTTTTAACTCTTCTGGTGTTGCGGATGTCCATGAGCGGTGGTAATCGTTTTAATTATGGAATAGATCTGGAAACGAGCAAACAAACAGATCGCCCTTTGGTATGAAATTGTACCTAATACCTTTGGTATGAAATTGTAATAAGTTTATACAAATTAATTTTGAAACGAGCAAAAGGATCACATGATGTTTAGAAATTGTTATAACTTCTTATCATCAGAGATTGGTGGTTTTAAAGATCGCGAACGAACTTGTAACTCCTCTGGTGTCGCAGACGTCCTTGAGCGGCGGTAATCGCTTCAATTATGGAATTGATCTGGAAACGAACAAACGGATCTGTTTGCACACTTAGACATCTGAAACACCAGAGGTTACAAGTTACAAACAGTTACAAGTACGTTACCGATTTCCAGATATATTCCATAATAATTTTAAATAATTACCACCGCTCATGGACATCTGCGTCACCCATGAGAAGAGTATCGGTGTTTAACTCCAACTGCCCAAGGGGCAACACCGGGAGCGCACTTGTAGCTCCTCTAGTGTTGCGGATGTCCACGAGCGGCCGGTAGGTAATCATTTTATTTATGGAAGATATATAAAAACAAGTGCATTACAACTATAATATTGCACGTGATTTACAACTATAATATTCATGTGAATACTAAAATATGTTGAATACAACAAACTACCTTTTGCTCACGGCTTCACCCGTGAGAAAAAATATGTAAAAGCTTAATAAATTATACACCTAAACCTTCCTCAAGAATTACTCTACCTATTGGTGAAAACCGCATGGAAGTTCGTGAAGTAATTTTTGAGTTTTTTGCAAACAACAAAAACGACGGAGGACTTTGTTTTTCAATATGTAGTTATTAACAAAAAGAAATGATATCCCACAGAAACCATTAAATGAAAAAAGGTCAAGTCTTTTTCACGTAAAAAGTTTTGAGATATCGTAGAAACCAAGTCTAATTTAGGTTAGTCTCTAATTATTAGTTATTCATTAAAATTTTGTAACTGTATGTAGGAAATTTTAATTTTTAAATTATTATTATAGTGATTTGGCAATGAGCACTATAAATTTATCTATAATATGGTTACCATACCATATACTAGTTACGTCAAAATGTGCTATTAAAATTAATGAGCACAGACAAAAACAAATACCATAGACTGATGTTCATAATATAATGTAAAGAGGGTAGGATAGACCCTTATACATTGTACAATTGCCGATAAGCCCAGAAAAAAATCGATACCATCTTACTATATAATAATAAAGTTCAAAAGTGGTACACCGAAAGTACGTGAGCGTACACACAACAACGAGAGTTACTAAACATTTTGCGTTTTCAGCAAAATGGAGTAAATAATAATCAAAAAGTTAAAAACTATCACCCAACTACGCAAATTATATAGCTTATATTACCGGGCCATTATTATGAATCAATTAACACATAATTAATTGGCTGATGCAGTAGTTTGACTTCGCCGTAGACGGGTAAAAAGAAGTTATGACTGAGTTTTTAATTAATGATTTAATTTTATTTATTTGACTATTATTTCAACTTTATACTTATTTAAAAAACACTTATAATGACTGCGATTTTCAGTTGTTATAATAAAATATGACGATCAAAATTCAACATTTTTAATAGCACATTTTGACGCAAGTAGTCACTGGCAACCATAATATTATAGATAAATTTATAGTGCCTGGTTTGCCCACTACCCCCCCCCCCCCCCCCCCCCCAAGGGAAACAACAGATCTATTCAACAGATTTATTGGAACTTCACCTTTTACAATATTTGACAACCAATTTATATACAAAATATATACTTTAAATATAGAACACATTATGTTGAACTTCTATGCGCTGAAACGGCGCAACAGTGCTCATTGCCAAGTCACTATAATAATAAATAAAAAAAATAAAAATATCCACATATAGTCACAAAATTTTATTCGGTTTCTACGATATCCCAAAACTTTTTACGTGAAAAAGGCTTGGCCTTTTTTCATTTAATAGTTTTTGTGGGATTATTATTATTTTATAATACCTAAACCGAAATCTTTAAAAAATCTATAACTATACCTTTCATCTATTTATATTCTAATCGACGACATCTGTGGCTCAGTGGTAACGGTGTTGGCGCACAAGCCGGAGGTCGCGGGTTCGTCCCGCCGAGGGAACAAAAAGTTTTCTGAGTTCCTGGGTGATTGATATTGGATGTGTATTTAAATATGTGTATAATATATTAAAAATCTTAAATATATGTACATATAATATAAAAGTATTAAATATACGTCCCGTTGTCTGATACCTGTAACACAAGTTCTTCGGATACTTACCACGGGGCCAGTCTGACGTGGTGTGAAGCGTCCATAAATAATATTATTATTATTACAGAAGTTAGAAAGCCCGAATAGACAGACAGTTAAAAAGACAGATAAACGGACAGAGCGTTACTATTAGGGTTCCTTGAGTACTACGGAATCCTTAAAAGGTCACGAGCAGCGATATATTCTTTAGCAATATACTTAGCTACTCAGAGTAGTACCTATCCACTTAGATTAAATCAAATTTTGATTTAATCTATGCCAAATCATAATAAAAACTATATTAATTATTATGATTTTATAAAAGTATGTTAGTATAGTTGGTAGAAGCAAGCTAAAATATTTGCAATTTTAAGTTGCGAAATTGTTTGTTATGAAATACCTTAGCATGCATGAAATACCTTAGCATGCCACTTGTCTGCGAGTTATGTGGAGTTGTATGACGTTCAGTGACTTTATTAAATAGCTATGTGATACAATTTTATATGGGTTGTTACTTGTTTATAACCTGCACTGAAGCTCGTCTTAGTATACTTAATAGATAAAAATGGACAACAATCTTTTAGGTTTTTTTTACTAAGGGCCATTTTACAATGTTCTAATAATCACATGTTTTGTTTTTTTAAATGTTCTAATAATTTATGCGAAGTAACAGGGACCTGGGTTATAATATTGTATAATACATAACTGACACAATATGTTAGAAGATTGTGAAACAGGCCCTTACTGAAATAGCGAGTTAAAAGTTAAATGTAATTATTAGAGATTCGACTCTCTACTACCCTAACGGAAAAACTCTTTTAAATAAATAAAAATCACTAAATTTTTGTACCTATTTAAAGAATCGAGTTTAAAATTAATTCATCACTTATAAACTTATAATGGGACATTGTTTAGAAATTATTTATTTTAAGGTGAGCTTTTTTTGAAAGTTAAATGCATATGGTTAAATATTATGTTTAGAAAAAAGTGTAACTCAATACGCTTCGGCCTCCGTGGAGCTAAATCATGCCGTATCAGATTTCACTACCCCCTTTATTTATCATTACACTAAAAACGAATACGTGAAAGTTACACGAATCTGTTTACCGAGACTTTTTAACGGGCTATAACTTATAAGTTTTTGTGGATAACGTTTATATAAATACCTACATTAATTCTTTAAAGTACCTACCATACATTTCTGTGTAACAGTTAGTCAGTACTCAGTGCATTAACATCTTGGCGCGTTTTCACATTGCGCGGTCCGATATCGCATGTCGCACCGATAAATTATTAAGGTCTCGCTCGCACGCTCTGTGCTTATATTTTGGGCATAAGCGCGTTTTTCCCATATCCAGACCGTTATCGCATGTCGCACCAATAATGACAAAGACAGGTATAATGATTAATATTAAAACATATCGCTGTCTCTCTCATACTTTAGTAATTTATCGGTGCGACATGGAATACTATACTCTTAAAACAGCCGGTTTCAATAACCTATCAAAACCGGCAAATGATACCAAAGGTGACGTTTAACAAATAGTTATTGGTAGATAGGTTATTGAAACCGGCCGTGAGAGCTTTAAGCCAACGATATACTTCTGTCATTGAAGGAACATAAAATATTGACGATTGAATTATTCTATTAATTATTATATTTATTGATTACTCAATTTCGGAAAAAAAATAATTAAAAATTTTGAATATCTCAGAAATGGTCCAAAAGTGGCCCGGCCCTGGCAAAGGTGGAGCAAATTATTTGTATTCTCCCTCCGGCGTCTACGTTCTACGACTACGTTCTACCTAACATAATATAAAAGGTACATAATATAAAAGGTTTTACAAGGTTTTTTTTTTTCCTAAAAACGGAGTAGGTGCATAAGTAGTATTTATTATTATTGTATACACCTACATAAAAGTGTGTTGGTGACATCTAGATCTAAATACCTTTTGGTACGCTCATAAAATTATTCACAAGCACCTACGTCACTCGGTCATGCTTTTGCAAAAAACGACACAGTTACTTGAGTCTTCTTATATTCAGCGCCCCTATTCCAACGTTACAATGAGATCGATAAAAAACGGTACAAAGCTGCCAAATTCAATAGAATCTTATATTCACGCGAATACCTACATTGTTAGGATAAAAAGTGAACGGCTTTTTTGAAAGACGATACTTTGTAGTTCATTGAAATTTTAGTCACGAAGAAGTTTTTTAATTTCATAAAATATACTTTAAAAATGTATATAATATATTTTATAAAGATGTAAAAATGTTTTATAAGCACTTTTTATTTCAAAGGACCATTTTTAATTATTAAAAAAAACCGCACCTGCTCAAATTAAAAATGCTCCTTTAATACATTAATATTATTTATTGCAATAATTTGATTTATCGGACTAAACCCAGAAAATAAAAGGTACATATGTACTAAGGTGCACACTACCGACGATGATAACGATATCATGAAAACATACATGTTTGTCGGTTAAACCGTTGCTCGATTCTCTTCGTAGTGCCAACAGACAGCAAGGCGAGGACTGTTTTATACGAGTTAAAATGTTTTTAAGTTTGATAGAACATAATATTACTAGTACTCAAAATTAGATATTGTTTAAGTATTTTGGCCTTTTTTCAAGTAACAATTGTACGGCTGCCACCGTATGCTGCTACAGCAGAAATGTATGAATAAAAGTAATTAATGCCATGCCATCTTACTACTATTATAAATGTGAAGATGGATGAATGGATGTTTGTGGCTCTTTCACGCAAAAACTACTGAACGGATTATGATGAAATTTGGTTTTAAGTCTAAGCTAGGCTACATTTAAACCCGAAACAATATCGTGTTCCCGTGGATATAATAATACAGTATGTATTTACGAGGGCTCTACGAGATAAAGCTAGTATAGGTAGCTGGTCTGTCAGGTTGGAGTCATCGCTGTACCGTTGACGGGCTGGTAAGTGGAAAACAGCCAATTATATAGCAATTATATAGGAAGTAACTAGTAAAATTGACGTTGAAAAATGAACGGCAAGTTTTGCACTCGTATATATTATTTTTGTAGCGTAAGTGACGGAGCTGTAAAAGTAAATTGTATGGTGCATCGGAGCACTACGCGCAAGGAGAGAATTGACGACAATAAAAATTAAATAAAGCGTAGTCTGTCGGCCGCTCGCTTTACAAGATGCCATCTTATAAAGGCTCTCCACGAGAGTGCTTCAATACAATAAAAAAATGCAAGAAAACATTTTTCTAGTCTCAAATAGAAATTGATAAGCTCATAGTTACATTCCACGGCATTTTCTCCTAACATCAAATCTGTACTTCAATTTGATTTAAGCGGTATGTTAAAAGTGAATTGTTATTTATATAGTAAGTACCTAAACGTACGTTGGCGTAGGATTTATGTGGCAATGGACCATTGTAGCGGCACTGATTACCTTTTATGGAGATTTGGCGTCCTAACTCCTAACTCGGAGCGCACTATACCTACATTTAGTTCGAATACGAGTTAGCGATGCGACCGCTTGGATTTTTATTAAATTGAGTTAACTTGTTTTGATTTTGGCTGAACTGAGCTGGTCAGGTGCAACATTCGAATGAATTCAAATAGATTTAGAGGAAAAATTGAAAACCGAAGTTAGCAAATTTTGTATTCAATAATGTTTGTGTCAATCAATCAAAAAATGAAATTTTAGGGTATTGTTTTTTAGTGATAGTGTATGTGAATTGAACTGTTACACAATTGCTTCACTAACATTTATACCAATGAAAAATTATAAACGACTGAATTATATCCAATACAACGCGATCCAGAAAAGTTAAAGTGGAGATAACTCTATCCGTTTCTTCTCATCCCCTCACTAGCATTAGTGGGTCGTGTGTACACCGCGCTGTACGTAAAAGTTTTATGTCTGCCGCGTTTTACAGCAGGCCTTTTATTATTTAGTGAAAGGAGCAACGGTGACGTCATAAATCTCTGCTCCTGCTTGAACTTTATCCTCTTATCGCGGCAAAGAAATTGTGAAACTTTCTGCCTTTTCCGAGACAAAGTGTTTGGTTTTTAAATTTCCAAATTTTCGAGACTTCGAAATATACAAGTTTTCTGACTCGTCATTAATTTCAAAATTTTTTGTTTATCGATTTTACCTTTTGTGTCCATCATTAAGCGGTTTGTTTATTAACTGCATTAATCAAACAACTTTGAACAAAATAAATACTTATTCTCAATTTACATGAGAATGACAATAATTCTTTACCATACTTAAACACTTTCAAGTTTCATATTATGCAGTTAAATAGTATCTGACTACCTAGCACTAGGAATTAGGATGAATCTCGGCTTCCCAAGTACCTAACTGTAGCTTTTTAGGGTTCCTACTCGAAAAAACCTTATAATTTCGCTCTGTTCGTTCGTCCGTCTGTCGGTATGTCTGTCTGGCAATGTCAGTGTCAGTTTGTCTGTCAGTCTGTCTATCTGTTTGTCCGCCCTTCTAGCTTCTGTAATTATGAATATAAACAGATGAAGTTTGCCACAGTTATATCATCTTTCAGATTTGGCATCATATTCTTATATTTTAGGGGTGGCCATACATGTAAAGTGGGTATGAAAAAAATTTTTTCATCAAGGCTAGGTTTTTAACATGTTTTTTACAAAGGCAATGATTTTCGAGTAATCGGCCTCCAATGTGGTTTATAAGTTGTTCTGGCATTTCTAAACAAGAAAAGATAGAAACTTGTAAGTTTCCATGCCGATACATCATGCTAAAAACTCTCTAGGAAAATTATTTTGAGCGAAATTGGACAATAACTTTTGAAGTAATTTAAAGAAAACCTAGAGCGCGAAAACTTATAGCTACGGAACCCTCCCTTTACATGTCCTGCCATGCTCTTGTTAAGGTTATTGAATTTCCAGATCTATTTCAGTATAAGGTATAAGGTAGATTGAGCAAAAATAATGTTGATGTAAATAGGGAGATAAAATCGTGTACCGCGCATGAGATAATAAGATACCGAGCGGGTATTTACTATTTCTCCTTACTATCTGAGTCTGTTTTGAACATTTTAAAGATAAATCTATAAAATAATCTGCGCCATAGCGGTGTTCTCCATTAATCTTGTATTAAACAGATTCTGTGTGGGCCCAGGACAGGCTGTACATGTTAGTAATTAAATTACGGCTCGGCCGGACGAACCTCTTTAAATCATACCAACACAAATTATAATTTCTAATATTTTAATTTATTTTATTGCTAGTTAATTTATATTGTCTTCGATAGAGTATAATGTAATGTAATGTATTAAAAATTAAATAAGATTATCTATACTAATATTATAAAGAGGAAAAGTTTGTTTGTTTGTTGGTTTGCATTGAATAGACTTAGAAACTACTGGACCGATTTTGATGATATTTGGTAGAGATATAGAGTAGACTACGGGGGAGGACATAGGCTACTTTTTATTGCAGAAACATGTACGGTTTTCGCAAGATAAACTTTTGTGCGCACGAAGTCGCAGCCAACATCTAGTGTTGTAATAAAAAAAATACAATTGCGTTTAAATAACTAAATAGGAGACTGACGTACAATGTATATTCTGAGATAATTGTGATGTAGAGTTATTTTCACCCTGTGTTTCTATGACAGAGTTCCTTCCGTCGTCGGCATAAAGATCTTGTCAGAGGTAAAATATCTCCGAATGAACTACAGATACAGAATGAAAATAGAAAGCGCCATTTCACCGCCGACGCTACAAATCACAGTGTAGCGGCACCGCGGTGGCATGTGTGTAATTGTAAATTGTCTGTGACCAAAAGAAAAGCTGCATAAAACCTCCAAATTAATTCTCACAGAAAATATGAAATAATATTAATTAATAATAATAATAATAATAATTTCGAAGGGCCATCATAAACTGAGTCAAAGTTAACATCTTCGCTGTCATCAACAGCAAATGTCATCAAACTATGTCATTAAGTTAACTAACCGACCTCGTAAAATATTTATTTTATTGTCGATGAAAGTCCCTAATTAATTAATTGAATAATGATTAAGTGGCCCATGTTCACCGGTTATTATTTGGTTGTATAAAAACCGTTCTATATCGCTCTTGCCTCATAAAATGTGACTTATATAGTTCCCAAATTATCTCTAACAAGGCGTTTTATTACGGACAAATAGGAGAGATATGACAGTTAACGTGGAATTGAGGTTATTAACTATATTTTATTTGGTTACAGCAGTTTCCGTATTACCAATAAAATTATAATTTACGGCCATTTAACATAATAGCTGTTGCCAAGACTGCCTGCGTAGAGCCTTTTTAGTTAGTGTTAGTGCCTTTTGTCTTGAAATCATCGGCTTAGTACGTGTTCTAACGTAACTTTAAAATATAATTATAAAAAAAGACACACACAGTTTTTCAGCTCCAACGCACGACTGGAGTTTACTCTAAAAAGTAAAATTTGGTGTGCAATACAAAGAGACCGACACATATTCGGCTAACATCGTGTGACATTGTAAATTCGATTTTACTCCCATGGATTTTCATATATATATAAATATGAAAATCCAATGAAAAATAATCATGACGTATACAGAGTTTACACGTGGCAGAAGTGGAACTTCATTCATCATATGAAATCCAAAAATATTCTCATCGTGCTTAAAGAACATCACTTTAAAAAGGAATAGAAAAATTAAAATTTTTACACCTAGCACCATCTGTGCATTGAGCCGTGCATTAGAAAGATAAGTTGTTAGATAAGAAATATAAGTAGCTTACGACAGATGGCGATATATATAAATCTTGTCGTGACGCGTGTTGTGACTTGGTGCGACCTTGAAATTTTACTGTCAAAAAAGATTCACTTCAATAATTCTTGATTATATGAACGAACGTATAGGGTCGAAGAAAGACAATAATTGTCTATCTGTTATAATCATTATATACAGTATAATAAGTATACATAAGTTGTTATTTAAATTAAAGCTTACACACATGACAATTAGGCATATTCTCCATAGTTAGCTGTTAATACAGCTTCTTCGTGCAGATTTCAACTGTCATTAAAAATGATACGAAACTAAATCATTAGGTACCAGAGAAAATTAAGGGGCTTACAGTGTCGATGGTAATTTACCATTGTCTAAGACCTAAGTTACATCATAGGCCATTTGTTTATTCAAAGTACTCCGACGTACAAAATTGCTCGGACACAGGACGCTGGGCGAGTGTCGTGTACGATCGCCGACAAGCTTGTGTATCACTTGCCGACCTTATTACTATGATAATAAGGTTGACAAGTGGTGCACAAGGTGCTGGACGAGTGTCGAGTACCTGCAAATTGCAGCTCGCCTTTGAGCTCTAATCGCAAATCACAAGCCACGCTCGTTACAAACTCTGCGCTTACAAAGACCTTTACTACACTTTAATAATATTTGCAATGCGATTGTTTCTATAATAAGACACTTTTTATAGCTATTTAAATGAAATAAGTGGGAAGAATAATAAATCTAACATGGATTTGACATAATGTAAAAATATACCTAATATTATTCCTATTAGGGATATTACTTTATCACAATATGAAGTTGTATGTTGATAAAAAAATTATTTTTATTTTCCATACTTTTTAGCTTTAGTGACAATTTGTTTGCCTGTAAACGATGATTATGATGTTAATAAAATAATATATAGTTATGTCGGGTTAGACATAATAAACTTAGCGACATTCCTTTCAAAGGACAAGAGTGCCTAAGGCTGTGGCCTCATTAGTGCGTTGCGTTGCGTCGCATCGTTGCAACGGATTAACGCATTTTATGTCTGACCTGCGTTGCGTCCATTCACGACATCACAATGCAAGAGGATGATAGCGCAGCGCATCGTCCACCCTCCCTTTTTGTCTCCTGTACGTCGTTCCGTTGAAACGTCGCGATCGACGACGCAACACATTAAACATATTATTATCTTCACTCCTCTTGGCTCTTTCATACAATGTCATATGTTCGACAGGCTGCCGAGTACGCACCTGTCGACGTCGAGTCGACGCTGTGACCATGCAACGCAGCGCAACGCAATAATGGAGCCTCGCTCTTACGATGCACCTGCGGTGACATTATAAGCACTAAATTTCAAATTAACCGACCTAAATGCACCTGTACAAAATGTCAACGAGAAAAGAAGACGGCGCTCGCAATAAAGGCGGCTTTAGTATCGTAAAATATGGTGCAGTCACTACGTCGATCTGGTCTTCTTTTCCCCTAATTAGCTATTCAATTCCCGTAATCTTGTTTATCCGGGGCCGCCCAGGTGCGATAATGGCCGAGCTATTTGCATGCCGCCATATTGTTCTCCCGTGTCCTGCGACCCCCCGTTGTTTTGGCCGGGCTTATTGGATCTATTCCGGATTACTTTGTATTGATCAAGCCGTCCATTATCCACATTCGTTTATTCTGGTATCAGTAATGATATTGACGGCGAATCCAATAAGCTAGTATCGACGGGTTGTAAAATTGATATATTGTACGCTTACGCTTAGAGTTTACGATGCTATCAGATAATCAATTTTCAAACAGATCGTTAAACTCACATCAGAATATCGTAACGAGATTGATCTCTTTTCTCGATATCCAGTCTCTAGTAAAGAATCCACGAGTGATATTATAATTTTCTAATTACTTAATTAACACAATATAAAACGATGTTATGTATATTATAAAATATATTATTCACAAAATTTTTGTTTTCATAAGCGTTCACTTACAAAAGCTTCATATTTTTCTGCTATTATAGCATAAGATAATATTATGATCATCGTATAAGAAAATTCTAGAGTTCCGTTTAGCTTAATCAAATTAGTTGATAACCATTAAGTAATTTTCCGATGCAAATACACTGATTGGACACTTAAAAATAATGGGTGGGAAACTAAAGTTGTTCGTCTTCAACGAGTATTTGTTGTTAAATTAGATTATTGCGACGTCCATTACTGTAATTAAACAAACTTACATAGATTGGAAATGGAACATTCGAGAGTTACTAGCTAATTGTAGTTAGAGAAGAAAATATTGAGCAAGCACTTTATAATACCTACTTAGGTTGCAGCTACGTGGATAGGTACTTCTATGAACGTCTACACTATAATATGATAAAGAGGAAAGATTTTGTTGGTTTGTATGTTTGTTTGTTTGCATTGCATAGGCTCCGAAACAACTGGACCGATTTTGATGAAAATTGGCACAGATTTATAGACCATACACTGCGGACAATAGATACAACACTGCAATAAGGGATTAACAAACCTAATTTTGAGACTTTTGTACTCGGTTTTTTTTCATTTGACAAAGTTATAATTGGTATCCATTTAATTTTCTTCGTCTCCCTTTGTCTCCATTTACATACAAAATGTACCTAATATACGAAAATAAATTAAAGAGAGTTAGATATTGAGAAACATACTCTTATGTTCAGGCAATAAATAATTAAATTTTCTAATTTCTCTACAATTATTTGAAATAAACGTACAATTTATTTGAAATTAAATATTTATCATCAAAGTTTCCCGGAATATTCGTTGATGGATGCAGCGCGGCGTGGCGGGAAGTATTCTATAAATACATTATCACTACAAGGTTTATTACTTCGCTATCTTCGTCCAATCCTATTAAGTGTACCCTAAGTCTTAAGGCCACTTTTTGTACTATTATGACTCCATTATGACCTCGAGGGTGCTGGAAAATGTCTTGTCCCGGGATTAGCGACCTCAGATATGCTAACGTAGCGTCTGGCCCGACCTTTGAGCTGCGAATAATTTTGTGAGAGTCACAAGGCCCTTTGTAAAACATGAAGGAGATGCAGGGTGCATTATGTGGCTTAGAAACATAAGTTGCGGCATCTTATGGACAAAGTCTAGAGGTACAACTTAACCTAACTGCTGTTTCAGTTATACATAAAACCGGCGTAAAATATCGATTGCGCTGTATTAATAAGTACAGTGAGTGAACATGCATTTGATTTACATCAGCAAAATTTTTATATTTTTCGAAAGGCAACGATAATATGGACCGAAAAATGCAAAAAGTACAGTAATCAGTTGCTAAGCTAAAAAGTAATTGGAACGAAGTTCCTTATCGCGCGTTGCGAAAGCGGGCTAGACGGAAAAAATTAAGACTAAAAGTTGTAACGACACTTTTTGCTATGGTTGTAAGCCGTGCGGCGTGCGCGTGTTTCTCTGTCTCTCTCTCTCTCTCTCTCTCTCTCTCGCTCTCTCTCTCTCTCTCTCAATTATTACTAAGTAATTATTAAGTTTATATTACGTTATATTTGTTAATAATAAAAAAAAATATTATTATAACTTAAAAAAAAAAGTACAATTCCTTCACTAATTAGTCGAAAGGAACTTCGTTCCATCCGGGTGTCCCTTGACACCTCTCAAGTTTTTTTGTATAGAGCGTTTGTAATGCTCTCCAACGATCTCACTTTTGTGATGACTGTATGTTGTTAACGATTGGTCGTAGATATGCCATTGCAAAGACAATATTTCCTGGCTTATTATGTTCTTTTCGAAAAGCCAATAAAAAATCTATGCATGTTCCCCATATTGTAACACTTCTGGTGTCCTAGGACGGCGTTAATCACTTTACCATCAGGCGAAGCGTCCGCACTTTTGCCAGTGTCGTTCCAAAAATCATTGCAACAATCACTATACCTATCAGGTAAAAAAAAATGAAAAAATCTTATGTTACAATATCCTCCACTCCACTATCTACACCATTATTAAATTACTCCTAAGTATATTCAATTACAGTAACTTATTATATTACATTGAAAGAGATCCAATATAAATGAAATTAGGATTCCAAGAAAATTCCGCTGGCCAGATAATTAGGTTTTTCTGTGAAGGTGAAGAAAGTTTTTATTTAAGGTGAACTATCCACTTCATGTAGAGTAGATCCACGTTCACAAACCTTCATTAAAAAATAACAAGCAATCTCATTACTTTTAATTTGATTTTTTCCTCAACAGGGATTTTTCCGCTCACACTTTGTAGACTCCGTCGGTCAGTGTTTGTATTGTAACTTAACTAATCATTAACACAATAAAAAGTTACATTTTTGTAAATTACTTATTATTTTACGACTAGATGTTTTCCACGACTCCGTGCGCGCAAATAAACCTTTGTCCTTCCCCGTGGTCTAATCTATATCTGTACCAAATTTCATTAAAATCGGTCCAGTAGTTTCGGATCCTATGCAATGCAAACAAACAAATCTTTTCTTTTTAGGGTTCCGTGAACACAATGAACCCTTATAGTTTCGCTCTGTCCGGCCGTCTGTCTGTCTTGCCGCGCTTCTAGCTTATGTAATTTTGCATATAAATGGACGAAATTTGGTATAGCTAAAGATTGTGTATAGATCTCGGTATTGGCATAATAAAATAATAATAGTTTTATATTTTAGTGGTGGCACTCCATACATGTGACGTGGGGATGAAAAATATTTTTTCATTCTATCCCATCGTATCGTTGAATAAGTATTTTAAAATAAAGGTAAGGTTTCTTAAATTACTTTTTTACAAAGTCGACCATTTTCGAGTAATCGACATCCTAAGTGGTTTGTAAGTTGACCCCCTGGCATTTCCAAACTGTAGGAGATATAAGCTTGTAAGTTTCCATGCTGATAGATCATGCTAAAACTCTTTAGGAAATTTATTTTGAGCGAAATCGGACAATAACTTTTGAAGTAATTCGAAGACAACCTATAAGCGCGTTGATAGTTATTAGTTACGGAACCCTCCTTAGACATGTCCTGGCATGTTATTGGTTAGGTTATTATAATATTAGTATAGATATACGATCGGCAGAGAAAATTGAAGCTTTTAAGTCATAGATAAACAATCCCTATGATTATACTTCCTCTTGTCATTTATTTATTTTTCTGACTTAGCGGCTAGCTCTACGTTTCAAATGGCGACAGCTCACAATTATTTTTAATGGCGAATTTAAAAATTTATTCCGTTTCAAATATCACAATAATCAAGCCTAATGCAGGGAGGGGACGGTAATCCGTTACGCTGTAATTGCCGATGGCAAATCTCGTACTATCCGTATAATTAGGGGTGACACAATGCGGCGAACACAATGTGTCTGCCACACGTCAATTTAATTTGACTGCTTTTCAAAATGGCCGACCCAGGTTATCAAATATGGTTCGTTACATTTTTCATTGTCACACGGGTACTAGCAAATCCCAATATATTCATCGTCGACAACTCAACAACATACATTTAATCTACATATTTTATGATTAATGATCAATATTTAGTACATATTCTTCGGATAACTTAATGGACAAGAGTCAGTAGAAAATAGTAAATATAAAAGTACTTACACAAGATCTTGATACAAAAACGTAAAACTAAGCTCTACATGTGTGACACATTCGGTTACAATTTAAATATTTACTCGTGAAATCTAATCCCGAATAATATTAGTTGAAAACTCACATTCTATTTGAATAACTGTGTGTGTTTAAGCTTAAAATTTTAACCTAAATTTACATATTTCATCAGAGTGTTTACTCACTTCTCACAAAATTTATTCACCTGCAAATTAATTTGTTAATTATATGGTTCAGTAGTTAGGTTAGTTATTAGTTGAACAAGTGCTTAGTTCAGATATAACTTGCTAGGAATAAATGCTATGGAGAAAACATGAAGTAGGCATAATATTTAAACATACTTAAAGGTTAGACTTAAATTGTGGTGCACAATTCATTCAATTAGGCGTGCATGCAATATAACTGTTCCAGTAGGTAGGTATGTACTTACATATTATACGGAGTAGAGTTTGTAAAATTCAAGTTTGTGTTTTTATTAGTCAATCGAAGATATAATATCATCAATCAGAAGAATATAATACAACATCGATGGGTAAACCTTATTTAAACTAGAATACCTACTAAATTAACTTATAAATAAAAATATAATATGTTGATAGTTTGACCCGCGAGCACTCGCGCTATATTTCAGCGTTTCCCTCACGGCGAATTTAAAACTCACGGCATTTCGTCAAAAATGTACGTACGCACCTCGTCCACGCTATAGCTGAGTTTTGCACTCCTCACGACACTTGCATAGTAGTTAAATCGGCAGCGTGCGTAGTTTATTAGGGGAGGTGGTTTGTTCGACGAAGTCGTGTTACGGGGCATTTTGCTTATCGCGCGAGTATCGATGTACTTACAATGATTATATGATTTGTTGTTGTGCCTTTACTTAAAATGAATAAATTAAATAATTAACGCTTTTATTGTTATTTTTAAGTAAATAACTGTTGGTTATTATTGGTTGGTAGTAAGCAGTTAATTGATATAATTTAAAATTTTTCCAGATGGATGTCTATCTACCTTGCTGCTGAATTCTTTCAGCAACAACTTTTTGCGTGGTTAGTCGAAGCAAGCTTTTAGGGTCAATATTGTAGAAAACGACCAAAAAAGTGAGCACAGCATTTACTCAATAGATTTACTAATGAACCTGGGGTTTCAGGGTCTCAGATATCTGATGGGATCTGCGCAATCTGTCCAAGACGTCAAAAATCGCAAGGAAAAAAGACGTACATTACCTACCTGCACAAATTTTTATGTACGGAACATGCTTTTACTTTGTAATTTATATGTTAAGCTCAACCATATGATGAAGAATGATAACATATATTTTGCTTTGTTTTTTTTATATTGAAGTTAAATATTTTTTGTTTTTTTTTCCAAAATTACGTGTAATATTCAGAAAATCAGTTCCTACGTTTGTTATTAAAATTTAAAGTGTAAAAGACGTTGCAAACTTTAAAATAAACGTTTTATTTGTTTATGTAATAATAATAATAGCCTTTATTCAGATCAATTTATTCTAATTTTTTTTTTAAATTATTCTAATATTCTAAAATCAATAAAATAAAATAAAATAATATAAATTATTGTAGCAGTTGCACCTTCTTTATTAATTGAATATCTGTTTGCCAATCGGCAAAGCCCTCCTCCAACCGTTTGCATTCTGTTCTGTCTTCTGCCACTCTGTTCCACATTACTCCTGCCACTTTCATTATATCGTCATGTCATCCTTTTTGCGGTCTACCTCTTTTTCTTTTACTGTCCCTGGGATACCTTTTGTCACTTTCTTGCTCCATTTTTTATTGCCTCTACTCATGTGACCTACCCACCTCCATTTGAGTCTTCAAATTTTTTGTATAACATCTACGGTTTTTGTTTTAGTCCTGATGACTCAGTTTTTTAGTTTATCTGTTCTTTTGACATTAAGCATACTCCTCTCCATAGCGTTGGAAAGTTGCTAGTTTGCTTGTTATTTCGTGGGTTAAAGTCCATGTTTGACATCTATACATAAGCATGGGATGATGCAGGTATTAAAAAGTTTTGTCTTATATTAATATGAAGTGTTTTGTCTTTCATTGCCTCCCTTAAACTCCAGTATCTCCTCCAGCTATTGGCAATTCTTGTATTTGCTTCTTGGTGTATAGGTTCTTTTTGAGTTATAACCTGACCTGGATAGATTTGATTGTATATGGTTGTTAAATTATACAGTTATAAAATATGTAATAAATTATATCCTGTGGACTATTTGCCTGCATAGAAAACGTGAGCGAAATGCTGTATGCGTGTGTGCTCACGTAACTTTCAAGGGCGCGTGTGCTCCCGGGTGTCAACTAACTATCAACTAATTATAAAATTATAAGTGCTTTTCCGGAATAGAAAAAAATATATATTCCGGAAAAGCACTTATAACTGACAATGCACCTCTTGTATTCACCACTTCTGTGTGCTCAAGCCGGAGGTCGCGAGTTTGAATTCCGAAAAAGGAACAAAAAAGTTTTCTATGTTCCTGAGTCACGGATGTGTATTAAATATGTGTATGTGATGTGTAATAATATAATAAAAATTTGAAATTTGTGTATTGTATAAAAGTATTAAATATATTTTCGTTGTCTGGTACCTTAACACAAGTTCTTCGAGAACTTACCACGAGACCAGATTGACGTGATTGACGTGGCGTAGAGGCGTCATTACAAAAAATAGAAAACAATTCGTACACCGCTTATTAAATATTAAAAATATAATATAATTATAAATAACATAATTGTCTTTGGAGTACTTAAGTACTCCAAAGACAATTATGTACTTTCATCTTACATTGAGTACTTTCATCTTATACATTATATATGATATATATATATATATATATATATATATATATATATATAAACACACCGGCATATTTAGCGGAACCCAAAAAAAAGGTCCATAATTAAAAAAAATATGGTTTTATTTTAAAATCTACTTACTACACTTCTTTTGTTATTTAAAGTTTCATTTGTTTTACTTAAAATGTGATCACATTAAGAACAGATTTTGCGAGTAAAGGCTATTTGTGAAAAATGGTACATTTTTGAACTTTGCATGTAACCGGGAAAAGTGAAAATTAATATTAAAATAACAATTAATTAAATTAGAAAAATGGTGATTAATATCGCGTATTTCCTCCACGTGCTCTTATTAAAGTTTCTACCCGTCTAGGCATACTGAGAATGATGTTATCGATGGTCTCCTGGGATAGTCTCCGCCATTCCTCAACTACGGCGATTCGCAGTTCACCCACGTTGGCAGGAGCTGGAATTCTGAACTTAACTTTTCTTTTCAGGAAGTCCCAGACGTGCTCTATTGGGTTCATATCCGGTGATCTCGCCGGCCATAACAGTGATATTCATATCATTAAGATAAGCTTGAGTTACCCGAGCGGTATGCGGCCGAGCATTATCCTGCATAAAAACAAAATCGTCACCGATATATGGGGCAAACGGTACGATATTTTCTTCTAAAACTTCTCTGATATAGCGGTCTGCGGTCAGACTCCCTCTGTCAATCACTACCAAGTCTGTGCGAGCTCCCAAGCAAATGCCCGCCCAAACCATTATTGATCCACCACCGTATGAAACTGTAGTTTCAAAATTTGTCTGAATGTATCGTTCTCCTTTGCGTCTGTATATTCTTTGCCTGCCGTCAATATGATTTATGAGAATTCTGCACTCATCACTAAATAATACCTTACTCCATTGGTCCGCGTTCCAAAGTCGATGTTCCTGAGCAAAAGTTAACCTATTTCTATGATGATTTACCTCGAGCCTTGGAGCCTTGGCGGGCACAAATGAACCAGCTTCTTCGAACCTTCTTCGTAGCGTAACGCTCACTTACGGTTATACCCCGCACTGCTTCTAACTCATGTCGGGCTTGGACGGCCGTCAAACGGGGGTTCTACGTACACGAAGCCGAATGAAACGATCATCCCTACTCGAAGTGCGCCTTTTTCTGCCTTGTTCTGCTCTTCTCATATAAGTACCGGTCTCCTTGAACCGTTGGATACTGCGATGGATCGTTGAAACTGGTCGACGAAGATCTCTGAATATCACTCTGTAGATTTGACCATTTCTTCGCATTTCGAGTGCTCTGGCAATCTCCGTTGGGACTAAGTCAGGCATAATTCAGTCCTCAACTCCAAAAAGATACGCGATTAAAAAAAAACTAACAAAAAACAGTATTTCAATGAAATTTTAAATCAAACTCAGAAGGAAGAAATACTCGAAGTTCGCTCCAGATAAGGTGTATTTGAATAAAATTAAAACAATGGCATAAAATGTGATGTTCAGTTGTTTTCTTAATTTGAAAATATTTCTTTTTAAATTAAATGACGTATAAACCAGCCAGCAACCTTATATGATACTGATATCAAACCTTTATTTTATGTTCCGCTAAATATGCCGGTGTGTGTATATGTATGTATATCTAATGTATAATAGAGCTTATTTAAAAGAAGCTTTACTTGTTAGTTGACGGACTAAGACATGCATGCCCTTAGTAACAATTTTGTTTTATTTAAGGAAATCCAAAGGGCCGAGATTTCTGTCGCTCGCCCACGGACCATTGTATGTAAATAGCTGTAGGTTTTATTCACAATTCACCGAACAAAATAATGCAATTGTTTTCATCTTGATTTATGACGAATGGGAGAAATTACCAATGTATTAGGTATAAATAATAATTATTCTATTATTTTTATTCTAAAATAGGTTGATACTTTTAGCCCTGATAGATCTTAAATAGTATGTAATGTTGTTGACAAGTGGTACACCGGCTTGTCGGCAACCGTACATAAGGAAAAATCGAGGAATTAGTAATTACAATGAAGTGTATCATATAAATCAACGTAGGTGTTCCTTAAGGCGCGTCTCCTGCGCGTGTTTTTTTCGAAACATTACACAATTTTTTTCCATACAAAAATCGTGAAATGGTAAAATAGCTACACGATTCATCTGATTTCATCATATTAGAAAACATAAATTTTGACAGTTTTCAATAGAAATGCGTAAAATGGCGCACATATTATGTTATATATATGTACACATATATTAAGTTGAAAAAAATATATGAAACACCTAAAGTGGCCTTTTTAGACCCCCTGCGTTTTCTCCTAGATTCTGCATCTGCAAATCGCTAAAACTGCGAGTGTCTTCCTCATCGGAACTCAAGATCTTGTCTACACAAAATGTTTTGTTTCAATCAAAAATATTGTCTACAGCTGGAGACAGCTTGTGTAGGAAACAAAATGTTTTTTAGAAAACAAATGTTTTTTTTCATGTTTTCTGTGTAATGTTTCGAAAAAACATGATCAGGAGACGCACCTTTAACTGTACGTATAAAAGTTCATCTTATCAATACGAAGTTACTGTAATATAGCCATCAAAGAAACCACTTGAGAATTTATGACGTAAGTTTAACAGTCGTAAATAATTTAACGACCACAATAAATGTAAGTTACATTTCATTTAGTACAGCGCAGTTACAATTTACCGCGAACAGCCAGCACATAAGTATGGCTTTCCGCACGTGAAATATTTTAGCTTATTTACATAAACCGCCTTTCCCATTTTGTGAACGTCCTCAAATATAATAAATTGCGCATATGTTTACCCTATCTAGTATAGTAAATAGAACGTCGTAAATATACAAATTTAAAGGGTATCAACGATTCCTTTTATATTTAGATTTGATAAGAAATAAGAACCTTATTCTTAAGCGATCTTTGTTAGTTTATTTGCTGTAAAAATATATAGTTTTAAAATATTTTTTCATGCAGGTATTTTAAATATGAACCCATAATATCAGTGGACGTCAATTAAGATATCCACTACAACAATTTTTGAAATCCTTAAAAACACAAGATAACACCACAGTAAAACAGTCTGCAGGCAATGAATTGAATACTATATCTTAAAAAATTAAGTATTACAATAAATTACATTAGTGATATCAGAATAGAAAATATAATAATAAAAAGAGAAATAAAGGCATTAAAACCGTCACTGAGCATGGGGGCACCCAGTAAGCGGAGGGACTCTTTACTAATAATTTTTATTTTAGGGGCCAGATTATTAAATTTAGTGGTTATTTCATTCCAATATCGTAATACGAGTAAACAACTCACATTTAAAGAAATTTAATTCCAAATAGATGGATTTGAATTTTTCAATGATGACATGTAGATCCTGCAAGGCTAAAACCGGATCTCCACCGAGGGTCCCGTCATCCAGGTACCAAACGTTGAATTCTGATGAAATCCATGTAATGATTGGATGTATGGAAAGGTTGAAAATAGCGGGGCCCAAAGGATCACCTTGCTGGCAACCAGTAGAAGAACCTATACGATCACTTTTGTATATGAGTGTTGAATCCTCGCCATAACACTGTAGAATATATTCATAGATATCAGGCACGTATTTTTGAACTTATTTTAATAAAATACTTCTAGAGACAGAGTTGAAGGAATTTTTTACGTCTACTTTCGGAACCACTTCTCAGTTGTAGCTTTGATATATGTGCGGAGGGCGTGGACGGCAGCTTCGCATCCTCCCTTACTCCCATAACCAAGTTGCACAGGTTGAAAGGTATCTGTAAGTTTTCGCGAAATACGTTTGCAACATACTTTGGGAGGAATTAAACCGAAGGAAAGGAAAACTAAAAGACGATGGCATCATCTTTCTTTTTTAAGGCGTAGAAAATGGCATCATAAATTATGCCTGTTATATCTTGGTGCACCTTACCAGATAACATCAGGTTGATTAAATTTGTCAATTCCAATAGAAGCGCTCTGCCGAAGTCTCCCGGGTCACAAATTAGATCCTTTAAATGCTGGGGACTTAAACCATCGTACCCACTAGCCGAGGTATTCCTGAAATACATTATGGCGGTATAATATCTTTTACGCATGCCTCTATGGGCTGTACAGCAGGATTGGAAGAAGGTGGTATGTCGGGTGGTGGAAGTAATGGATGTTTGCCACGGATTCAGCAGACGGTATTCAGCTATTGTATCGCTAGAAAAAAGTAAAGTGGCGGCACCTTTTAGGTCTCCGTCACTGACCCCTGATTCAATTTTGTGTGTTATATTTTGCGTTTTACGCAGGGACTGTGGCGTTGGATTATCATTGAAAAGGTCGGTTAATGAACGGTTGATGGCATGAGTACAGTTATTTTTAATGTCCGTTTAAATACTCCGTGTGTAGTATATGGAATGGAAAAGTGAGAAGGTTTTCCCAGCGCTGGCTACAAGCGGGGTTGGAAATAACCTCTCTGATTACTGACGACAGATTTTGGCTACTTGGATCCTGGCACCTTTCGGAATTAATATTAGTTATTATCGAAAACTATAAAACACCTATACGTTTAAAATCTTTACGTCGCAATTCCAGGAAATTGAAAGGGAGAAGTAACAAGAAATTATTGAGGTGTTATATTTTCGCAATAGAAATACAATGGCGTCTATTTTCGAATTAAGAGCGCGGGAGCCAGTCAATGGGTGCGAACGACATTAAATTGGCTAAATTGCTTTGGCTTAGCTTCGCAGCTCCACAGAGGGACTTCCGCTCAGCAGTGATATTACTTCACATTTCTTATCTCATGCAAATTTAACCTATTTACTTTTAGGGGACTTTAAAATTTTCTTCCTAATCTGGAACACTGAGTATTATATTTTTTTAAATCGAAATGCTCTCTCAATTTTGTGATTATATTAAATCAAAACCGATGCAGATTCACATGTGCAAGCGACGCGTCAAAACTTTTTTATGCAAAATACTTTTTTATTTACAAGAGTACCCTTTGTTAGTACAAAATATATATAATTGTATGTGTAATTAATATGGTGAATATTTCTATGATGATGCTGTATTATCTATGATGATGCTGAATTACGGTAGAAGATCAATAAAACAGAGAGCTTTTGTGATTAGATGTCTTGGCCATGTATGGGGTAATATTCAACTAATTTACTGTGCAATCCGGTGTAGTGGAGCTATCAAGTTGATGTATACAAACAGGGCACAAACCAATCAATCAGCCCGGCGGAGCGTCGCGTGATAATTGAACTCTTCCCTCCCTCGGCCATTCAATACATAATTACTATACAAAAATTGGAAAAACTTGGAAGTTGGTTTATGTAACCATAATAAAACCTATATTATACTTTAAACGGGACAATCTTGTATACATATTATATAATCGTAATCTTGGAAACGGCTGCAAGTATTTAAATGAAATTTAGTATGCAGGTAGTTTTGGGGAGATAAAAATTTATCTAGCTACGTCTACTAAATGTAGGCATGTAGGTAAGACAATAATCGTCTACGACAGCTCTACATACAGTTAGTCTATAGTTTCCCATTCAGCACATCTTCGGATTAGCTCCGAATTCAAGGACGTATTAATAATGGTCACTGAATGCACTTACATTGTCCGTCGGGAGCTGAATGTATGACCATCGGAGCAAATCGAATGAGCCCGCCGCCGCTCGGCAAGTGCTAAATTTACCGTTTGATCGACTTCAGGTAAAGACAAATGGAAGCTTCCAGAAAAACCGCGCTAACGAGTTCCTGACAAATTTTTGTCACTGATTGAGTCGATCACTGTAAAGAAAATTGCTGAATGAAGTTGGAGCGTTTATTTTTCTCATTTTTTCATAGATCTTCTTGATTCTATAGTCTATGGTATGTGCATTTGAATTCAAATAATTGTATACTTTTTTAAATTAGTACCTGGGAGATCGAGATTTGCTCGGAGTCTTAGTAGAACGATAAAATAATTAAAAATAAATAAATGAAAAAGAAATAATAAGAATCACAAAAAATTAAAATATTTATTTTACCGGGAACCCACCACATTCCGAATTTCCAAAAAATGCAAAAATTATACGTAGGCACACATACCAAGCTGCCAGTTATACTGACGAAAGTGAGTCGAAATTATTAATATATTGTTGCACGACGAAAGAAAAAAAACATATATTGCTTAAAAATGCGCAGATCGACTTTTCTGCCCCAAAACTCCCTGCATACTAAATATCATGGTGATACTTGTAGCCATTGCCGAGATACCGATTATATGTATATATACAAGATTGTCTCGTTTAAAGTATAAGATATTATACTAGATGACTCGAAAGACGTTTGCTGTCTTAACTATGAACTGGAATAAATAAAATATAACTAACTACCTACATAATACAATTTCTATACCAACAACTACACCTACTAGTTACAACCAACACCCGTAATCTATACCTACACCTGCAACCTACACCCACACCTACACCTACAACCAACACCTACTGCACCTACTACATACACCTAAAACCTTTCTCTATTACTAACCTCTACAACCTACACCTACCACCTACTCTTACATGTTCGATTTCGATGAAACTAAGAGTATTTAATTTCTAAAATAATATTCTTTATGAGCAAGCGATTTTATTTCGATCAGGATTATTACCATATTACTAAAGAAATGTCGGTCCTAGTAATGTAATTAAATTTTAGAAGATATAACCTGTTTTACTTCCTTATGTATAGTAGTTGGCTATATTCAGGTATCCCTATTTTTTGGGGTCCGTCCGTCCGCCCGTCTTCGGCTTACCATCCAAAGCTTGGACTAGAAAGATGAAAATTTTGGGGTACCTCCCCTACACGTAAAGTGGGGATGATTTCTTTCTACCTCATAGTGCGGGGTATCATTAGACAGGTCTTTTAAAAATATTAACAGGTTGCTAAGATGATTTTTAATTTTTTGATTTAGGTATCTGTTTGCGAGATATTCAACTTTAAACCTCATTTTTTTTGCTAAAAAAGGGCGTCCCTTCCCCTCTAAAAGCTAAACGGCTAGCTCGAAAAATCTGAAATATTCATCATGGACATGATGTTTTGGTATTCCATGTAATGAACTTTAGAGGAAAACTATGAAAACTACTTATATAACTTTGTTATTTAGGAATTATAGACGCCTAACTTGTATAATGCGCTTACTTGAAAAACTTCGTACAAAGATAACGAAATAATAAGTAAACATGTAAAATATTGGTATAATGGTACGGAACACTTTGTGCGCGAGTACGACATGCACTTCACAGGTCTTTGTTTATTTCTAGTAATAAATATAGTCTATATTTATGTGACATTCAAATAATAATAAAAAAAATGAAATAGCTTTAGTAGTTTTTGCGTGAATCGGTAACAAACATACATCAATATAAAAATCTATCCTCTTTACAATGTTAAATATTATGTACATAGCATATATAGTCTCGGAACCCTTATGGTTTCGTCATTCATTTATATATATAGATCACGTCATATCAATCACTAGTCACTAAAATTATGGCTACGCAATGATTTTTAAGGATATAATAATAAGAGTCTGATTATGTTACTTAAGTATAAAGTAGGTAATCTATGTAGCATTCTATTGCATTTACTAGTGTTCAATGCATTAATTAGTAGGTACAATTATGAAATACCCAAAATGTAATAAGCAACAATTTCGTCATTCGCTAACTTCTAAGCAACACGATATCTGTAAATATTTCACAGAAACAAAGAAGAAATTCAACGTTGCTTACCAGACATGATGGCTTGTAAGAAAGTTTTAAATATTCGTAAACAGAATAGATAACAAACGGACGAGAAAATGTACGTCGAGATAGAATAATTCAAAACAAATAATGTGGGATATAATAGATTTTGTAAAAGTTGATATAATAACGTGTATTTTGTTCGTCATTGTTTGGAGTAAAAGTGGAAAGTTGATGCAGGACCGGGAACTTCCATTGAAAGTCAATTTTCGAAGTTGTACGTCGGAGACGCGGCGAGCATCCCGAATGGAGGAGTCTTTGCGTTCGCCTTTTGCATACTAGACGTCGCGGCATGGCAGGCACGTGCCCCAAACATGCCTCGACCGAAATAAACGTGTCATCCCGACCTAATATATTGATAATTTCAATACGCCGCGCCGTGCAGATATTATCACTAACACGCTTAATGTATTTCCAATTTTACATATAATTTAATGTGAGCTTATTTAGATATCGATATTTGATCAAATACATAAATTGGCATTAATCCGTTCAGAAAATCTGACGACGAAAAGTACAAAACACGTCCAAGTCAAATATTCACTGACCTGTCAAAATGTAGTGAGGATAGAATATATAAAAATAAAGTTCTATGTACACAAAAAGTAAAAAAAAATGTTTGGCAAGTAACGGACACGTTAAGTCGAATTAGTGAGTACGTTGAGTGTCCTAAAAAATATCCCCGTTGCCACATCTAGGTCAAAGAGACTAGGGTTATGTGTGTGGGGTCAGGGAATGTACTTCACTTTTAAGGTTTATTGAGGATGCACAGGTCGTAGAGGGCAGATGGTGGACGCGTGCACATCCGTTTCCTCGCGCCAGGGTATCTATACCCACTTCCTCGAACAACTGACAGGTGGTCTGTCGATCAACAGTTCAATTCAAATGCATTTTTGGATCCAGCTTAGTATTGTTTGTATTCATAATGGTGGTATTGTCAATGTTGGATATAGTGACATGCAATATGCATACGTATGATTTGATAAATTCCTATACCTTTGGAATTTTATGACAGAAATATTTATTTATTCAAATCCCGACTAGTAGTAAATATCCTGGGATTATAAAAATATCCGCGATTTATTTTATGGTCTATTGAAAAATATTACGAACTTTGTTAATTTACATAACTAAAGTTGTGGTTGAGTTTTTAATCGCTGTATAAAATATGAAGTTAGTAAGAAGTATGTGAGATATTGTTTTCGACAATTTTTAATTATATTTAAATTTTTTGATTTTACACATTATGTTGTATAGTACCTATGTGTTTAATTGGCACAAATTTAAAGGAATTATCCTAATCATTGCTAAATACAGTAAAATCAAAAAATAGAAAAAAACCTTGTAATATTATATTACAGAATATTATGTAGATTTTAGGTACATTAAAAAAGAAGTCATCGTTAAATTACGGATTTCAATTTACCTCACATCTTTATTATATTGGTTACTGAATACAAATGAAAGGCACCAGGAGAAAATTTACCCGTATTAAAGAGAAAAAACAACACACGTCAGTTTTAAAAATCTCAAGAAGTATTTTGTCGGAAGTCGGGACGCTCAATTAGACTCCAAGATATAAGTCTGCCTTTTAAAACAAGGGATGTATCTTTTGGATTTTTTTTTATTAATCATGGTGCAAAAGATATATTTTCTTCCATACTTTTTCTACACTATGTTTTTTACTATGAAAGGATGGAGAAAAAAAAATCTTCTTAATTTGTTGATAGAGATTGAGTGAGAGTCACTTTGCTTAACAGCGGTTGCTCTAAACTTACTGTTTTCAGTTATAAATCGCTGGCGTCAGTATTCGCAAACACTACTCTCTAAAATTTTATCTTGCCCTCAGCTTACTAAAATGTGTGTTTAGTGTTGCCTAACCACAAATATAGGGGAAAATTTTAGGTATTAGTTACCGATAAAGGTAGGATCGTTGGCAATAAATAAAAACTTTTATAAACATCAGAAAATCTATGTGCTGGGTGCTATAATCGACCCAGCCTCTCGGGCAATCCAAGATCACGTATTAGATGCCACAATCACTAATTGAGTTGGCAGCTAATAGTGTTAATCCTCGTGATGTAGGAGTTTCTGTATTGATTCTAAGCCTGAGATCTTACTTGTGTTCCTCAATGAAGATTCGTTATATATAAGTAACGGCCAAATACTGAAACGCTAATCAAATTTAAGAGCCCTCCTATTCACAGGCTGTCAATGTCTCTGCTAGCTGAAATGACTAGGACAGCAACAAATCACATTTTTGAGATAATTTGATTTAACTATCGTATCAGTATTCGGCCGTAAATCAACTACGTGCAGTAAAAAATGTACATTTTATACCGTTACATTATATTTCGCAACATAAATAAAAATCATATTTCAGTTGAACAGAATAATGATAGGTATCTTCAAAAATGTTTTCATTACTGCAGGAAGGAAAAGAGCAAATTCTCCCTCGTCCGCCGTTGCAGCTCGCATGTGTATTGTTGCAATTTCAAAAAATCCTATTATAGTGAAGCGTGAAAAGCGAGGAAATAAGCAACAGACAATAGCAGTTGGATGTGTGCGGGGCGCGGGCTGACCGTCGTCCGCCGTCCGCGCCGCTGCCTCCGATAAAGTGGGACTCGACACGAGTGTACCTCGCAGACATTAAAAGGACGTTCATTTAGGTTTATTAAGGTTTTGTTCGTCATTGTACCGCAATAGAAGAGACGCATTTGTTTGCGACATTTGTACAGTTATTCACAGAGTGTTTTATGTATTCTGTTTATGATTTTGAATTAAGAATTTCTTTATGCTACATTACAAATTGTCTTCTAATGGCATCAATATTTGGGTCTATCAGAGGATATACAAGCGACAATATATTTTGAGGATGAATTGGCAAAAATCATTTTGCCGTTTTAACGTGAACAATGCAACTATAAAAATATTTGATACAATTTTATTTATGAATAGCATTATTTTAGGTAGGAATACAATCATTTTCGGTTATAATAATAGCAGAATTGAATCGAAACTATTTCGACAAATACCAATTCAAACTATTCTATAGAAGATGGGGAAATTGGGAATAATTGATTCCCCCTTTTCCTTTTTAACCCTTATTTTCTACATATGTGTCCTATTTGGAAAATACGTGAAATTTATTTAGCTACAAGAGTAAGTCATAACCAACAGAATATTAGTGAAAAAAATACTAATTTACCTACTAAAACTAAAGACAGGAAATTGTATCAAGTGTCCCCTAAGAGACGGATTGAGAGAGAAGGATTCATTTTATATTCATACAAATCTTAAGTATTGTCATGTTATCGAGACTGGACACGTAAATCAAACACGAGCGTTACAAGACTGACTTGATTCTTTTGCAAGCAGTTCTACTTACAATATATTTTATAATAATTACTGAATGTACCTACAAGTATAGTCGCGAAATAACTGTTAAATCAGAATAAAAACGTACAAAATAAATGTTAAATGCAACAAAAATTCCACCATTTAGTAAATACGGTTTTACTCACTTGGAAAAGTTAGCTGGTATCGTATACTACCGATACCCATACAGGCTCTGTAAATCGAGTGTACCTAGTCTCCCTTATGTATCAAGTGCCCTTCTCCACCCGTATATTTTATTCATTTATCTTTGCTTCTATCGTTAGAATAAATACATCATGATTTCTGCTGCAATTTATAAATATGTTATTTTATTTCAGAAGGCGGTTTACGATGGTCTTTGATGTCGTTGGACAGAGAACGAAACACGCTTTTTTCTTGCTTTTATTATTTTTTTACACTGTGCTGTGTTAATTTGAAAATTTATATTTTAAAACTTTATGTAGATTTTTCTACGTAAAGTTAAAAATACTATATGATACGTAGAAACTGCTTCGTAACAAAAAAAGCTCTCGATGGCAGGATCCGTAAGAGAACATCACTTCTATAATACAGTGGGAGTAGTGCCTACCTAATTAATATATACATTTTTATAAACGCTTTAGGTACCAGGGGACCGTGAAAATTTCATCGTTAATAACAAGAAGAGTTAGATTTAAAAACAATATAAGGATTTTCTTTTATTTATACACTTCAAAAATATATACACCTACTAGCTGGAATACAATACTTAAATTCCTTTTATAGTTTTCCCTATAAATATATTTTTATTTTGCATCGAAAGGTTTATATTATGAAAATGAAATGAAAAATAGATTTTTTTCCAGTCGATTGGACTCGTGTGCATTGAGTTTTCTCCTGTAATAAAATTAAAAATGTTCTTGATAAATTTATATGAATATTTCCATTCGTAAATATAAAATCGTGGTCCAGTGATTCAGAGCTTGGATCCCCACGTTGGAACAACAACATAATATGTTGCTTACAAGTCAGGTTAGGACAGTACAGGCTGATCACCTGATTGTCTGACAAGAAAGATGATCTACGCGTCGGATGGGCATGTAAAAAGTCGGCCTGCGCCTGGTCTCTCGCCAGTCGTGTCGGCCATCCATCCCACTGGGTTATGTGAGTAAAAGAAGAGAGCGTGCTCTTAAGTACTGCGCACACAGTTGGGCACTATAAAATGTCCCACTATGAAATCGGCGTGGGAGCTATAATTATGAAACCCCTTTATAAAATTAATATTGATGAATTTGATTGGCACTGTAGAAAACTTTTTACGCTAAAATAATAATAATTAGCAAAAGAATTTAAAGTGATTTTCTTAGGAAAGTGAAGGAAGGGAAAAACTCTTTTCTAGGGCGTGTGTAGTAGACTGAGAGCAGTCTCGCTAAGTCTTTATACTAATATTATATCAACCAATCAATAATTTATTTGCAGAATCAAGGTAAATTAGATGTTACATTGTTTTTTTTTGTTTATTCTGACCCATGAATGGCATGCAAATGTTTATGTCAAATTTAAATCATACGTTACACCTATTTTTAGTAGTTATATTATGAGCTTATTAATTATGGACAACAAGTATACAAACATTACACAAATATATACCTAGTAATATTTTTCTTTTATATAAAAGTTTGTCTATTTATCAAGAATTAAAATAAATGTTATTATGTGATATTTAAACTAGTAAACTACCCTGTTACCAAACTCTTGTTAAAAAACTTGTACCAAACTGCTTTGTAATATAACAATATTACAAAGGAGTTTATACATCATGTTGTGTGACATGATGAAGCTCGGTTTCCTAATGCTGCTGATCACAGATTCCTCGTGCTCTTCTGAGCAAAGTTTTGCCAACGATAGATAGCTGTGAAGGATGGTGGTGGGACTCACCATTTAAATATCTATTAGTATGTGTAGGTTTGCGATACACAGTGTGACCTAAGGTGCCATTGGGATTCCTTATTACTAATACGTCCCAGAAAGCTAAAGAGTTATTAGTCTCTAGCTCCATAGTGAATTGTATTTTGGGGTTGAGACTGTTCAAGTGATTAAGAATATGGTTAGTTTATCAGATGGTAAAATTGTGAAAGTATCATCCACATACCACTTGTAGAACCTGGGTTGTATAGGTGAGGTCTAAAGAGCAGTTTCCTCGAAGTCTTCCTTGAATATGTCGGCAACAACGGGAGAAACTGGGGAGCCTATCGCTACACCATTTCTACTTGCTTGTAGAAGTCATAATTCCACAACATATAGCCAGATGTAAGACAGTGTTCTAATAATTCAACAGGTAAATTCTTTTCTCTAAGCCTTCTTGTTACAATTTCAATACATTCCTATGATGGTAAGTAAGTGAATAAGGATAGTATATCAATACTGACCAACTGTTCATTGTCTGTGAGACATAGGTGTTTGATCTCATCAACAAATTAGTAACAATCCTTTACATGATCTCTAGTGTGTCCACGTAGTGGTGAAAGTACATAAGCCACTAGCTGAGCAATTTATAGGTTGCTAAGTCAATTTGGCTTACAATTGGGCGAAGTGTTAGGCTTATGTATTTTTGGCTTCAGTTGGCTTCGTCAAGTCAGTAGATGTTGTATCTTATCACTGTAATCTGAATATAAATAATAATTGAAGAATCTTCGGGTAGTTTGAACAATTTCAACAAATAGGACAACTGCTACCTCAGTCCTTCCGTGACCACGGCCGCTGGAAAGTAGCCGAAGCGTTGGAAAAAGAAAAGTGCACCGCGACACAATCCATAATGTGTGTTTAATACAATTAACAATACATATTCGCGTAAAAGACATCAACAATCATTTAAATTAATTTGTTTAATTTAGTCACCATCTTAAGTTAAATAGATTACATTTTTGTCTGCTAAGAATTCAGAAATATTATAATAACATTTTTCAATAAGAATATTGAAAAATGCATGCAAATTGCAGCCTACAAATGTTAATTTTTTAACATTTGTAGGCTGCTGTTTCTTAATGATTGTGGGAAGTGATTGTATAACCTAGATGCCATGCAACACACTCTTATGCATTGTGTGCAGCATGCGCTGTATTGGACCCTTCCGCACAAAATCTGTTACCATTTCTACGATTGCTAATTCTCAATTTTTTTAAAAATAACCCTGGGTTGTGCTTTACAAACATAGTAATCTCAAATATATATATAGACATGGCAATGTAAGTATCTTATATTTTTTAAAATACGGGACACAAGTATCAGAAGATTTTAGACTAAATATAGCACTTATGCAACGTTTTTGCTGTTTAAAGATATATTCTTTATTGGTAGAGTTTCCCCAAAATATCATACCCTATCTGAGAATTGAGCCTACAATTCCATGATATGCCGTAATCAAAGATTTTATGACTACTGTTGGTCCAATCTATTTAGGGCAAAGGCTGATTTACTAATTCTTTTACCTAGTTCCTCTAAGTGTGTCTTCCAGTCTAGTTTTTTATCAATTATGAGACCTAAAAATTTTGCAGTGCCAACCTGTTTAATTATTTCATTGTCATTAGGGTCAAAAACAAAAAACAAAAACGTTAGGGTCAGTGCATTTTATCATAACTGTACTGTCATCTGCAAATAGGGAAAATGGACGATGTGAAACTTTACTATATAGTAAAAATAATAAAGGCCCAAGGACACCGAAAATTATAATGAGCAAAGATTTGTTTGTATATTTAAAATTTGATTTGAATAGGCTATGAAACTACTGGACCGATTTTGATGAAATGTGGCACAGATATAGAGTAGTTTTTATCGCGAAAATATTCCTTCGGAATTTCCTTTTGAGTGCACGAAGTCGCGGGCAATATCTAGTAATTTATAAGTTTTATTAAATACTTGGGCGTATTTACAAAACCATTAATGTATTTAAGTGGAGCAAAAGCAAGACCACATTACTTCGAAAATTGCTTAAAATCACATTAAGATTCCTTAAGTCACAGAGAGATGCCGCAACCACGTTCCCGCAACGTAGTGGTTTCTGTCTTGTACAAAACTTGGAAGGCTCGCAAAAACGGCGCGGGGATCGATCGATCGGCTGCCGCGCTCTAATAACATTCCGGGACGATATTTCACGCACCTCGATAGCGGCGTACATCTCCGGACACAATGCTGCGGACGATTTATAGCGCAGGCCGAGATAAGGCGTAGACAATAGCTATCAGATGGCGTGGCCGGCGCGGCGATCCAACACGTGTATGCTTTTAGTTTGAGGCTTCGACACCCAATTACGTGGCACCCGACGCTTCCATCGTTCATCACGGACACACGAGTGTTTTTATTACAAACGCAGTATCTTGTAAGGCCCCGTATTCGAGATAGAAGATAATGGTCGCGCCTCCGATCACTATAAAAACTTGATAGCCATAAATATGGCCAAAGTAAATTTTGCCCCTCGGACACTTTTAATAATGTCATAATATAAAAATGACACTTTATAAGCGCCCATATAAAAAAGTTGAAATTTCATGAAATTTCATGAAACGTGGTATATTTTTACTGGAAATAGATACATAACATACGAACGCCGCACATTTCACAAAAATCGTCTTATTCAATTCAATTCAATTCAATTCAATTCCGATTCAATGTAATCAAAAATGTAACCAACCAATTAAGGTGTCTTTGTATTTTTTACTGCGGGGTAAATAAGTGATATTAAAATTGAAGGCATTATGGCCCATATTGATCTTTGTTTACATATTATAGATTACATATATTGAATCGGAATGGAGTGTATGGTATAGGACTTTATTCGCGATCATTAGTGTAAATATTTTATGTTGCAGTAATTTCGTCTAATATATAACGGAGTTGAACCGGGTTTGAACACTCAGGCAACCAACCTCGGGCTATTTGAGAAGAAACGGGAGTCGCTCCCTTTATTAAAGCGCGCATAAACACAAACCGAAGGGCAAATTAAAAAGTTCAGAAGTTGCATTAATTAATGAAAACTTTGACAATAATAAAACCACCAAAATAACAGCATAATATTCTCGCCAGGAAAATGCTACTAACATTTTTTCAAAAGACGCCTCACGCTAAACTAATTTCGCCATTTGGGAAACGTAACGGAAGCGCCCGACAAGTGCTCTTTTGTGAGGGAGTTAATTGTATAAGGAATTATAAGAGCTATAAAACGTCGCATTGTCGTAATATAAAAGTGAATTTCAAATGTTTGAAAACTGGGGTGTATGGGCGTACTCCCCCCCCCCCCTCCCCCCGCTGCTGAGATATCGACGATGTCATTAAAAGGCACACGTCTCGCTCGCGTTTTCGCCATTTTTCACGCATCACTAGTTCCATTTCAAACCCAACGTGCATAATATTCGAGATGTAGGCACTATTACTTACATGATCATGTACTTTTTCAAATCCTATGCTCGTGAGCAAAATTGTTCTGTCAACCTGAAAAAATCAGGCTTTTGTGATCTACATAATATTTTTTGTACTGAAATTAAATTACTGAAAGTAAATTATTTTTTGTACAATGTATACATAATATTTATTAATTTTTTATAAACGTGGCGACATAGTATACCTTAGTAGGTAGGTAGATAGGTAGCTTAGTAGCTAGGTAACCTATGTTTCCAGCTAACCCATACAACGTTTAATAATTACATTATTTTAAAAGGATTACATACATAATATTTGGGGTATATAATAAATCAATTTGATTTTTTTTTATAAAACTCAATAATTAAGAGTCACGATATTATTTACTTTGCATTTACCTTTATCAATTACTCTTCATAATATATTCAAAAGCTTTTATCAAGATTCAAGAATCATTCAATCTTAATGCTTTACTATAATAATATTATAGGAGTGATAGAAGGGATCAATCCTACTAGGCTCATAATATATTCAGATCATTGTATCCTCTGTTTCCAGCTGAGAGCAATATGTCGTTTTGTAAGATAATAGTCAAGCCGCAGTCTCCCCAGCGACGCTACTGGCGTGTCTCACCGCTTCATGAGGCTGAAACGATTTTTATTACATTTGATTCGCTTGCTTTGTTCACATCGATACTGGTACGATCGTGTGAAACGCTCGGAAACAATATCCTTTGTATATGATGGAATTTGTTTGATTTATTTCATTTTATTAATCCAAGATATATTCTGTATCCAAAACGGATTTAACTGTATTTTACATTTTATTGCATATAATGTCATGGTAACTTCATATAACATGGCTTTAAGTAACTATTTTTTTACTACAGCCTCCGTGGTCTAGTGGTTAGAACTCGGCTCTCGACTCAGAGGTCGTGGGTTCGTTTCCCGTATTGGAACAACAAAAAATGTTGTTTCCAAGTTTGGTTAAGACAATGCAGGCTGATCACCTGATTGTCAGACAAGAAAGATGACCCATGCGTCGGATGGGTATGTAAAAAGTCGGACCTGCGCCCGATCTCTTGCCAGTCGTGTCGGTTGTCCGTCCCACTGGGTTATGAGAGTTAAGGAAGAGAGAGTGCTCTTGTGTACTGCGCACACTATAAAATTACTCCTGTGTACCTGGCCTGGTTTCAATAAAACCGGCCACCGTCACCGAAATCGGTGTGGGGAGTTTTATATATATATATATATATATATATATATATATAGTTTTTTTAACGGGCACAATTTTATCATTATTAATTAAATAGAACCTTCAAACAACATATTCGTTGCATTGTTATGTTTCATCAAATGTGATGTCAAAGCTCTACGCGCAGGTACAACTCGGTGTCCCAGTTTGATAAGGTTTCAGTACTGATAAAGTTGAAAGCCTTATGTTGCATCGGCACGCGACCGCATAGCACGCTCCACTACGTACGGCTTCAGACTGCCATGCATGCATGCGGTGAATCACCACATGCAGGCAATGAACACTTTCAAGCACGCATCAGAGGATCCCTAATAAGTTTTAAGTAGAAGGGTTTCAATTTCATGCACTTGGGTGAACAAGTAAAGCAATGTCTTCCATTTCTTTGATGACTATTTAATATTTTATTCATTTTTGAAGTATTGCGTGGAAAGAGAGAACTTTTTATGTATCTACTTTGTATCTTACAAATAAAATTTTATACAAAACACATACCTAATACATTGATAAAGAGTTTCAATGAAAATCATACTTGACTTAAAAAAGTACAAAGACTTTAATTTTTTTAACAACAATAAAATATATGGACTTCAATTTTCATATTATCATAAAATGAAGTCTGATAGTACGCTTACACACGCGCTGCAGCTCCCGCAGCGCCATGCCGCTGTACTGGGATTTGTGCTTATGTCATTTTTTGCCGCAGCTTCAGCGATGAACGAAATCGAATACAAAATCCGGCGGCGCGGCGCAGCCGTAGCTGCGGCGCGTGTGTAAAGGCGCTTATAGTTAACAAGTAAAATCCTATATTATAATATTTATTAAACTTAGGCCTTTTCATCCGTTATTTAATGATTTATACAGTAATCTTCGAGCGAAGTAACCACTCTTGAAATACTGCAGTACCTGGGACAGTTGGGTTTTTAAATGTCGTATGGTTGCCCAAGCACATACGACATTCTCACAACATAGTCATTAGTCAGCCTAGTCCAGAGGAATGACTGGTCAATACGTCTGGGGCCAACCATGTGCGGGTTTCCTCACGATGTTTTTCTTCACCGTTAGAGCGTCCGTATAATGTGTTGTTCCACAACCTGGGAATCGAACTTGTACCCTCTCGAGTGCGAATCAAACGGTCTAAGCCACGGAGATAATATTTATGAATGGAAAATAAATACCTACACAATTTTATTAGTCGTCGTGTAAACTCAAACATCTTTAGACATCTCAGACAGTTTCAAAGGTAAGGAGAGTCAAAAATCTTATTAGGAGCTTATTTAAAATACATGTTCACACAATATTCTCAGATCTTTCGTAAAATAACAGCATTTTATTCAGTATTTCTATATTGACTGGAATATTAAATGGAATGGAAAATTAGGAACAGTCACTAAAAAGCTTGTATTAATTATTAAAATTCTCGGTTTCTTAAATTCCATGACTTTTAATTAATTATGAGAAGTTCGTATTGTTTTCAGAAAAAGAACAGTGTTACTCTTGCCTTTTGAAGTCGAAACTAATCAACAATAACATAAAATTATCATTGTTTCTAAATTCTAATAATGGCAATGAAAATATTATTTACATATTTTGTTCATGATTGCCGCAATTATCATTCCGTTCAGAAGTGTATCACGCAGCTCGGCGAGTGCCGACTGTACCTACCTGGCGATATGCGCCTGGCTTGTAATTTTAGATATCGAGCCTCCCGTACAAATCCCCCGACTCAACTACGGATTAGGATGGAAATACTACGGTTTATTATACTCCTTTTGGCCGTTCGTTTTTACCTTTTACTGAGTCGGTTTTTATATAAAGGGTAAAGGTATGGTTGTGTTTTGGTGTCGCAATTAGGTAGATACCTGGATTTTATGTGTTAAGTCCGACCGTATTTACTGCTCTCTGCTGTTTTATAGGATTTAAGATAATTTTGTAAACATTTAATGGTTAAAAGATTAGGTAATATTAGTGGGCAATACCCCACTTTACAGGGTAAAATAGTCCAAATGTATAAACTAAGAAACTGAAATCTTACGCAACGCTACATTTAAAAACATGGGTGCACTGCGTAGTAAATACTGAGAAAGAATTTATTGTAAATCAATCAATAAATGAGTAAAAATAACCTAACCAAGAGCATGTCAGGACACATGCAGGGAGGGTTCCGTGATAATCAACGAACACAGTAATAATATACAGGACTTCTTGCACTATTTTCACTTCCTTTCCTGTGTATTATTACTGTGAAATATGAATTTCCACCAAGAACCTACAGTACAATCAGTAACATATAATCAACGAACATTTTTTTTTAATTTGAAAGTTATTGTCCAGTTTCGCTAAAAATAATTTTGCTAAAGAGTATTTAGCAGGACCTGTCAGCATGGTACCTAAGTAACAAGTTTCTATCTCCTATAGTTTAGAAATGTCAAGGGGCTTATAAACCACTCGAGTCCTCAAAATTGTTTTACATCATTAAAAACCTCGCCTTTATTAAAAAATACCATACATTCCACGACAAGGTAGGCTAAACTGACAAAAAATATCATTTCCACTTGACAAGCACCCCACCCCAGTCCACGCCTAAAATACAAAATTGAAATTATTTATCTATATTATAATATTATAGATATTGCTCGCGACTACGTGCGCGCAAAAGGAAATACCGTGAAAAATGTAAATTTTGCAGCAATAAAATGTCCTTTCCCGTGGTCTATTCTAGATCTGTGCCAAATTTCATCAAAATCAGTCCGGTAGTTTCGGAGCTTATTCAATGCAAACAAACTAATCTTTCCTCTTTATTATATTAGTATAGATGTGCTAAAAATAAAGTTTGTAAATCTCCCTCACCGGGAGCTTTCGCGTGTAATGTAACGTTACATATTCGAGCATTACAGCAGGTAGGAGAATAACCGAGCATTACAATGCGGCGCACCTATAAATGATACAATGTGTAATATCTTCATACAACTTGTAACATCAATGAATGAATCCCCCGTAGCGAGGCAATATTGTAATGTAATGCTCAAAGTCGAATCTATAATGTTACATTACACGTGAATGCTCCCGGTGAGGGAGCACCTTTACATGCAATGTATAACTTTATAAAATTTCGTTTTACTATATTCATAAATACCGAAGTTAGCAAGGGGTCACGGACGGACGGATGGACGGACAGGGCGAAAATTTACTATGAGGGTTCTTCGTAGTTATTACTTAGCCCTAAAAAGGGTTAACAATGTTTGTATTGAAAGTATTTTATTTACATAATTATAGTTTCTGTAGGATAGGTACTTCATGTGAACCAATTTCATTCGCAACAATAATTATGTAACATACGTCTTACAAAATATATGTTATACAATCAATATTACATACTATTTTTCAATATGTGTACCAGTCGGAGGTATATATAATATAATAGAGGGATCTGTTGATCAAAGACCGAGAGGGGCATTTGCTTTGCCGTATTAGGTCGATGCCAGCAGCAGCCGTGTTGCGAGTTGGGATTGCTTTGATGTGCCTAATATGGCATGGCATATAGTCTTTAACTCTTTACACTATACAGTATTAACGCCCGAATACTGAAACGCTGTCTCTGCTAGCCGAAATGACAAGGACATATTGTGACTTGAGCGTTATTTGATTTAACTATCGTTTCAGTATTCGGCCGTTAGTTAGCAAAACAGCCTATAAAATAATTTCTGCATAAATAACAATCACTAGTAACATTATTCAGAATATGTAGGTGAAACTGAGAACAATTGATCCCCACGTTTTTGACTTTAATTTCAAAATTACTGTAAAATCAAAATAAAACCTTACAAAATATAACTTTTTAACCGACTTCCAAAAAAGGAGGCGGTTATACATTCCGCTGTATTTTTTTTTGTATGTTCAACTATTACTCCGCCGCCTGTGGACCGATTTTCAAAATTATTTTTTTTGCTGTAAAGAATATAATCCCAAAATGGTCCCTTTGATGCTAAAGTGGTGACCTGATGATGGGATCCATGAGAAAACTCCTCAAAATTTATAAGGATATTTATAGTGAATTCGACTTTTATTGAAATAACTCAAGCATATTCTACCAAAAAGTAAAATTTTGTGCCAAGGTATACCCTATAGATCCAAAAGCACTGGAAAGAACTTCTCTGTCTTTAAATATACACGTTTAGAAATTTCGGCATTGTTTAAAGAACTGCAGGCATATGTCATTACGCCACTTACAGTAATCATCATGATCATCACCATCTTCTCACGGTACACCAACATATTATTATGGTGACATTGGTACTCCTCATAGTTTTGTACACCGATATCAAAGTCTTTAAAATTTTGCTATTGTCAAAATTATAATCATGATTATCAATCATCACAATATTATTACTTTTAATGCTTACGGCTACATTTTTTTCGCCGACTATTACAATAGATAATAATAATAATTTAATTATATAGTATCTAATAATTATCATCACTAGTGACTGTTTAGTAGGTCCGCAGATCGGTAATGCTTATTTGGGGAAATACCACGGCCTCTCAGAAAACTGAGAGAGTGAGAATAGCGGACGCTTTTTTGTATTCATAACTTCCTTAAAATGTGTTCATAATAATACAGATAATAAATTTAACTAAAAAGAGACTTATTTTTATTTTTAAACAAAAAATGAAAACCGACTTCCAAAGTAAAAATGCACAAAAAAGTATGAAATAAAACTTATTTTCTAAATAATTCTCCTTTTAATTTCGGCTAAAATTTTAACTATTTCTCAAAAAATAGCATACATGAACGTGAGTTCTATAAAATATTGTTTTATGAGGATATTGTTTGGGCTGGTACCGACTTCAACATTTTGAATATTAAGTAGAGAAATAGCTGAAATTCTAGCCGAATTTAAAATGGGAAAATACGAATTATTTCATACTTTTTTGTGCATTTTTACTTTGGAGGTCGGTTTTAATTTTTGGTTTAAAAATAATATGCCACAAAAATCATTCGTCGTCTACCATTTGAGAAAGTACCAGATCTGAGGGGGTCCACTATCTTTAGACAGATAACGGAAAGGATATACTACCAACTCACTATACACTATGCTCTGTGAATGGAGTGTACCACGTCTCCCCTATGTAGCGGGCTACGACCTCTTGATACGTAAGTCCTTCTTACGCTTGAGTGGTGATGATAATAATACAGCAACAATTCTTATATTCTCCTTTATTGGTGCTTAACACAAATACATATTACAAATGAGATATGTCTAACACAAATACCTCTACAGTCTACACTGAGAATAGCCATTTACTTATCTAAAATAAACCTAACTAAATAGGCTTTACTCGTGACATCTGTCAATATGACATTGACAATTACATCTCTTAAACTTACTGTTGTCGTTATGCAACACCCTAAAGATCAAGAGAGTGAATATATCCTGTTGCTATTGGTGGTATAATTTAAAACAAGACGGTCAATATCAGATAGTCGTTTTTGTTAATTTTAGAAGTACCTACAGATTATAAATATATACCTTGTACTAATGTACAATTTCGCCCACTTGCCTGCATTTTTTTTACGTGATGTGATCGAGTGCATTGACTGTTTAGCACATTATATAGATTGAAATATTTTTGAAGTTGTCATGTAAGATGTTACCAATATAAACAATACCGCATATATACGAGAAAATCTTGAATATGTATAATCATAATCTCAGAAACGGCTGTAAGTATTTACATAACATTTAGTATGCAGGGAGTTTTGGGGGAGAAAAATCGATCTAGCTGGGAAACTGCGCATTTTTAAGTTATATAAGTCTTTTCTTTCGTCGTGCAATAATATATCAATAAATTCGACTCTAATTATGTCAGTCCGATTGGCAGTTTATCTTTTATTTTAGCGCTGTACGGAAATTTGGAATATAGTGGGTTCGAACCCTGGTAAAATATTTTTGTGATTCTTTTTTTTATTTTATTTAATAGAGCTCCAAGCAAAGTTCGGTTACCCAGGTACTCATTATAAACCGCTTTAACATTCCTTTTCTTTGACAGTACTAAATATAATTTAAACAAGATGATTGAGTTTAACAAATCCCGTCGATACTAGCCATAATTCCAGTATTTTTTTAATTAGTACCGCAAAACCCTTTCCTACTGGGAAAGGGTTTTGCGTGCATCAATCATCAACTACATGTAGTTATTGCATGAGAATTCCTGCTTTGAAATAATTTAATTCAGAAAGGATCTCTCTGCCTCCGCTTTTAAAATCGATATCGTTTCAGAATCGATATCGGCACTTAATCATGACCGAAAATCAGTTAAAAATATTTTTTCACAAAAATGCATTCGTTATGCTAAATATTACTTCCAAATGCTAATCGAATCCAATTGAAAAGTTTCGCTGCAATAGGAAATATTTTAATCTATAACTGCTTATAATTTACAATTAATTTTAAGAGTATCCGCGTGGCAGTAGTATTATTTCAAATTTGGCTAATAAGCATTCAGCAATCTTATACTATTTTTATAGATAGTCAATTCTTCCTCCTACTATTATAAATGTGAAAGTTTGTGAGGATGGATGGATAGCTGATGTTTGTGACTCAATAAAATATACTACAGAACGGATTTTGGTGAAATTTTGTACAGTTCTAGGGTAAACTTAGTCAGGTTAAACTACTACACTACGGCTCCGGATCCGTCTGTCTGTCTGTCTCTCTGTCTATCTGTCCGCGCTTCTAACTACTCTAATTATGAATACAAATAGATGAAATTCGGTATAGTTATAGATTGTGTATTATCTCGATTCTTGAATCAAAAAAAAATATATATATTTTCGTGGTGGCTCTCCATACATGTGCGGGGATGAAAAATACTTTTTCATTCTACCCCATCGTGTGGGGTATCGTTGAATAGGTTTTTAAAATAAAGGCAAATAATAAATAATATCTATGAACGCTTCACACCACTTCAAACTGGCCCCGTGCTAAGTATCCGAAGAACTTGTGTTACAGGTACCAGAAAAAGGGAAGTATATTTAATACTTTTTTATACTATACTTATATTTAAGATTTTTACTATATTATACACATATTTAATACACATCCATGACCCGGGAACACAGAAAAACATTTTTCTAATAAACATTTCGGCGGGATTCGAACCCGCGACCCCCGGCTTGAGGATCAACGCACTGAACCACTGAGCTACAGAGGTCGTCAGATAAATGCATGACTTTTTACAAAGTCGACCATTGTTGAGTCTTTACTCAACAATGGTCGACTTTGTAAAAAGTGTACACCAAAGTGGCTACTTAAGCTATTTATAATATTATATAGCTTTCAAGCAAATAAAGGATGTAAATTAAATTTTCCACTTTTTATAATAAAAAGTTTGAACGTATTTTGACGCAGTTTATTTTTACATTTTCAGCAGCACGTCGTTTCGGATCAGATAAATCAGGCGAATATAAATCTGTAAAAACTTTTATTCCAATTTCACGTTACAATCAGAAAGGCGATATCGATTAATATCAACACCTTTACTGTAGAGTATCACAATCTCATTCACGTAATATATAATACAATATTTTAAGTGCGCGAGAAATGTGCAGATCAAAGGGTAGCATTAAGTTATTCGACGCTCGCGATTCTGCAATTTCCTTTTCAATTACGTCCACTTGAAAATAAAAAATACAATTTTCGTGCGGTGGTAATTAAAAAGGGATTCTGTAATGAAAAGGTATACGCCACGCGCCGGTTTCGGCCGCTCCTCTCAATTTCGCTTCCGTTTGTTTGTGGCCACGCCTACGGGGACGAAGGGGTTGACTTCGACATGCGACGAATAACAACAAAATTACAACATTTGTGTGTTCTAAATGTTGTCTTTGTATCCTATTACCGTCTTTAATTCAGTATCCTTTTTAATGTTGCCTGTTTTGTTTCAGCACGTGTGACAGGCAGATAGGTACTTACAAAGAGAAGTTACATGAGAGATGAGGTAAAGATTATCACATTATTTCAGACGCAGTGTATGCGGCTTAAAAGATTTATTGATCAAGAGACCTTTTGTGTTCGTTTTACTGTTTAAATCATAGTGTGTTTAAATAATTGAATATGCAACTGTAATTATTGAATCTCGCATGTTCATTGTTCAGTCAAATACTGTAAAAGGCTGGTCGGCATATGACAGAGCGTTTTGTAAAACTCAGCTACTAATATTGAAAACCGTATGACATTTTCGCTCAAAGTGGCAGAGGCAATATTCACATCAAGATATGTTGATTGCGGATCTCAAAGCTCTGACGTCACGGAAGTGCGACCGATTGCATCCGACTCGATCGTGATTCCCATTCCGGGAAACACCAAAGTATTTAGACGATACATCGAAAGCATTGAAAAGTTTCGCTTTAAATTTAAGCAACTTTTATTGACTTGAGCTTTCTCAAATATGTAATAACTTTAACATGTACTACATTAAGCGTCGTGCGTTATGTTTTTATTTGCGAGGTCGTTGCTTTGTTTATAGTTGAAAATACGCAGACTTAGGCGTACCTCATAATAAGTAAGTTTACCTTACGCGTCATAACGGCTAAGGTAAACCTGCTAATTATTATTTAAAGACCGAAAGCACTCGCTACATATATAATAAAAACAAACTTAAAACTCTAACCTGAAGTTTTGTCATTTCATTTATTATTAAATTTGATTAAAAACCATTAATTACTAAACCCTAAATTACATTTGTAAAATTCCAAAGCTTGAAAAGGTAGGTTTAAGAAATAACTTACAAAGAACTAAGCAATAAAAACCAATTAAAGTATCAAATATATTCTACGAGAATTTAAGGAATTAATGCTTTTCAATTGTCACAAAACCCCTTGAAATATTCTAAGAAATTTGTGATTCAAATGCGCAAAGCCGTTTAAAACACCTAACAAATTAAAGGCGGGCTCGTTAAAGTAATTACTGATTATATTATGATGTCATATTTTAGGAAGTCCGTCATCCAATATAATATTTACATTTTAAGCCTACTTAAGGGCGAGTGATTTAATTGTCTTGGAGCTTTTATCTTGATAGTTATTTTCTTTAAATTTATAGCAAAGACAGACAAAATTGATATCACACTTTCTAATCATCTTAAATGTTACCTTCTAAGATACAGTTACGGTAAATAAACAAAACAAAACTTAAAAGAAAAATCGGTTGTCTGTAAAGTCGGTTTACTGACGATAGTTGAACGTGACAACATCATCTTTATAGTGCGCGCGGAACTAATTGGCCGCGCTTTAGGTAGGCGTGTTGCCGTCGCGAAGTCCGGCGCCAAACTGAGTAATAACATCAAGCGACCCCGCCTCTCCGTCCCACCGCTCACATACCTAAGGCGCGGTAACAAGTAACAGTAACAGGTAACAGTAACAGGTAACGCACGAGTCATGTTTTTTCGTGCGTGCAGCCGGCTCCATCGAATTATAAGACGTTATCACGTCAAAAATACTAATGATACGCTTTACTAAATTGATTAATGAAGCTGACCTGCTGTAAGCGTTTTTTGCATCGTCAATACAAACTTTGACGTTGCAATGAAAAGAAAATCTATCTTAAAGATTTATCAAACCGTTGATAATTGACGCGGAATGAGCTCAAAAATGTTGTACGAAGCTATACGACGCAGGGCTCAAAGGATTACAACAAGTGTAGACTGTAGGAGTAGAGCAGTGGTCGTCAAACTGCGGCTCGATGCGGTCTGATTGGTGCGGCCCGCGCACTGGCGTATTTGCCCAAGGGCCAAAAAGGCCATGGCCAGGAGCGGCAGGCTGCGATGGACCGCGAAAAAAAAATGTTCGATTACTCGCTCCGCTCGTGCGCGTTTAACATAAAAATATTTTTTTGTGAAGTACCGAGTCTTTCAATTAAAATTTGATTAAATTTCAAAATATAAGGTTTTTGGTCGCTTGCTTCGCTCGCTCGCTCGATAACTAAGAATCCGCCACTGCCTAATGACCCTTGACCAGAAAAGTGTGACGACCACTGGTGTAGAGCGTACACAGCGTACATAACCGAACCGAAACTAGTTTCGCAGCTCGGAGGAAGTTGGGCAGGACTCCTGTTTTAATATTTAACTGGAAGCTCTATTTTGAATAGTCGAATACGCAAACAAAGCGGGCACCTTAATAACCGTGTCCTGGGCACGGCGCGCTCAAAGCCATAATCTCGCACAATTTCAAACTAGGAATATACGTCTGCTTTTAAACTTCACTCTTATTTTAGATTAGCGCGCGATAAGTGGTACCGTCATCTGAGTCTCGCCAGCGACTCTAGAACGGTTCCTTAAGAAAAATAAATACGCAAAAGATTTAATCTGTGAGCGTTTCTCTGTCTGTTTAAATAAAAGTCACAGGAGACGCCGTCTTATCGGCGCGGCTGGTACCTATTTGCCGAGGCGCGCCGCGCCCGCCCGCGCCGCCCGCGCCCGCTAACTTCCCTTGTTTGCAAACTCCGATTGGATCTCGCGTTCTACTTTCCTCGGTACGTCCGCAATGTAGTTTTACGACTTTTAAATATTGTTAACGCTGACCTAAACAATCACTTTAAATCCTACACATACTTATTAGCCGATTTCTGGGCCACAAACAGAATCCCAATGAGCATTCAGCTTTTTAATGAAATAAAAATGAATAAAAACAGTACCTAGTATATTTCGAACATATTTTTATATACTGTGGCCTCTGCCAGTTGCGGCGACAGCGACCGCAGTTGGTGCGCACCAGGTATGTGACGTGACAATGACTCTAAAAGGTTTGATGCGCTAACAATGCGACAGGACAATATGACTTTGACTAATTGATTGTAACACCATGTTGTAAATAAAATATATGTTATTATAAACGACTGTGTGGTTCGTGCCATAATAAAGTATGGTACCAGCTGGTTACCAGCCAGCTATCACTTTTATTCGTTTTTAGCGGAAAAATGTTCAGTTACGACGACCATGATATGTGCAGAGAATGAAATTTATTTCATAAAAGATGAGATTTAAAAATAATAATAATTTAACATTCGTCGAAAAACATTGCCATCGGTTTTAAACAGTTTTTACAGTTATAAATGAACGCACGCAGTGGGAACATAAACACAACGCACGTGCATGCACATGTCCGTTACAAGTGCGCGGGGTACGGTGAAGTGAGGGGGGGGGGGGTTTGTTTACAACATAAAATTATACGACAGCGATAAATTAGTTGTTTACTAAACCAAGTGTATGTTAGATCGATTCCCTGTTTTATTTCGTTAGGTCAATACAGCAATCTGTGTTTAACTTTTAAAGAATCAACGTTATTTAACGCTTTTCATTTTCATTTAGCTTATTAGAATGTTCGTGCAAGGAAATATCAATACACGGTCTTCAATAAATCAATACGCAAAGAAAATTCTTTGTACCCCATTTCATGCATAATGCGTTTGCGAAGGAGTCTTTTATAATTCAATTTTATGCGGAGGACGAAAGAGCAGAAAGATGAAATTTATGCATCATAATATAAATCTATATTTATCAATACATCAAGATTCCTTTGATATAAATATTATATTAAATAATAGTCCATCTGGTTATTATGTTGCAAGAATAAGAACAATAAGGCAAGCTTGTTGTCCTGAGAAAGTTGCTCGCTTGTTACAGACCAGAAAGAACTATAAGGCAAGCTTGTTGTCCTGAGAAAGTTGCTCACTTGTTACAGACCTGAAAGAACTATAAAGCAAGCCTGTTGTCCTGAGAAAGTTGCTCACTTGTTACAGACCAGAAAGAACTATAAGGCAAGCTTGTTGTCCTGAGAAAGTTGCTCACTTGTTACAGACCAGAAAGAAATTAACATAAAAATTTAATACCAAAACAAAAAAATAAATATAAATGAACAGTAGACGTTTTCTTTTTATTCAACGAATAATTATTGTTATCTTATTGTTAAAGAAAGGAAATACTTAGTTCACTGTCATTCTGAGCTTGAAACAACATTTTGTGTTTGAAGCTTTATGACAATAGTGAACGTTTCTGGCGATATTGAGGTTAAGTCGAGCAGCGCAAAGCCGTTCTAAGCAAAATCCCTTGAACCAACAGAAATTATCAAAACACTCGACTCTATAAAAGGTCACGAAGGGAAATGTCAACTCTTTGGAGATAATTTCTATTATCTACTGTACCTGAGGAACGGATGACAATAGCGTCGCAAGCAGATGTTGGCGCAAAACAAACTCCGTGACGAGCCCGAATCATCGTGCAGATAAAAAAATGTGGGATTAATTATACCGTACAGTTGTATACAACAATAAATTGTCAACGACATGAATCGCGGTATAAAATGTTAATACCGAGTATTATGTCTGACAACAATGATGTATTGTCAAGAATTTGGGGACCACAGTATGTCCCAGAAAACTTTTGTGCCCGTTTGCTTTTTTTGTCAAAGACTTTTGGACACACACTTAAAATTCGGTGACGCAAAAGACCCTTTACATTTTTTTAAACTTTAAGTTTATTTACGCAGTGCGGCGTGTTTGTGGATACAGATGAGTTTTTGTGTGATTTATGCATTTTTCATTCGTAACGCCAAATATTTAACTTGTGTCACTCGTACTATCTATGAACAATAGTTCTCGAGGTTACATTTTAAAATAACTGTTTGTAAGAGAAAACAAAATACGCCTTGGTTTTTTTCAGGCACTAAAATTTGTGACTTAACATGGTGATAATATTAGCGCCCTAATCTGCGCTTAGCAATGTAAGTTGAAACCACATCAACCTAATTACAGGTCAATGTGTACGTACGAATTCGTTTTCCGTCTCAATCCGATATTACTTATGCATCGCTGCTTGTTAAAGTCTGCTCGTTTGCAGAAGAGTTTCGAATATTTAATTAGAGTACCTCTGTATCTCGAATCTTTTGCTGTTATTATTTATTCTGAAGGATATCTCGAAATTGAATCCATTTAACGGCACCCGTGACTATATTATATCGCACAGAAGAAGTATCTTATTTATTATGCAACGGTATTTTTCTTAAACATTGTAACAAGTTTTGATAGTTATTGAAGTTATAGGTAACCTTCTTTTTAAACCTAAAAAATGCGCTTTGATTTTGAAAATAAAATCCCATTTTATATTGTACTAGCTGTTTTCCACAGCTTCATTTGCGTAGAACAAAAAAACACCCACAAAAAAACCTTAAATATATCAGTTTGCGAATAAACCTATCTCTAATACATATATATATATATATATATATATATATATATATATATATATATATATATATATAGGTAAAGATGTATTATGTATTATTAATCTAATCTAGTTATCAAGTTTATATTATGTACGAAATTAACTCATCATATTTACTATTTCTTTTATTTAAACACATAATATTAAAACACGTAATTAAATCGATAACGGTAATATTACACAATAGACGGGGTTAATACCGCCCGGCCGTTGTGAACCGACCCGTACTTATTAAGCCCCAGCACAAAGCAATTTTATCAAAAGAAATTATGTGAAAGATACAAGGGCGTGTACACATTACTCGCGGTCCGCCTCCTCTGTTTGGTACAAATGACAATATCCATTGACGAATATCGAATTACTATTGTTCAGATGTTTAAATTGATTTTCATAATTAGATATCATTGATTAATTTATCGTTAGTATTTAATACTATGATGAGTTGATCGGTATTTTTATTAGGCATAGTACATGTCCTTATTAATCATAATAATTTTATTTGTATATAGAATGGTATCCCCAAAATGGCGATTGAGAGCCTCAACTTAAGGAAAAAGAAGAAGACTACCAGCTGTTAGCGACATAGTGATATTCCAATTGAAAACTTAGAAGTATTTTGTATGAAACTGTAATGAAGTAGTTTAATCTAAAGTAAAGAATCGATTTCAAGTTTCAAATTCAAGTTTATGTCAATTCCATTTTGCACTTTTTGCAGTTTTAACATATCGAGACCAAAGATTTCAAAACTAAAGAAAGCCTAACAAAACACCTAAACCTAAAAAAAACAAAAACCTAACTAAAGATAAACTATGACGTACATTTCACAGAACAAATCATCATACAAGAAAAAGTACGCCCGCGCCATCTTGGTTTTCACCATACCTAAAATGTCAGCTATCTTGATTTCACCATACTTCAGATGTCAAAATGGCCCTAAAAACTCTAAAAGTTGGGCCATTTAAGTGAAGTTAGTTTTTGCCTCAACAAGACTCGTCTTATAAATATATGATCGGGACTATATCGAAACTGTTTTATTGTAAAACTTAATAAGCAGAATTGACCTTCAGATTAATAGACTGTAATCACCTCTAATTGTAACTTTTATCCTAAATAATTTTAGTGTATATACTAATTGCGTTAAAATGCTATGTCCCTTTAGAGTTTAGAACGCAATTTCAATATGGGGTATATTGAAATTGCGTAACGTAACAAAGTAAATATCTATGTACAGTTCACACTTCTAATTAAATGAACAAAGGGAAATCGTCTTCAACTGTGCTTGAAAAGGTCACTTAATCACTCAAGGGCACGGATAGTAGTTCAAACACAAATATTAATTAATCTAGCTATTCCGGCTCACCTAATTCGAAAACTTGCCCGTATCTGAATAAACAATCAAATTGCAATATCCCAAAACCTTGGGTTGCCTCCCTTAAGACAATTGTTTGGATACGTCTAATGGATTAAGAATCGTGTAATATAAGATTCGAAATATGTGAGGGTATTGGCTGTATACTTCTATTATTACAGGGCTCACTTTATTACACTAGCAAATAAATAATGTAAGTATTACAAAATTGTAATTATGAGAAAGCCAATACAAAACTACGAGTATTATCCACAATAGACACAAAAGAATAATATTATAAAAACATAATATTATATTGAATACATTTTATTAGTATATGACAAATATTATATTATGCCAGTAAAATATAAAATCAAAAGCAGATCGCTGAAAAGAAACCTTAGGGTCAGTTCACATCGCAACAATACGTAACGCTACGCGGCACTGCATATGTATGATAGCTATTCAAAATTGAACTTTATTCACTACACAAAAAGATACTAACACTACATAAAACGACCCACCCACCTCTCTCTAGAGTCTAGACAGTTAAAGAAAATTTCACATAAGAAGGTATAGTGGTTATTTTTGTTCCGTTAATAAATATGATTAAAGTTGTCGCGTAAGCTGATTCCTAGTTTAAAATGTAATTATATTTTGGTGAAGCATCCTGGACGTGACCATCACAGGAGCAATGTGTCTGACGAACCGTGCAAAATGATAATTAAGAGAAACCGCTCAGTCATCGTTAATGCGATAGCTGCCATGTAAATTACTAGCGTTTGGAACAATGGCCGACGATGGCGTTCATTAAAATTTAATAAACCCCCCCCGAAATCGTAGGCGAGACAATTTTCATCCGATTACTGAAATTTCTTGAAGACTGCTTATTGAAAAACATCTGTGATAATCTAGAGCCACATGCTCCAAAGAGCCTTCTATCGAACGCATTCGATCACCATAGGCCAGTAGAAGTATATTTACAGTTTTTAACCGACTTCAAAAAAGGATGTTCTGAGTTTGACCTGTATATTTGTCCGCTATTTTCTCAAAGACTACTGATGCTATGTGGACGGCGTTGTCACCATTGAATAGCACATATTTTATCAGGTAAGGTTATTCATTTTTCACAGTATTTACTGACATTTTTGTCGCCATAATAATATCATTATTATTAAGAACAGTAATAAAGGTTATTTTCTGACATGTGCGATACGAGTACAATGCGATTGAGCTTTGACGTAAGTTGATGTTGGCTGGTGAACATGAGGGTCGCATTGTACGGAACCAGGGACGAGGAGTAACAAACGGGTACAATCCGCTCATCCTGGCTTAACCACTATTCAACGTAAACTGCGCGAAATAATCGGTCGCGAATGTATTTACTCGAAAAAGGTTATCTACGAGTTACGACCCTTATAAAATATTTGTCCTATTGTAAATAGGTTTGATTAGATATAAGTTCGTGCTCCTAAATAATAAAATAGTTGGCAAAGTAAATATTTGATAAAGGGGTCACAAAGGACATATTGGTAGTTACTAACGACGATGCTAAAAAAAGTAGTTGTTACTGTACAAAAAATTGTAATACTTTTTACTGATCTTTAATTAGGTCCAAAGATTTAATATTTCCTGGTGGAAATACTTTGTTTATTGACAATATAATATTATTCTGTCTTCATTAATATAAGTCAATTCATCAAGCTGCTTTATCATCCCGTACGTTTAATCTCAATAATAACTACTTATAATGAGAATGAAATTGTTCGATCCACACGATTTAAACGGATTACGTCATCATAAAGTATAATAATGCCAGGCTTATTCATTTTATTATATTATAATATCTCACTTTTGCCTGCTTCTCCGCCCGCGTAAATACAGTATCTCACGGGAATAAAATGTAGACTATAATTTAATCCAGAGCATAAACTACTACCATACCAGATTTCATCAAAATCCGTTCAGTAGTTTTTGCGTGAAAGAGTAACAAACATCCGTCCTCACAAACTTTCACATTTATAACATTAGTAGGATACTTCATTAATACCAAGCCTATATCTATCGTGCAATATTTGGTGTAATATCTGTAACCGTAGACGTAGCTGTAAAGCTGGGACTATATGATCCGGAATCCGGAAGGCCGTTAGAAAATTCTAATTTGAAAAATCGCATTGAAAATAGAACTCTGCACTAATAAAATTGAGTTGGAAATCGAACACATGAGTGTCGAGTCAATGTCAAATGGCAGCTCGACACTCGAAACTTCCATTTTCAACTCTATTGTACTAAAGCTGGCAGAGTTCTATTTTCAGTGCTCTGAATTTTCACTGGCATTAGCATATATTCCCAGCTTAAGCGGCTTTCAGACTATGCTATAATATAATAGCATATAGTATATAGCTCACAGCACAACAATATCGCGCATCATACATTGTTATGGACACGTTCACACTGTACTGTACTATATATTATTGGCTATAAAATAGTGCGATACGCTGAGTTCATGCTGTGCTATATCGCGCGCCACTCTCCTCCTCCCTCACCGCCGGACGTCCCGCAAGCGAAACGAGCGACACAACCATACTGAGCTTGTTATATACTATAAATTCTTGCGATCATATCGCGTAATGTGAACGCCATTCTTTAAAGTATAGCATTAGGTCCTTTTTTGCTATTCTATATAGCAAAATAGTATAGCGTAGTCTGAAATGAGCTTTAAGCGTAGCGCTTCAACAAGGAGCGCTTAAACTCAGCTGTCTGCCTAGTGTATAGTCTTTAGATACTCTAGATGTTCTGGAAGGTTAAGGTAGGCCAGGAGTATGAAATCTAAAATAGGCTATAATGGAAAGGCGAATAGTTTCGAAGTGAAACTGCTTTAGCGACATTGAAAGGAAAAGGAAAAACTTCAAGGTCGCATCACGTCAGGAGACGCGTCATGACACGATTTTGAATATAATTCCGGACGAAGCTACTTATACTTCTTACATAACAACTTAACTTTCTAAAATAAGGCTTAATACATAGCTATATGACGCTAAGTGTACAAATTCTAATTTTATAATCGTTTGGTCTGATGTGCTTTAGGCACGGTGAGAGTATTTATGGATTTTAAATGATGAAGTTTCACTTCTGCCACGTGTACTCTGTATACGTCATGTTTTTTTATGAACTGGACCAGGAAATGAGCGAACAGATCGCCTGGTGGTAAGCAATTACCGCCGCCCATGGACAGACGCAACACCAGAGATCAATTTACACTTGTAAACCTCTGGAATTGCGCACTTGCGTTCCTGGACCTCAAAATATTCAACGCCCCTCGGTATTTAACAGTTCGTATCGGTAGTTATCAGTTTATAATATTATATCTACCTGTATTGACACGCTAGAATAACATAATAACGCCATGGTTTTAAAAAAATTAAGCCAAATGCACATGTTTCATAAAAGTTGAAAACAAATTGTGACGCGTTGAACATTTTCCCAGTCCTCATACGTTCAATGTCTCATAAGAAGCGTCAAAGGTCGCGAGGGTACCTAGTGGGCACGAGTGTCATTACAGAGCCTAGGACATTGTCTGCCGGCGTTTTACGGTTCAACTTTTTATTTACGCGCAAGTACCCTCCAGCTTTGTTGAGGAGGAGAATTAAGGTTCTCAGGGTTGATATGGGAGCATTCAACTCCGTCGGATCAGGTTACGCAGCTTTGTTGTACTTGCACGTGTTGCATGCATTTCACACTATTAGACACATTTTTGATTACTTAGGGCCCTAGCACACGGCGTATTTGAAACGCGCAGAGGACGCGCGTTTTAGGAACGCGCGCTTACGATCCCGTAGATTCTGATTATTTTATATAGAAATTCATTCGAATTGCGTTTGAAACGCGTATACGGGCGTCTACTGTGCGTCCTCTGCGCGTTTAAAATACGCCGTGTGCTATGGCTCTTAGATATTCTATATATCATATTCTTGCGAGGTTGTAAGTCAACCGGAATTTTGAAGTGCATTTTGAAAGTGAAACACCTGTTAGTGCTAGAGTGGTATTAGTAACCTACATTGTAAATTATAGTGTACCTAATTAGATTTGCGTTAAGTAACTTTTATAATATTTATGATACGCTCAATAAATAAGTAAATTCATGTCTTCATCGTGTGCCTAAGTAAAATAACGTCACGCATTTTAGATAAAGTATTTCCTCTAGAATGTCTCACTTACAACCAGCAATCTCGCTAAGCTCAGTAAACTGCGACGTGAACATTCAAACAACTTATTAAACCGTGCCATAAATATTCATTATAAATATTTTATCGCCGCTATTAGTGATATAATTTGTTGTTATTTACAGCTAAGTAACAGAAACATTTTCTCTTTTTACGTAGAGTTTAGCCGAGCAAACTTCCTCAATAGTGGATTTATTAGGTGGCTGAGACTGGAAATTGAATTTGGAACTACGCAATTTCCGGTCGGCATGAAACTTCCGATTCACTTATCCTGACATGTTTGTTGTGTCTATTTTTACGACTTTTTAAATTGATTTATCTATTCCATGCAAATAACTTATTTATTATATCAAAAGGAAAATCAATGTAAAGTGGAAACACATCATTATCATTTGGCGTAGTAGAGATTGATTCATGTTCAATTCAAATATCTAAGAACGTTAACGACTAGCCCAACTGTAAAACTGGATAAATCAAACTTTATTAAAGTAAAATTTAAATTTCTGACGAATTTCTTAATTTTAAAGGCGATAAAGAGGCAAAAGGAGAGCTCAAAATTAAAAACAAGTTGAGCGGATTAAAATTCAGCCCGAGAGCCGTTTAAAATTATTTTTAACAAAAATTAATGAAAATACGTTTTGTGATACGCCAAATAAGGCTCCTTTAAAGAAAAACAACTTCCCATTAGATTAATAACGAACAAACCCCCGCTGACCTACTTAGGGACACTTGAATAATTGATTGAGTCCAGAAAGAATATTTAATTAATTGCTTAACGTTTTTGTCAAGGTTATTATTAAACTCGTAATGGATATTAGGATTAAATATGCAAAGATTGCTGACAGTAAAAAGTCTTATTGAAAATATACCTACTGTATTATAATATGTTGAAAAAAATGTATTATATTATGTTAATTTTTTTAAAGCCTATTCAAAAAGAAAAGTGACAACCACAATTATAGAAATAATCGGAATAAGCATAAGCTTTATGTGCCAGTGACTAGACTTAGTAAAGTAAAGAATTCGTTTAAAGGCTAATGTATACGCCTATACAACAGGATTCCAGAAAACGTAAAAAAACTTCATGATTTCTTGAATGATAGCACACCTTGGGAATGAGGTGGCCCCCTGCAAGGCTACTTCTACATATACAGAATGTTTTTTCAGTCATTGTCCAAACTTTCAGGAGTGAATACTCTTGAATATAAGTTACTTTTACTGTGGGATCAACTTTCCGACTTGAAAAAAAAATCAGCTGTTTCATACAAAAGGGCTTCGGCATAGGTAGCATTTTGTATAAAACAGCAGATTTTTTTAATCAAGAGTATATTCACTCCTGAAATACTAATACTGATAATTCTTGATAAACTTAAAAACTTAAAAAAAAATATATATATATATTTTTAAGTTTATCAAGCGGTAATATTATTGTCGAGTATATAAATTAAACTAAATATTTTACATGTAGTCGACTCCCCATTTCTGGTGCTTTTACCCATTCGTTCTAAAGCATGTAGGAATACAGTTCGTTTATTAAAGTCGATATCTGTAATGCGTCAATGAAAATTATTCATGAGTATAAAGTATAAAATATTCAATAATAATATTTTAAATACAATCGTCCACAAATGTACTGACCATGTAACACGTATCAACTATCAACGTATAAACATGAAATACATAGCATATTATGTTTAAACCTCACACAGTGACCTCTGCGGTTCCGATGCATTGATTAAACAATTAATATTTAACTATGCCGCCGTAATGAGAGCGGTCGATACCGTCCATACATAATGGCCGAAACAAAACGAACAAACGCGCCATTCCGGAAATTGAGACCATACATAATTCAGTATGGCTTTTAATATTACAACTGAACAACTGATTTTGAAAATATTTTTGCAATTTTAAAGCTAAAGACCAGTCATGTTCAGGCACAGGGGCGACACTCTACAAATGACAGCTCGAGCACCGGCGAATATCAGCAATGTTGACGTAAGCCTAAGGTTCACACCAAAATAATATTAAACGTCACGTCAAACAAATCTATCATAAATATTATGAAATTATATAGTCAATTATGTCGAAGCACGAATCGACTAGCGGCTAGCCCCGTCAACGAAAGTCCTGGCTGTAAAAAACTCACGCCCCGCCAGCCTCCGTATTCCGCATTCGCCTAGCCACGCATACATACACACACAGCCGCGAGCTGTCATTCGTATAAATCGGTGGAATGACGGTTCTTTACGTTAGTAACATATATTCTTTGGTTTAAGTGACATAAAAGTTTGCTATTGATTTAACTTCACAGAACAAATAATTTTACTTATTACTTGTTCTGTGGACTTGGATGCAATTTTATGAAGCACGTTGTCAGTATGAGGATCGTCTATAGTTTTTGCTTATTTTCGTCGCAGTGGCGTAGCGTTTTTGTTTAAAAACAATAATTATGTAGTTCATTCTTATATTGTAACATGAGCAGCAATGTACACTACTTGGTTAATTATCATTCATAACGGTAATTCCAAAGTTAGTAAGAATACGTAGAACTCTGTCATTTTCGTGAGATCGTAGCGAGCGAGTTTGCTGCAGCTTAATCATTGCAAACTGTATTTACTAGGAAATGCTACTAGCTAAAAGCATATGAATCAAGAGTATTTAAGCCAGCTTCATGGTAACATAAATAAAATTAATTATTATTTTTGTCATTTAGTTTCAAGTATTTCTTTGGTAATGATTATTATTATAGGACAGCTTTTAAAACGACTTTAGCATCGACTCATAAAATACCTTGTCTTCTATTAAATATCCTAAATAACTGCTATTGCGAATGTCTCAAGATATTGGTTTAGTTATAAATAGTTTATCGTAGAATCCAATAAACTGAACTATCAATCCTCCCGCAATTTATCACTCATAAAATATTTCCGATCTCAGTTAGGAAGATGTAAGTATGGGGCCACAATCCACATACCTGCCAATATGTTATGGAGGAGTCTGGAGGAGCGAGGAAGCGAAGAGAAAGTGAACTTGGCACGTTTCCAACTAGCGCTACACATTGTAATGCTCCTAAAATTATTTATTTATCATAAACGTATATATATTATAGACGAGGTGTGTTGAGGCAAAAAGTGTCTCCAGTTAAATGGCCCCACTTTTGAGATTTTTGCGGCCATAATGGTGAAAACAAGATGGCTGACATTTCAAGTATGGTGAAAACCAAGATGGCGTAACTTTTTCATGTATGAATATTTGTTCTGTCCAATGTACGTCCATAGCCTATCTTGAGATTTGAAATATTTGTTATTTATATATAAAATGATTGAGAATCTAGATTCTAGACATATTTTTTACTTTTCGCTCTGTCAAATATTACAGGACACGATCGTTATTTAATTTTTTGTAGACCGTGGTTTACGTAATAAAAACACAACTTTTAAGCCCTACTTTTAGGAAAATATTAATATTATTGATAAAATCTTTCAAAGCAAAAATATCATGATGTTCCTTGAATAATATTTTAATTTAGGTGACAATACGGTATTTTCCTGTATTTTTTTTATTATATAAATGAATAGTGCTCTGAAAAATAAGACAGCTTACAAAAGGAATAGTATACTAAAAATCAAAATTTTCAAAGATATTGCGGATTGTTTGAAACACTTTTGTGAGTCTCGTGAAAACGCCCCATATAAAAATCGTACTAGTAGGTGACGTCACACGCTAGTAATGTTGTTACGAAATGTATGGGCCATATGCACAAAATGTCTGATATCTCGTAATTTTGCGCGTTTATTTTGATACATACCATAGTAAATCTTTTTGTATTTGATGTGAGTAACAAATTATGTAGGTTTTATACACTAATAATAAAAAAATATTTCAACTTTTTGTGACTTCGAAATGCATATAATTACAAAACTACACATAAAATCCAAATTCTTTTTACTTTTATCAAGTTTTAATACCTAATTATTTCTTGAATTATTTAAAAAAAATAAAAAATTACATGTTGTCAAATACCCAATCGAATTATAATAAAATATAATTTGAAGATTTTAGCTTGAAAGTGATTTTGTTTAATTCTACTCTGATAAAGATGACATTGAATTATTTGTTCCGCTGAAAATTAATGAAGGGACATCAAGCTCGAGATATTTTAATTAAATTATGAGCGTAATCAGGATTATAAAATTATGAATCAATAATGATGAATGATAATAATTTGCTCGGCGTATTTGGATACGTATTTATTTATACAGATGTAATTTCGAATGAAGAAAAATCTAGAAATTGCTACTAACTTAATTCACTGTAGGAATAATAAACTAAGGCCTATGGACCTTCTTCTTCTTATATAAAAATGGATTGCAACTCAAATGTCTCGATAAAACTCCAGAACAGTAACCGATTTGGCTAATTTTGGTCTTGAAATAATTGTGGAAGTTCAGGAAAGGTTTAAATGGTGAGAAATATTCAAAAATTTGCAGGGAAGATACTAAAAACGACGATTGAATTTTCGCATACTAACCGTTCATTGTGTTCAATTTGTGACTTGCCTGTAAAATACTCTGGCGGACATATAAACTGCATCATAGTGCAAGAACACATTCAATCAAATTTTATTACGAAATATACAAACTTTTTACATTTATTGGTATTGGAAAATAAAGGCTGGTTTATAAACACAAAAACAAAATCAAATTTAAATATGGTACTGTCACAAAAGAAATAAAATATTCTATAGAAGAAATCTTGTCAATTTACTAAAGATTAACTCGTTGTTACGTTAATGTTGTGTGATTGATGGTTATTTTTTTTTTCGTTTTGTTACATGTTGATTATCGTTACTAATTGCTGGTCTGTTTTCATTTTAAATACGTTTTTATCTCACGAATATGGACGTATCGTCCGAAAAAGCCGCACAAATTGTTGTTCTAGTGCAGCAAGGCCTACCAACGAACAATTGCTGCAGATTTAAATGTAAACCAGTCTGCTGTTTCCCGAGTTTACAGAAGGTTTATGGAGACAGGTTCATTCAAAATAAGACGTGGAACTGGCAGAACTCGGGTGACAACGTCTCGTGACGACAGGTTTATTGTGACAACTTCCTTGCGAAATCGGTTTTTAACGTCTATAAGCATTAAAAATGAGCTCCACCAGGTACGTGACGTAGCAGTTAGTACACGAACCATAAGAAGAAGGCTAAAAGAGCATGATATCACACCTTTAAGACCCGCAAATGGACCAAAATTGTCTGCAGGTCTCAGGCAAGCTCGACTAAGATTTGCTCGTGAACACTTAAATTGGACTGAAGAGCAATAGGCTTCCGTATTATTCACTGATGAGTGTAGGACTTGTTTGTACGGTGCTGATGGTCGCAGACTAGTCTACCGTAGACGAGGAGAGCAATATTCTCAAAATTGCATTCAGGAGAGGGTTCCATTCGGAGGCGGGTCTTGTATGGTTTGGGGCGGCATATCGATGGATGATCGAACTGCACTTGTGTTTATTGACGCAGAGACACATGACCGTGGTAACCGTGGTTTAACATTACATCATGCTCATCATCATCATGATGCAGGATAATGCTCGTCCGCACGCAGCGAGAAAAGTTGAGAAATACTTTACTCAGATTCAGATTCGTTCCATGGATTGGCCAACACGTAGCCCGGACCTCAAACCGATAGAACACGTGTGGGACAACCTAAAAAAAGCTGTATTTACAAGAAATCCAGTCCCGACAACGGTTTCAGAGCTCAGAGTTGCATTGTCACAAGAATGGGACAATACTCCGCAAGATGTTTTAAAAACACTGATCAGGTCGATGCGAAACCGACTTGAATCAGTTATTAGAGCAAGAGGAGGCAATACACCTTATTAAAAACAAAAAAAAAACTTTTTCTTTTCTTACTATTGTAAAATTTTCATAATAAAGCTGTTTTTGTTCTATTCACTGTTCCATTCCAATAAGCTCCAAAAGGAGTAATTTGATTTTTTAAGTGAGAAAAGTTGACCTATACACACATGAATTGATTTTTTTTATCAGATTAAGAACTAGTCTTAGCATTATCATTGAAATAAATCAAAATAGTTTGCACTTTCACTAATTATATTTCATTGAAAGTTATCTTGGCACTATGATGCGGTTTATGTGTCCGCCAGTGTATTTATAGGTGCATTCAGTTTATCTCTTTGGTTTATTTCAAAAAATTCGTTTCAAATAAAATTTTGCAACATATGGAGAACTACAAAAACTGTATATTAAAACCTTTTTGTGTAAAAGCTGGAACTATTTGAACATGACTGACATCAGACAGGCGTGTTATTTTGTTTGTGAATCAAAAGTGATTTGTGCAAATAAAGGTTTTCCAATGAGACGCAACAGAGCGAAAGAGATTTTAATAAAATTCAAAACTCATCGCTTAGACCGGTGTTGTTTAATTACAGAGCACGCCGCGCGGCGCTGCCGTCGCCGCTTATTTTTACTCGCACAAAGGACGATTAAAAAACTTCATAATGACGGACGTAGGAAGCAAAGGGTAAAGCGATTCATATTCTACGACAATTTTAAACTAGATTCCATTGTTGTTTATAAATTCTGTTTAACGTTAATTATTCTTGTAATAGGATTGTATCGTAAAAATAAATTGTTTTTAGTCATATTTCTATAAAAGGGTGCAATTTTCGTTATTTATTTCCCTAACAAAAAGAAGGTGTAAATAAATGAAATCATTAAACATTTTTTGAGTTTTACTTTCATCTTGAACATCTGATTTAAGTACCTTTTTACAAAGGTATGTAACTAATAAGTTTAAACTTTTTATAGGTGCAATTAGGTAGATACATAATAATTATTAGTTATTTATACTTTCTAAATTAAATATAATACGTAAAGCAAAAACTTCGTTTTACAAAAAAACTATAATATGCGAACGGAGGAGTACGAAATTTGGCACAGTTAAAGTATACAAGGAGGAGTGAGCTGCACTAATATTTTTTTAATAATAATGCTACATTAAATTAATAACAATAGCGTTACTCGCTCTACCTCAGATTCACACTACCGTGCGTATGATATACAATTTCGTCGATTTTGTCATACGTTGTCGTTTCTCAAGTTCTTTCACATTCAATAGCCAACATTTACATTTTTCTTTCGTATTTTCGTCTCATATAGATCAAACTTAAACTTAACTATGATCGAATTTCAACCGCCAGTCGAGTCGACCACTAGTTAATGACAAATGAGCAACTATAAGCATCGTATCGCAAATGAGTAACTAATCCTAGTTACGTAATTATGCTTTACAATGTTACATAAATAAGGTTTTGGTGAAATCAATTACGGATACTTCGGGCATATGATCAACTGCTTATGTAAAGACGTTTGAGCACAAAAATTATTGTCAAACTCGAAAAAAAATGTGTTCTTTATATGGGCGAGTTTGCGTATTGCGGAGAGAGTCTACCCGTACATGAGATGATTTTTTTTAGTTTGAGTATGACAATTATTTTTATGTCTAAACGTCTTTACATAAGCAGTGGATCATGTGCCTGCAGTATCCGTAATTGATTTTTGGAGACCTTATATATATGTTTAATAGAATGTCGTCGTAGCGAGGTAGTGTTGTAGCGACCCGGCCTTGACACTACCCGCTATTACTACGCCGCAGTGGTTCAAGCGCGGAATTCATTCAATTTTGAGGTCGTTGACTGAAGTCAAAAAAAATATTTTACATCTATATATAACACTAGATATAACCCTAGTCTAACAGATTTTGAGTATTTTTTTTTATTAAAAAATTAGACCACTAAAGTCATACAACTGAACCCGTTCAAAATAAGCGTTCAAACAACTCGTGCCTTGCAGACGGTAACCCCTCACAAAGTAGCCACTTATTCAGTAATTTATTTTTACAGTTTTATAGGAGCATATATATTGTTATTGTAAATAATTATATTTGTCATTTCTATTAAATTACCCAAAAACTTTTGAGCATTACGCAATTAATAATTTTATCGCCCAAATATAATTTTCAATTGAAAATAGATTTTTTGCCTCTAGGACCCTCGGGTTCTAATATAGTAATAACAAACATACATACATACATACATTCATACATACATGTATGTATGTATATATACATAGACTGCCAAAATCATTACCCTTCCTTTTGGCTTCGCCGTAGTCGGGTAAAAATAGGTTAACTATCTTTAATTATTAATTAATTAATTTTAGCTTGTGCAAACTTTTAAATAATACTCAATTAAGTAAATAATACTCGATTAGCAAATTTTTCCGAAAAAAATATCAACATGCTCATTTGATGTTATTGAGGCTATTAATATGAAAATATTAGCTGAACCCTTCAGACGTTGTTCTGTTTTTACTATAAACATGAGTAAATAATAACTACCTACTACCTACACCTACTAGGTAGTAGGTGTAGTTAGTAGGATAGTATGTGTACCTACACATACTATCTACATCTGCAACCTAGACCTACACTTACTACCTACACACCTACCCATGCAACCTTCAGGTGATAAGATAAATAGTTATCGTAAACTGATGGTTGAAGTAGGTACCTTAATATACTATATATACTATTAATACTTCTGTAATTTCTTTTAAAACTGAAATTGTACTGGTCTACAAAATCCTCTAGAAGATGGGATTTTATTATTCCAATACACTGTGGAGTCCGTATTATAATTTATTTTGGAACAAGGGTGAAAAAAGCGTAAATTTACAAATGAGGACGTGGAGGAGTGACGAATATGATGTTTACTACTTGAGATCCCTATATTAATCGTTTTAGAGCGGAAATCCTTAAAAAAGACTTACCGTTAAACGACGACGACGACGACTCATTATCACATAAATATTTTTTGTTCTCGAATTTTGCTTATAATATATTCTTTATTTTTATTCAATGTTTTTTTTACGGCAATAAAACAATATATACAATAAACGCTATACTTTGATTTAAACACAAAAAAATAATTAATTCCACCACCCCATACAACTTGAACCACTGTGCGCCGTCCTATTAATAGTCAACTCAACTACTCAAACCTGGAACACCCTCTCCAACTTCTACAACTTACTACAAGTATGTTTTGCAACTGTTATTAAATATTAATTATTCTATTTGACACTGTGTTTTTTTTCAATTAATATATTATAATTTATAGCCTAACCGAGAGCATGTCAGGACATGCCTAAGGAGGGTTCCGTAACTTAAAAACGCCTAATTTTTTTTTAATTACTTCAAAAGTAACTGTCCGATTTCGGCAAATGGACAAATTTTGCCTACTTATATTCAGCGTTTTATATTATATATAATGCTATTGAATTTATATACTTATTCTATATTTTCTGACATACAAATATATTAAATATATTTGTATGTCAGAAAATACAGAATAAGCTATATAATAGCATTCCTAGTGGCTTATAAATATGAATGGATGCAATCAGTGTTCGCTGTCAAAGGATTATGATAATAATTATGGGTATAGTGCACTAGCTGTCATTAAAAGTTTGTTAAATTTATTGTACACGTTAGAATTATTATTATATAAACATATTCAATAACATGTTAGCGGTCACCGTATTAGGCAAAATATTTAACATAAATATTACTTTACTGACAATGTTCATATTTTTTTGCAGACAAAGATAATAAATATTTAGTTGGCTGATAATGCCATATTAATGATTTGTACTTTTGTATAATATGGATCATTGTCGTGTAGCACAAGACTATGTTAATCGGACAATAGACGGTATATGCAGGATGTTTGGAAGGTCCCGTTTCCCGTCCCAAAGAACAGTTCCCGTTTTTTTTTATTTGTGCCCTCAAAAAATTTGATTTCCGAAATCTACAAAAAATTATTAACTTCAAACCCCTGTTACAAATTTATCTCATGATACAGATATGTACATCAAGTCTTATTTGGTTGTTTACACATTACTTAATTCAAATACAATAAAAAATAAGTGGCTTATCTTTCAGATTGGCCATTATTTGCAATTAATTGCGAAATTTTGGGTTTTTTCAACAAAAATTTTAAAACTTCGTTAAAAATAAAATCGTACGTTACGAACGCTAAGAATGGTCAAATACGGTTCTAAATGGTCTATACTAACAAGGCGTTAAAGCTTTGCACCCATCTTCCAAACATCCGGTATATTTGGCTCGAAACAACTCTACAAACTACATATTTTTATCGTATCAATTTCAAGAACATGCATATAAATATCTAATTATTCGGCTCTTGTAACCTTACTACTTACTAGTAACCTTAGCGAATGTGTTTTTACGTTCGGCTCGGAAAGTCAATAGCTCGAGAAAGCGCCATCTAGTTTTGAGTTTTCCAAATCAATTTCGGGACAAAATTTTAGTAATAATGATTATGAGATGTCTGTTAGCTAATTAACTAGTTTGGTGAAATAATTGAGTCGAATCAAGAATGTCATGTGTATTGGAATATTGTCGACCAGCAGCAAAGAAAACACGAATAAATTATGAGGACGATTAAACTGCCTCTCAATAATATTTTCCGACTGTTCTTACGTGTTACGTACTGTTACGTAACAATATGGCATATATTGTTTCGACACCGCCCTTTTGAAAACCTTACCGAAGGCTCATTACGGTGTCCGACCATACTTTGTATGAATTTGCTTATCAATTTTATAATTTCACACAAAGAGACCAACTTCAAAGGCGTTATCATGTAACCATGTAATTTGAGTTCAATTTCTGTTTGAAGTCGCGAGGCCTTACCTGAAACAAACAATGGTAAAGATGAAAATAATTCGTAATTAAGTAATATATATATATATACGTAATAATGAATATTTAATTAATTAAATGATGTATTTCGAGTACAATACATCATATTTTGGTCATTATAATATTAAGTACCTAATGTAATAATTTTAAAGGCAGTTGAATAAATAAAGTCAATTATCTACGAGTCGACTTAGTACGACGGAAAAATGTACGGTTTCATTACAATTAATAATTATAGTCAGGTACACACATCTACTAATCCTAATAATATTATAAATGTGAAAGTTATTGAAGATGGATGATGGATTGTTTTTTTGTTACTCATTCACGCAAAAACTACCGAACGGATTTCGATGAATTTAGTGTGGTAGTAGTTTAGGCTCTGGATTAAAACATAGGCTATTTTTATCCCGAAAAAGTACAGTGTTCCTGAGGGATACTATATTTACACGAGCGGAGCCGCGGGCAACAGCCAGTATTAAATACTAGTGTGAGCGTAAAGTTGTAAAGCTGTAAAACACTCATAATATCACACACAGTGATAAAATCACGAAATTAATAACATAGATTGCTTCCAAATGTTATTTCTGTAACGTGTATTCATGTGGAGTATACACTATACAGCCACCGGCCTTTATTCATTGAAACACTATTCTAAAACCCAGACATTTTTCATAAAATAAAAAGTGACTTATGTACTGAATGAAACTTTTAACAAGCTTACCAGTTTCCGATTGAAAAAAGCTCGGGTTCGACTGCCATCTAAAACTATAACATTTTATGACTTTTAATTGCGTCTAGTTATTAACGATACAGCGATGTTGCGTGGTTTGTGAAAAAGTTTAAATTTAAATTCACGCGAAATATTTTTTTTTGTAGTATTCATTTTTTGTCAGCAGTAATAAACTTTTTGTGGTCTGAATTATAATGTTTATATATCCATTATCCATTGAAAAACGTTTTTGGACAGTCTCGTTTATGTTATAAGAATACCTAAGGGTTTTAGAAAGTGTGCAAAACACAAATCTAGCCTAAGATTATAGTGAATTGTCCGAGACTGCGTGCGCGTAAAAAGAAATAATGCAGTCACTTTTAGCCGCGATAAAAAATAGCTTATGTCAAAATCGTATTCTACTAAACTTCAAACAAACGTCAAACGACGAATTTCACCGCGATGAGGGTTTTTAAATTCGTGACATCAAACGCCGCCTGGTGACAGAAAAAGAATCGAAAATTCTTTTTGACTGTTTTAGATATTACTTACGCAACCAGATAAAGCTTTGTGTAAGTTGGGTCTGCCCCGTAGCGGCAGAAAAAATATCAAAAACCCTAATTATTATTGTATCGAAGCTTGATTGTAGATTGAGCGAACCACTTATCCATAGAAAACGATATTCCTAATTTATAAGCTTGACTCCAATTTTATTCGAACCGAACTGTCAACCGGTTTTTTTTTTCACTTTGATCGGTGGGAAAGTCAAAACATAAAAATACACACACCGGCATATTTAGCGGAACATAAAATAAAGGTTTGATATCAGTATCATATAAGGTTGCTGGCTGGTTTATACGTCATTTAATTTAAAAAGAAATATTTTCAAATTAATAAAACAACTGAACATCACATTTTATGGCAATTGTTTTAATTTTATTCAAATACACCTTATCTGGAGCGAACTTCGAGTATTTCTTCCTTCTGAGTTTGATTTAAAATTTCATTGAAGTACTGTTTTTGTTAGTTTTTTTTTAATCGCGTATCTTTTTGGAGTTGAGGACTGAATTATGCCTGACTTAGCCCCAACGGAGATTGCCAGGGCACTCGAAATGCGAAGAAATGGTCAAATCTACAGAGTGATATCCAGAGATCTTCGTCGACCAGTTTCAACGATCCATCGCAGTATCCAACGGTTCAGGGAGACCGGTACTTATGTGAGAAGAGCAGGACAAGGCAGAAAAAGACGCACTTCGAGTAGGGATGATCGTTTCATTCGGCTTCGTGTACGTAAGCCCGACATGAGTTAGAAGCAGTGCGGGGTGTAACCGTAAGTGAGCGTACGGTACGAAGAAGGTTCGAAGAAGCTGGTTTGGGTTCATTTGTGCCCGCCAAGGCTCCAAGGGCTCCGAGGTAAATCATCGTTTTGCTCAGGAACATCGACTTTGGAACGCGGACCAATGGAGTAAGGTAATCAAGCACTGCACTCATCACTAACAAGTGATGAGTGCAGAATTCTCTTAAATCAAATTGACTGCAGGCAAAGAAATACAGACGCAAAGGAGAACGATACATTCAGACAAATTTTGAAATTACAGTTGCATACGGTGGTGGATCCAATAATAGTTTGGGCGGGCATTTTGTTTGGGAGCTCGCACAGACTTGGTAGTGATTGACAGAGGGTGTCTGACTGCAGACCGCTATATCAGAGAGTTTAGAAGAAAATGTCGTACCGTTTGCCCCATATATCGTTGACGATTTTGTTTTTATGCAGGATATGCTCGGCCGTATACCGCTCGTGTAACTCAAGCTTATCTTAATGATATAAATATCACTGTTATGGAGGTGGCCGGCGAGATCACCGGATATTACCCAATAGAGCACGTTTGGGACATGCTGAAAAGAAAAGTTAAGTCCAGAATTCCAGCTCCTGCCAACGTGGGTGAACTGCGAATCGCCGTAGTTGAGAATGGCGGAGACTATCCCAGGAGACCATCGATAATATCATTATCAGTATGCCTAGACGGGTAGAAACTTTAATAAGAGCACGTGGAGGAAATACGCGATATTAATCACCATTTTTCTAATTTAATTAATTGTTATTTTAATATTAATTTTCACGGGTAAAACCGTTAAATGAAAAGCTCAAAAATGTACCATTTTTCACAAATAGCCTTTACTCGCAAAATCTGTTCTTAATGTGATCTCATTTTAAGTAAAACAAATGAAACTTTAAATAACAAAAGAAGTGTAGTAAGTAGATTTTAAAATAAAACCATTTTTTTTTAATTATGGACCTTTTTTTGTGTTCTGCTAAATATGCCGGTGTGTTTATATATATATATATATATATATATATATATATATATATATATATATATATATATATATATATATATACAAGATCGTCTCCTTTAAAGTATAAGATATGGGATTATTTGACATGTGTCTTTAGTGACGATCTTATGTTTAAATTTAAACGACCAATTCTTGTATAGGTACTAGAGATCGCCTAGCGGCGATCGACCATAATTCATATTTAAGAAATAAATATATTATATAAATATTCATCATAATAAAATTAATAAGTTTTCTCTTTACTAGGGTTCTTTTGCTCATAAATACGCCAGGTAGGTCCTGTTAATAATGCTAAGAATTTCTGGGAAAATTGCCGGGTTTATATCACAAGGTACTTTGTATTAGTGATAACAAATAGTGATAGTGATACACGTTTTTTGCCTTCCCCTCTCTACCCGCGCGTATCTCTACCCGACGAATGTTTTTCGTGCGTCTCGGAAGACAAAAACATTGTGTATGCGTACACAAATGTGCATATAGCCACGCCCAATTTTGTATAATGTTTAAAAAAGAACACGAGCAGGAGACGCGCCTTAACTGACAATAATTGACAACACTGGATCGTACAAACGTCAAGCAACAACGGCTTGTACTCGCTATAATTATTAATGAATTGTAGTCAATGTAATTCCAAATTACTGTGTTGGATTTTAAAGTATCGAGCCTCTGTGCTTAACTTCATCGAAATCGGTCCAGTGGTTTTGAAATCTATATATGCAAACAAACAAACCATTTTTTGTTTTATATATCAGTATAGATGTAAGTCTTGACTGTAGGTATTCCGCCACATCCTATGAATCTTGTCCATAAAGTACATGGACTATATTATGGTTGATAACTTCAAAGGGTTACGTCGTTCAAAGGCCATGTCAAGTAACGCTCGCAGAGATCTTAACCCTACTCTGGATAAGCGAACGCTCGTCGCTAAGTGGCGAGCGAAATCCAGGACCTAATCGACGTGTAAACCTCTATCGAGGGTTATTTAGAGACCCATAAAATTTATAGGTATACTAGTACTTTATCCAGAATACCAGGGGGCTCAGACATTTTATTGTGTAGTGTCTGCATCTTGGAAATTATGAAATCATTGCGAAATAAAATTAAACAAATTTGAATAATTACACAAGAGAACATAATTTTTTTTGCATCACATATTATGACTGATTTACACGTTTTCGCATTGCTGATTACAGATCTGTATTTCTTGCTTTAAAAGTCGGCCATATAAGTCTACTGCTTATAAAGTTGCCTATAAGTTGATATTGAGCGGCGATATTAGAGGCATACTCGAGTAACGAGTGCCATACTTTAGCTGAGCATGCTCCGACGCATTTCGTCTCTTTCCAGGATAGTGTCTCGCGTGGGCAGATTCCACGAATCTACGCCATTGTTCTATTGTTTGGATGCTTTATTTCTTATCATTAATTTCTATAATTATGGAAATACGTGAAACGTTCATCCGAGTCCGCTAGTTGTGATAATAATATGACAATTTTCAAAAGTACTCCTCCAATCGCATTCATTAGGTATAATTATCTAGCAGGCTTATTACATAAGATCCAATAGCATAAGATATTTAAGTGAAATATAAATATAACCTTGTAGATATATCGAATTTCCGTTTAAATAGTTTTACAGTAGTAAGACTAATGTATTTTCTCAAAATTTTCGAGGAATATTTGTGATAAAAAATATGATTGAATTAATGAGTCAGACTTTGGAATTAAGTTCCAGGAGTAGGAATATGAGCTAACTATCCACTTCATAAAGGCTCCGAACAGGCCGAGTTACGTACATTTGCATATCAAATGCAATCACCTTTCACAGAATCATTGCGGGATATTTTGATATTGATTTTGCTCAGTGAAATCCACATTTCAGTAAAAATAATTAAATTGGTTTAAACGGTAGCCTTAAATTTCAAAAAGCCTATAGTCAATATTTATAAATGCTTATAAGATAAATAAAATAATTATTTACTATAATTATGAGCTCTAATTTCTGAACTGAAAAAATATCTAAATTTACCCCACAAAATATTTCCGTTACTATGCCTAATATTGTTATCACTAATACAAAGTACCTTGTGATATAAAACCGGCAATTTTCCCAGAAATTCTTAGCATTATTAACAGGCAGGCCTACCTGGCGTATTTATGAGGCAAAAGAACCCTAGTAAAGAGGAAACTTATTAATTTTTATTATGATGAATATTTATATAATATATTTATTTTTTAAATATGAATTATGGTCGATCGCCGCTAGGCGATCTCTAGTACCTATACAAGAATTGGTCGTTTAAATTTAAACATAAGATCGTCACTAAAGACACATGTCAAATAATCCCATATCTTATACTTTAAACGAGACGATCTTGTATATATATATATATATATATATATATATATATATATATATATATATATATATATATATATATATATATATATATATAAACACACCGGCATATTTAGCAGAACACAAAAAAAGGTCCATAATTAAAAAAAATGGTTTTATTTTAAAATCTACTTACTACACTTCTTTTGTTATTTAAAGTTTCATTTGTTTTACTTAAAATGAGATCACATTAAGAACAGATTTTGCGAGTAAAGGCTATTTGTGAAATATGGTACATTTTTGAGCTTTTCATTTAACGGTTTTACCCGTGAAAATTAATATTAAAATAACAATTAATTAAATTAGAAAAATGGTGATTAATATCGCGTATTTCCTCCACGTGCTCTTATTAAAGTTTCTACCCGTCTAGGCATACTGATAATGATATTATCGATGGTCTCCTGGGATAGTCTCCGCCATTCCTCAACTACGGCGATTCGCAGTTCACCCACGTTGGCAGGAGCTGGAATTCTGGACTTAACTTTTCTTTTCAGCAAGTCCCAAACGTGCTCTATTGGGTTAATATCCGGTGATCTCGCCGGCCACTCCATAACAGTGATATTTATATCATTAAGATAAGCTTGAGTTACACGAGCGGTATACGGCCGAGCATTATCCTGCATAAAAACAAAATCGTCACCGATATATGGGGCAAACGGTACGACATTTTCTTCTAAAACTTCTCTGATATAGCGGTCTGCAGTCAGACACCCTCAATCACTACCAAGTCTGTGCGAGCTCCCAAACAAATGCCCGCCCAAACTATTATTGATCCACCACCGTATGCAACTGTAGTTTCAAAATTTGTCTGAATGTATCGTTCTCCTTTGCGTCTGTATATTCTTTGCCTACAGTCAATTTGATTTAAGAGAATTCTGCACTCATCACTTGTTTAGTGATGAGTGCAGTGCTTGATTACCTTACTCCATTGGTCCGCGTTCCAAAGTCGATGTTCCTGAGCAAAACGATGATTTACCTCGAGCCTTGGAGCCTTGGCGGGCACAAATGAACCCAAACCAGCTTCTTCGAACCTTCTTCGTACCGTACGCTCACTTACGGTTACACCCCGCACTGCTTCTAACTCATGTCGGGCTTACGTACACGAAGCCGAATGAAACGATCATCCCTACTCGAAGTGCGTCTTTTTCTGCCTTGCCCTGCTCTTCTCACATAAGTACCGGTCTCCCTGAACCGTTGGATACTGCGATGGATCGTTGAAACTGGTCGACGAAGATCTCTGGATATCACTCTGTAGATTTGACCATTTCTTCGCATTTCGAGTGCCCTGGCAATCTCCGTTGGGGCTAAGTCAGGCATAATTCAGTCCTCAACTCCAAAAAGATACGCGATTAAAAAAAAACTAACAAAAAACAGTACTTCAATGAAATTTTAAATCAAACTCAGAAGGAAGAAATACTCGAAGTTCGCTCCAGATAAGGTGTATTTGAATAAAATTAAAACAATTGCATAAAATGTGATGTTCAGTTGTTTTCTTAATTTGAAAATATTTCTTTTTAAATTAAATGACGTATAAACCAGCCAGCAACCTTATATGATACTGATATCAAACCTTTATTTTATGTTCCGCTAAATATGCCGGTGTGTGTATATATTGCATAGCCGTTGTCGAGATACTTCTCGATATATATATATATATATATATTATGTTATCGTACTACTAAAATACCCAGCGCAAAGCTTGGACTCCCAGGTACTTATCTTTATTCGCCACTATAACGTTTTTCATAGTATAGTAATTCCTCAATAATCATTGAGGAAATATAATACTGCCGCCCACGCGGTCAACACGTGATCCTACCAGACCCGTGCTAACAAATGCCAGGTATTGCCAGACAAACTACCTCCCTTATCTGATACAGGCACTTCGTGACAATGGTCCTCCGACGATTCACTTCACTATACATAGGTAAATTCTAAATATGGAACCACATTTATGAATATCTGATATTGTGTGTTAAGACGCAATGGTTAATGGGGTAGAATACCATTGAAAAGTTATTCGAGAAGCTATGAGATATTTGGGTATTACTTCTACACAGCTGAATTAACTTAAATATATTTTACGTAGATGAGATTAAAATAACAATAGGGAGTTATTATTTATTGAGGAGTTATTAAGTTAGTTATAATTTATGTATGCGTGACTTGTGAAATGTGTGCTCAAATCATTTGTTGCTACAAATGAATGCCGAAGATTGTTTTATAACCCTGTGGTCGAAAAAAGCCTATAATAATTAATTCTAAGTTTGGACTTTATGAGGGTTTTTTCTTTTGCCTCTTGAATAGAAAAAAAAATTGTCGTGACAGATTGACAAACGTTAACGTTTAACAAAATTGTATTAATCCAACGCACGGTAGTGTGAGTTAATTATCTGAGGTAGTGTGTGTTGTTGTATTTTTATTAATTAGATGTAATTAATCATTTTATTACTTTTGTTGTAATTTTATTAAAATAAATAATTAATATCCGGTTTTTATATATAACGCATTGTTAAAATTAATTATTATTTCCGCACGTGCACATAATTACGGGAAATTTGTTTGGACCTATAATATTACGTGCTGTCCGAAAATAACGATTCAATTTTCAATTGTATTGTGGATATTATCTCAATGTGATACCATCTCTGATGCGAACCGCCATAAAGCAACGCTCTAAAACTACCAACAGGTTAGAAGTCCTAGACCAAAGGAACCAGTCTTCAGTATTGTGTACATGTCGTAGCCATCTGGTTAAAAATAGCCAGCTAATTGGACCCCTAAGCCGTTCATTAAAATAATAAAACCAATAAAATGCCTAGTCCAAGAATTAATTGAACTAGAATCTCGTAACGTTAAACAACTTGACGTATCGAAAGTCAGCTCTTTGAAGATGACTGACCAAGTCTCAGCTAACTGATGCTAAGACATCAAATTAGTTGGCCTTTTTAACCAGACGGCTGCGACATACATAATATTATTGCCCTTTGTCATGCAAGAGCTAGGACTACCGATTTTAAATATCTAATCTGTTTTGTCTTCAGGTAGAATAGCCAAATGTTAAAGCTCTTGATTTCAATATAAAATATAATTTTCCGGCTATTGAAATACATTTAGGGTTAGTTCACACCGTGACGAGACGCTGGACGAGGTGCTGCATTGAATTCAAATTCAATGTCGAAGATGCCGCTCTTACAATGAAACGAGTATCTTTTTGTTTTCTGTATTAAATAGAGTTCAATTTTGAAATATATCTTAACACTGCAGCGCCGCGTCGCGCCACGTATCGTCGCGGTGTGATTTGACGCTTAGGATCATTTCTATAAATCATAAACTGTTTTAGCAACGAAAGTCATAAAGTAAATTATTTATCTAACTTCCCCAACTTTAACATAATATAAAAACTTATTACGAGCTAAAGAGCTCCCTTGATCTGTAGCCATGCGATGAAAGAGGACTTCTATTTCATACGTTCATAAACATACAAAATGATAGGCAGGAGGAGGGTGGGAGTGCCGTCACCATAAAGCCGCGTACACAGTGGGCGACCGATGACGAGACACGGCAAGAGCGACGCGATGTGTTTTTGCGGAGACTTAATTTGTGGGTCGTTGTTCCACTGCAGTGTGATGCTTGGTTTGTGCAATAATATTCGAGGATAACCATTTCTTCACGATGCGGCGACTACATATACCAGCCAACGTTGTAGCTGACGGTTTTGACCATGTATTTGCGATTATTCTTAAGTAAATATTAATGCTTGCATCGGTATTATGGCTTAGCAGATGTATGAAGCCGCTTCGTTTTCGTTCTTTTGTCCCAAATTGGTATTGGGACAACAGAACGAAAGGATTTCCAATTAGGAAAAAGTGAATGACACTCTATTCTCTTCAAAATATACTAGAATTTTGTTCGAGTTACGTTTCTTCTGAGTGGCGCTTAGTGCGTACAGCTCTTTAACGGGATTGGAGGGGCGGCAATTTGGCCGGTATTCGGAGTGTGCTGTAAAAGCGCGCCATATCTAATTATCGTCGGGTTACGCTGCCCGTAACATGAATACTTTCACAAAATTTTCCTTTGCTTCATAACCAAAAATGTGTCGTACCGTCAGGCTTCCATGAAAATTTCAAGCCCTTTGTCCCTACTCATCATATGTTTTAATTCAAGTGGATATAAAACATTGTGGAAAATATTACAATATAGCTGTGATCCTTTTGAATAAAATAAACAGTAATTCACTACATAGGTACCAAGTACCTATACTGTAAGTTAGTAGGTACTTTAAATACTATTTAACTGTAGTTTATTGGCGTCATAAAGTCAGTGAATTATGCGTACAAACTAAATGAAGTATATTATTATATATAGTATATTAACTAATTACAGTAGGTTTTGGACATATTGTGTACGCAAGATTCACTGACTTCTTAATTAACGCCAAAATACTATTTTAAGAACGTACCTACTAATATAATAAAAAAGAAATCGGCAGTTATATGGACTGTTGATAGAAGTGAAACAGTATTTAGGTATACCGCTTTCAACAATATTATACTATAGTACCTGAGAGACCAAGCATTGCTCGGAGTTTTTGTAGTGCGAGAAAAAAATTGAAATTAGAAAAGAAAAAAAAATAATTATATATATATATATATATATATATATATATATATATATATATATATATATATATATATATATATATATATATATATAGCGATTCGAGCCCGAGACCAATTGGTCAAATATCCAAGTGCCTACGTAACTGCACTACGCGTATCTGACATTAGAATTCGAAATTACTCTTATCTTATTTGTATTACACGACGAAAGAAAACAAATGGTGCGTAACCGAAAGTCGTGACGATTTTTCTATAAAATTTCTCTCATACATCGATAAAGTAGTTTCACTACAATAGTTATTATTTCGGTATAAAAACATTAATATTTTGGCTGTTAAAAACAAAAAGCCTTCATAATATACTCACATTAATTGAAATTGAATTACTTTAATATTTTCTATTACATAAATATATTAATATAACTTGCTAGCGGCTAGTCCCTTTACGATCATTCTGGGACCAGATCATCATATTGAAATCACCAACACACCCATGACCCAAGACATTATTACTATCATACTACTTAGCTCGTTTCATTATATAATCTAAAATCTAAATTATATCTAAAATTATATTGAACTCAGTCCACAATATTATTAGCACCATAAGTTTCAATGGTTTACTGTAGGTACATTATATTACTAAAGCTTGTTGCCTCTGACCAAAGGACAATAGCTGCTAAACAGTGGACTCTCTTTTGCAACGAATAAATAAAAGGCACTACAAGAAAAACACTTTTATATTCGAGAGACAATACGGAGTAGCGCTGGTTACACGATTTACGTGGCCTAACTGAATTACCGTCGACGTTTTTAAAGCTTTTTACAGGCGCGCTCGCAGCTAATCAGGCTAATACTGCGTGTCGTGTGACCGACTGGTCACCGGCAGACCGTTTATTGAGTTAAAATGCTCTTAAATCATTCTTTTGAACTGGTAAAAGCCACTTTAGAAACTCCCCTGCACACTTTATGGAACGAAGCGTAATTTGATATCTCGCAGAGCTTTAGCTAGTGACTGGGTGGATTCAGGAAAAAATTACAAGCTTTTAACTGAATCATATAACAATAGGGTAAGGTTGCTTTAGTCGTACCCCCTAAGAAAATAATATTGTAATATTCAGTGCAATTGAAATAAAATATATCTTTTTTACATTATTTACTGATTTTTGACGTGATAACGTCTTATAAATGAATAAACGCCGGCTGTGCGCACGAAAAATGGACACGTTCACGCCTGAGCCGAGCGTGCATGCGAGAGCGGGGAACAAGCGATAGAGAGGCACGATCGGGCTAAGCGATCGGCTTGTGATGACGTTGTCACTTATCACGTAAAACTATTCTCGTAAATAAACCAACTTAACAGACAACCATTTTTAGGGTTCCGTATTATTTAGTAGCTGTCTTTTAATAAACAACCACAGTTTTTTTTTCAAAATACATTTATAGCGTTTTTCAAAAATTTACTTTCGGTACGATTATGGCGTCTAGTCATCTTATTCGTACCACCTATAGCCGTAGTCGTACATAGAACATTGATTAAGATTAACAGGTAATTACAACATTTTAGAAAAAATAAAACTAAATAATTACCAGTTACCGCATATCACTAAAAGTTACAAAGAACTCAGCCTGAGATCAACTTTTATTTGGTTATTACTTATTAGTTAAAGAGTTGAAACTAATTATTAAAAGAACAGAAAAAAATTTAGATTGTACCCATAAAAAACGATGTACTTAAAAATTATTAGTACTGAACACAGATATTACTTTCTGTGGCTTTCAACTCCAGCATATAGGCAATTTAACCAACGTTTACAAATTGTGTATACTGGATCATGCGTTCATGCAGAAGTACGACTTATATTGCACATATGTGACAGGTATGATTAAAGCGGCGGGGTCTTCTAAGTTTAAAACTAAAACCTCTAACATAAACCAAAAAACATAGCGTGTAAGTATGCCTAAATGATTCCCAAATAAATATTATACATAAATGTTAATAAAGTAAAAGACAAGGATCACATTTTTATTATAAAAAAATAAACGAGTAAAAATTTCATTAAAACCGTGTAAAAAAATTACATTGTAATTATTCACTAATTCACAAAGCCGTTGGCCGTTTACATTCACTCATTCGGCTAAGATGAACGCCACTCAATAGTGCAATTTATAAATATTATATTAGACTTGATATTGCAGGTGCACGACTTCTTAGGTCTTGGACGTCTTAAGCAACCTTATCCTACTTTGATTACAATTTGAATTTAGGACATTTTAAAGCATCGTAACATAAAGGGAGCTACATTTATGGCCTTAGAATATATTTGTAAATATTTCTTTCCATTTTGTAGGTTCATAGTCTTTCATTTTCAGTATCAAACATCGACGATACTGCTAATTACAGTAGCTTGTACAACCCTACTGTAATTAGCTGTATGTTGATAAAATGCGTAAATGGAAACCCAAAACAGAGTTGCAGGGAAGGGTGGGCAGTGGATGAAGCGAAAGAGAATTAGATAGGCTTGTCCTGGAATGTGAAAGTGAAATAGAAAAAAGAGGGTCCCCTCGGTTGCCCATGTCAAAACATAGCACGCGACAATTTGCGCATGTTTTGTAGCAACAAATATTCTGATAAAAAACCCTACAAAATATAGCGTAAGCTTATAAAAATACCACTCAACAAAAGTAAGAAGTGTTTCACTTCATATCATACTCCTTATTTGAACAACGGCTTAAGCTCAGATTAAATACAAATAGCACAGATTAAATGTGAATATTTTGGAAAGGTTTACATACACAGCTCATATTATGAGGTAAATCCTAAACACATTAACCACTAGCTTTTCGCTTCACCAACGTAAAATTAGTGGTTCCATTCTAGTTAAAGTTGGTTAGACCGCAATGTTATGATCGTTTTAGATAATAGAGGCGGATACTGGAACGTATGGAACTTTAACCGTGTTCCGTTCTTCCGGCGTTCAGTCCTGGCTCGCTCTAAATATTCAGATTCAATTATTCCCCGTGTAAAATACAGTGGAACGTTTCAATCAATCACTCTTCAACAATTTAGTGAGCGTCATTTGGCAAATTCGATTCCGTCTCACTGATGACGCTAGGATAAAACAGCCGCGCCCGTAACATGACGACCTATACGGGCCATCGCAAATTAATTTATCTAATGACGTTGTTTATCCACTGGCTAATGACGTCAAACGTTTCCAAACCTAGTCCAACAAATTCAGTTGACCCACTTTTTCCATTTTCAAAGAGAAACCTAATTTAAACCTTTATTTTAGTAGAATAATACGCAATTAGACATACGAAGTCTTCTATTTTAGGTATTTTTTAACTAAAGCCACCGATATATTTGGGTCGTAGTGACAGAAAGCCCTGATCTGAATGGATGACACCAAAAAAATGGGGAGATCATGAAGGAATCTAGTACAAAATTTGCTTTCGAGGATTTTGGGTTTATATCTCTATTGCTTTCCCTCATAGTAAACTCATCCCATAACTGCCTCGGGATCTAAAACTTAGGCAAAGAGCCAATGGTCTGATCGATATGTGGCTGGATGTTGTATGAGCGGTGTTTGCCTCCCACCGCAAGTTAGCTTGCCCTTTAGACTTTCAAGTCCTATACAAATATTTACAGTCTAAATTATTTTACTCAATTATCGACAACAAGATAACACGTTAGCTCCTTTCAATCAATCGCGAAAATATTTTTTCAATTTGTACAAGTAACACAACAATATTTTGGTGGTTAAAAATATATCAATGGTTAAAATTGAATAGATCGGTGGATATAAAAAAAATCTTGCACGAATGTGAACCGTAATTATTTTTTTAATTGAATTCGTTGATATTGGTGAGGCTGACAAAATTGACACGGTTCAGTAGGCGCCACGCGCGAACGCGTCCACCGCTCTCATTACGACCAACCCTTCTGAACGTGCGGTTATTGATCACCATTCACGCCCGCCCATCATAAACACTGATTTTATACGAAGCATTTTCACTAAATAATATTGATCGAGTATGCGCTGAATATTTTTGCTTCCTTTTACGTTGAAATATGCATCATAACTTGTGTTTTAACTTTTATATTCGTTATTTACGTTGTAGCTAGGCCAGGACATGATTTTATGAAGACTTTTTTTACACATTGTGTTGTTTGACAGCGGCTTAGTACGGACTGACATTTCCTTAGAAATGTTTTGTGCAATAATTCCACAGGGTGACCAACTAAAATACGCCGTATTGCCGCGCAATAAAGAGATATATGCGAGATGCATAGTAGCAAAACATATAAAATTATAAGAAGACTTTTTATGATTTTTCCAAATGAATTTTTAATATTGTTCGATTATTTAAAGCAAAATTTAAGGTGATTATATACGCTATCTTCGGGTATTAAAAAAAACAAACGTAAGCTACATAAGAGCAGAAAAATGTTCCTAAACACGACCTCTTTTTTGTAAATTTTGGGTGAAGAGATTCTGGAAAATTGTTTTTGCTAAACTAAAAATCTTTTTAGATAAAGAGGTATTATATTTGTGACAATTGTTAGTTTTGTAGGATTTGGTCACAGAGTGGACCGAGAAAACCCAATCAAATTTATAAACGCGTCCTTAACTTCATGTTTGGATGAACTAAAGCCTATTAAAAGCACTATTTTCCAATGAACATTCTACAATTCGTAAATTATTGTCCAACCAATCAGTCCTATCACATCCTATCACGTCCTAACACGTCCTATCACGTCCTATCACGTCCTATCACGTCCTATCACGTCCTATCACGTCCTATTTTATAAATTTTTACGTGAGGCTCTGTAATCAGGGCGTCTTGGAGCACCTACATAAGCGGATGCGTTGGTTCAATTCGTTCCCCTACCACATAAAATTCAGGGAAAGTAGTTGTATCGATTACGTTTAATTTGATTCAGTCCCATTGGACTTGCGGCTAATCTTTTATTAGTGACATGCACTTAACGAATATATTAAATTTTTGCTACAAAATGCAGGTTCAAAATATTGTGTAATTTCTTAGTTCTAGCTTATTATATAGTTTATAGCTAGTTTATTATATAGTATGAAAATAAGTTAAAAAAGACTATAAACCGACTACGTAAAAAAGGTGTCTAAAAAGGCCGAAACAAGAAAATAATTCAGATAGAAAAAATGGTCATGTTAGAGCCGTGGTTGGGACCATCTAATGTCATCTAAGCGTCGGTTCACACCGAGATGCTTTGCGTCTAGGTATGAGCTGACCCTAAGGCCTAATAGGTTTCTAGAATTATACCCTAAGATACTTAGATATAGACGGCTGCGATTTGACATCGACTGTTCCGAACATTTTAAAGTATCAGTACCACTGCTCTACCTTGACCATTTTTTCACCTATGCATTTCTGGATTTCTATCTGAATTATTTTTTGGTATCGGCCTTTTTAGACCCCTTTTTCACGTAGTCGGGTTAAAGTTTTTTTTAACATATTTTTTTTATTCCGTTTCTTTCTGTTTCCCAATCGAAAATATTTTTGTAATAATATTAATAAGTACCTTATCAATACACTTGACTTAAAAATAAAAATATCTTCTACACGAGCGCGGAGCGAGTCAAATTATTTTCTAGATTTAAAGAAAGATTATAATATTATATTATGAACGAAAGATGATTATAATATTATGATAACCAAGAAAAGCAATTGAGATCATTCAACAGTCAACACCATTCGAATATTCACCTTATAATATAACACACTGACACAACGATAATGCCATTCAGTAATATGTAAGACAGGTATAGTGAAATATATCGAACGAATGAGTAATAAAAGTGCTAATAATTTATTTCATCTGCATTAACAATGAACCGATTAACCGATTTTAATCTAGTTTGTCAGACAGCTGACATGTTCTCTCGACCATGTCAGCTGCCAGACAAAAAACTGTCAGACTGTTCTTAGCTATAATTCATCATCATCAGCTCATTTACTGCTTGACAATTCAGGGGTTATTAATTTTGTTATTTTGTTATGTACCTATTATCTATAAAATGAAATATATTTTATGAAAGGAAAATAATATATAAATTATAAATTTCTATACTTATATTACGTACCTAACCTAATGTTAGAAAATTCTACAACTGGGTTAGTGCGAATTGTACGACCGAATTTTAAAGGTGTATTTTGACATACGACAAATATATAAAATATATATACATCATATTTGCGGTGGGCTTGCCACCTTTCTTTTGATACCAAATATGTGATGATTATCTCGGTTTAATTTTTTTAGATGTTAGAATCTGAGGTTCAATTTTCGCAATACAAGATTTTGACACCTCATTTATTAAAATCGGACCAGTAGTTTAGATGCTACGAGGGAAAAAACAAACAAACATACATACAAAGACCGCCAAATTCATTACCCTACCTTTTGGCTTCGCCGTAGTCGGATAACAATAAAGTCGCTTCCGCTATCTTTTGGCATAAATTTTTTAAACTACTCAACGGATTTTAATGCAGTTTTTAGAAATAAATAATGTGATTCAAGAGGAAGCTTTTTTAATTATGTATAATGCATTGCACCCGTGAGAATCCGAAGCGGATCGCTAGTATTAGTAGGTAGTAGTAATGAAAACAAATGTAACCCTCTCTTATTACATACTCATAAAAATCAAAACAAGCAACATTATGAGCAACGAAATGCTTCAAACATTGCATAAATACGAAAGCTTCTTAGCAACATTATTACATGTTGCGTATGCTGCGATATCTAAGCAGTCAGCAGTGAGCACGGGTCGCCAGCGAGCTGTTTGCTTTTGATTCATGCACAGACATGTTCATTATACTGTGAAGGCTGTGACTCGAGATGTCTGCAAGTTAAATTATATTCCCGCGTGCCTTACCAACTGAACACAGATAATTCACTAGCTTATTACCGACTCCGTATATTTAAGTGATGTGTTTAAACGGTGACATATTCAAACCATATTTGTTAAGCATAAGAGCAGCACTCCTGGGGGTCTTAAAAAGGCCACTTTGGGTGTTTCATATTATGTTTCATATATTTTTTCCATACGTAAAATATTTTGAATTTGCTATAAAATAATATGATACTGTTCTTTTAAAAACGACAGAAGGACTTTGTATGGGCATCCATAAATAAAAAGTTCAAAAAAGATTCTGATAATGTATGATTTATGTATGATTCGTCTAATGTTCTGCTGTGGCCATTTTATACCCCCAATTTGATATTTGCCGCAAACGAGAATCATTAGAATTAACTTCTTCATCCTAAAGACTATAAAATACTCTCAACCTCCGTGACCTACATTTTGGGGATAAGCCTCAATAAATTTGCCCTACTCTAGATTTTACAGCTAATGTCTTTGCCGAAATGCGTAAGATAATAAAATCAAAATCCATTTTACATGACCAGAAAAACGTAAATTCGGTGCTTAAAATAAGTAACTAGTATGTTGTGTGGGTTCAAGAGTTATTTGGCGTATTGAAGAATAGTCTCTACAAACTCTATCATCTATGGATAGAGTTTGTAGAGAGTATTACCTATAAAAATATTATTATAATTATATAAGGATCTTCAACATAACTTAAACAAATCTACCTCAATAACTAGTTTGATTTTTTTATTTTATTTATAAAGGTGCTTCGTTTTAAATAAGCAACGGTCAGTACAACATAGAGTTAGCAACTTGTGTTGTTATTATGTTGCTCTTTAAATTATTAAGGCGTGTTATTTTCTTACTCGAATACATAGTAATTTAACTAACATTACAATAACTTATTTACTTAATTAACACTGATGAATTTATTGCCGAGTTGCACTAATGTATGAAGTATTTAAATATTTTTTTTATACCTAGGTATATTGCTTGCCAAAGAAATATAAACCTCTGGTTTTCCCGTGAGGTACATTTCCGATGTGTATTGGAAAGTTTATCACATAAAGGCAATACTTCGGAACCGAATAAATACATTAAGTGGAGGAGTTTAGATTTGGATGAAGGCAATCGGCGAATGGTTGAAAAGCACTCGAACTGGGTCGGAAGCAATTTAAAGTTTTTGCCCAATAAATATGACAAGTCAAAAATGCGACCTTAGGAAAATTATAAGTGACTTTGCGGAATATTTTTCCGTACGCATAATATTTTTTAATTTATTGTACTAACCTACTATCTACTTATAGAGGTAGGTTTGTGTAAAATCAGTATAGTAACAAAAAGTTTAAGTAGTTAATTATTTATTACTAGATGTTTCCCGGGACTTTGTACACGCAAAAGTATATGTCGCTGGAACCGTATGCTTTCCCGCTATAAAAAGTTTCATTCCTCTTCATAATATTATATTAGTATTGGTGTTTGTTATGTCGCACTTTATACTACTTTATGTCGCATCAAAATACATGGTTTCCGCGGGATTCCCTTTTGCGCGTACGATTTCACGGGCAACATCTCGAAAGTAATGATTAATTTTCGTCTTCTAAGTATGATATTATTTAGATCGGTACCATCAATGCCGGTAGTCGGTCCGTGTATTTGAGCAATTTGAAGTTTTTTTTTAAATTATCTATCCCTTATTCCGCATTGTAAATATTACGTCAGGATCAGTACCTATTACACATAGATAAATAGTTGAAGAGATAACACGATGTGGAACATGACTTCAAAATATGGATACAAGTGATTGATCGTAATTTCTGCCCTTCAGTGAGGCCAGTGATGGAATTGCTACCGGGCTTTATTATTGTATTGGAAATCACATTCATCAAAAAACGTCTCTACCGGGTTAAAGCTATGTCTAGACGCCTCCCGCTGCGCCGCTCTGGAGTAAAGGGCCAGATTGGAAAGAGGAAACCCTATTACTTGGCCTCAAAGGAGAATAAGGTACTTAAAGGACGCCTATTTTCTATACCTAATAATCTATACAAATAAATAAAATTGATTTGTAATTTTAAACTAAAAGCATTTTATTAAATGCATATGAAATTATATACGGTACCTACTCACATTAAAAAAAAAAAAAATTGTCTGTTTGTTTGTTTGTTTGTTCCGGCTAATCTGAGGAACGGCTGGACCGATTATCACGGGACTTTCGCTGACAGATAGCTGATACTATAAGGAGTGACTTGTGCTACTTTTATCTTAAGGTTTCGTTAAAAAATAGGGTTCTGTTTCCGTTAGTTCTACGCAAACGAAGTTGCATGCACCAGCTAGAATCTTAATAAAGTTTTCAATTCACAATTTGAGACCAAATTGACGATAAGTCATTTTTATAGATAGTATCTACCTAAAATTAATTAAAAATAATAATTATTTTCTTTTAAAATAAATAAGCCACAATTTGGCTCAGAATTATTTCAGTTGCATCGCCTCATATTTCATATTTTTAAATGCCTTTTAAGAGCTAACAAAGAAGGAAAAAGGCGTTGTTAAAATGCCCTTTGAAGTTAGCAAATTTTCCAACGGGCACCTCCTAACGAAATTGTTCCTTTCCACTTTGTGAATGTGTGCGTCCTTTTCACGGGATTTTTGTGCCTAGTTGCTATGGGAATAATCTAAAACACCCGCGGAACCCGGGTTCCAAATTCAACCCAAGTTGATACAAAGTGCTTCTGAATTAAAACAAATTGAATTTGTACATTCAATCAAGGCCAACCAACATTTAAGTTTATTGATATCCAATTCATTTCGTGTAGGAAAAATCTGGAAAGCTTTCGCAAAATTCGTGTCCTAACAAATTTCCCAAAAAGTTGTCTTGATACAAATTTTTTTGAAAACTCTTTGAACCTGCTATTGGTCAAATCTTAGGTTCAATGGTGGTTCAAAGTATTTTCACGAATGTCTAAAATTATGCACTTACTTTTGCTGTTTGTAATTTATAGGTAGGACCGATGGTACATACGTCCTATTTACTAGTTAAGATAGATTTTTTATTATGAATCAGTAATAATTTTAATGATTTTGAGTGTGCAATTATCTACCCTAGAAACATCACATTATCATGATCACATTTAATATTAAACATTTCATTACATGACGTTTTAATAAGCGTCGAATTTCAAGCATAAATTTGTACCCGGCCAACGGTTACAAGTCTTGAGTAAATCCAACAAGACCGTGGGACAGTCGACATCATAGGATGATTATTATTAATATCCGTAGACGTCTCACCGACAGCCACTCAAAGGGTGGGTTGTCAAAACAAGGCAATTACGAGATGGAGTAATAAAGTTGGCATATAATCTAAAATTTTGAGCGCGACTCCCGACGAAAATAAGCCCGGCGCATCGTTTTACGCTTTGGTTACTCCAAAGTAATTCCATTATACATAACGCTCCTAGATCCTGAATATTATTACAGAATAACTGTTGATTACATTTGAAATAATGCAGATTTTAATAGAATATGAAAAGAGTTTATTCACTTTACAATATTATTAGCTCGATGATATATTTTATATGTAGGTATTATTGTAAACTGAACTTATGATATGCAAATAAAAAGCTTACGTAAGTTACAGCTGTGTATTTTAGCGATAGTAGATAATAATATTTTGTTTAAGCTCGATGGTAATATCGAATATTTTGATCTTAGGTATTATTTTAATTAGTGTTTGTATTAAAGGCTTCATTTTATAAATAAAAGGCATAATCTAATATAAATTTTCAAGCTTCTAAGAAATTATTTTATAAAGTTTCAAGAAACCTACCTAAAAACAATATCTTATAATTTTGGAAACTCCACCGAGAGGGATTTTAGCTAATTTGAAACATCTTCAAATAAAGCGAGAAAACTTTATATAAAAATATCTTAAGGAGTTTGTTTAACGAGGAATTAGCATGTTTTGTGATGTTTACAGTCTCAGAATCAAAGCGGAGCGTGTAAAAGGAAACCATAATTAGAGGAGACAAGACGCTGGAGATTGGCGGCGAGGGGAAACCGGGGACCCGGGACAGACGATACCTCGCAGAATTAATACTGGAGCTCTATTATAGATTGTGTTTTATCAAGCACACGGCAGATCGATCGTTTTAATCAGGGGCTGCATCTTGACTTCCTGCATTTACACAGGGGTAATGTTGCGGGCGGAGTTATTACATTTATTATTTATAGAACGGTTCAATTTATCCGCGAGAAGATCAAACAATATGTTTTTGCCAAACAATTTTCTGTGAAATGTTTTCGAAAAGAAATGAGATGAAGATAAAACAGTAGGGTAAGGAAAGTTACAATCACCAATAGCACATAGAGAAATATCTCTACCTGAATCTGCACTGTTTGGTATATTTATACAAAATTTAAAACTACAAAATGTATTAAAATACGACGTTAAAGTTTAAAACAATTTAAAATCGCTGCACGTTAAGTAAATAAAGAGGTGAGAACTCGGGCGGGAGTGCTGATGCGGCCCTTTAATTTTAGCGCAGTCTGTGCAGAGAACTAATTTGTCATTCGAATATCGAATTACGCACGAAATGGCGCGTAACTTTAAAATAAAAAGTGCAGATTGCTGACAACTACGATAATTGGCAAGTAAATTTAGTGGAATTGTTTAATTATTCGACCGTCTGTCATTTGATATCAATTGTTTGCACGTTTATAAACCCTCATCAAACGTTCATTTTGTAAAACCTTCCAAATAGTATACCTCCAAAATAATTGTCTATTTATTATAGGTTGTATTTAAAATAGGTTTTTGAGGAGTTAGAATTTTATCATATTATAATCATAGTATCTTTGGACGCGTCTTACTTTTTTTTTACGTCAACCTTTGTTACGTGCTGTTTCCGAAGAACTTGTGTTACAGGTACCAGACAACGGGAAGTATATTTAATAATTTTTATACTAAATCCCCCTTACTAATAAAACTATTTACACAACGGATAAATTAAACCACGTTGCTGTCTTTGTCTGATGCGTTGGAAAAGTCACTTGACAGACAAAGATAGCAACGTTGTAAACAACGTTATCCGTTGTGTAAATATTTTTATTAGTAAGGGGGTATGTATTTAATTAAGATTTTTATTATATTATACACATTACAAATATTCCAATATCCATTATCCAAGAACACAAAAAACTTATTGCTACCTCGGCGGGATTCGAACTCGCGACCTCCGGCTCTAGCGCCAACGCGATAACCACTGAGCCGTCATCACGTCACATAACATTTGTTTTTTCCGTACTAAATAAACAAAATTATAAAAAAATACTAGTTGAATATAAAATGTAACGTAGTTAATGAGAAAATACTTCACGCTTTAACAACAACAAGTTACCTATAGGTAATTAAACTCGGTAAACTTTTAGTATACATTAACATGCAAATTGAAAACGATGAAAACAAATTTAAGTTAATATTGCAAAAAATGTAAACGATTCCATTAATTATAAGTTTCGAGTCGAGCCTTATCGATTGGGTAAGACAGGGGAATCCTTGGCGAGGGAGGTTCACTTAGAGCAATGGTTTTTCCGCATTCACACAATGAAATGGCATAAACGTAACGACATCTAATTAATAACGTCTATCATATCTCTATTGCGGGGCTTATGTGTGCTTCGGCTGGGGCGTCGAGGGGCTTAGTGTAAGAGGATTGGTTATGGACGCATGATTTGTTCTAGAGATCGTTAGCGGTAAATTTTTGTTCGCTAAACTCCTATTACCTATTCTGGACCTCATAATTTAGACAATGACAGTACCTTTTGTTATTGCCTTATTTTGTTTCAGTTCAATCTTTTCAATAAAAACCATATACCTATATATTAAAGTCGAGGCATGTCGAGGCAAAAAGTTACCCATTTAAACTTCCCTACTTTTAGGGTTGTTTGGGGCAGTCGAGGTTTGATATTTGTAATCTTTATATTTTGGTATTTTCTTGCCGCAGTATAATAATCTATTCGCACTTATTTGACTAAATCGTCTGAAATCAAGATGGCGTAACTTTTTCTAGTATGAAGATTTTTTCTGTCAATTGTACGTCAAAGCCCTTCCTTAGTTTTGAAATCATTGAATTAAAACAACATTCTTAAAACAGCGGTAACTAAGTTTGGTAATCCAACATCTACGTTAACAAAATGTTACGTTTTGATAGTCAAAGGAGGTACGATATATTTTTGTAAAATAATAAAATATAGAGAGCACATATTATATTCCAAACAAAACTTTAAACAAACGAGTGTCGTCCTTTTCTACGATCAAATTACTAAAGGCTAAATCGATTCGCAAAATAAAAGCCTCCAAAACGAGGGTGTAAAAGGGAATTTAATACAAACAGTGGCGGAATGCGGAATAAATAAAGGCAACATTTGGTCGCGATATACAATATTTGCAATACAAAAGGATGATAATTAGTGACACAGCGGAACATCAGTCCGCATCAATGTGCTTGACGTGTTCGATGTTAATTGGACACGGCACAATAGTGGACTGCGGGCGACGCTATTATGACATATTGTTCCGTTTCAAACAGTTTTAGCTATACCTTTGGATATGCTATGGGGCGACTGCATTTTGCATGTCTGTACACAGGCATTTTGGCGTCGTATATTATGAGCATTAATTATTCATTATTTCGTGGACTTTTAAAACTATTACAAAACATTATTTACAGGACCAATTTGCAACGACATTTGATCGTTCTGGTGAATTAGAGATATGTCAAAATAAATATTTAAAACTATGTGCTAATGCGTATTATTCTTATACCTAAGTACGATAAGAATTAAATATTAAAATATACTACATTAGACGGTAAAGCTTTAGAAGTTCCGGAGTAGTTTGAAACTATTTAAAGCCTCATTTTGTGCGATCAGTGTATGCAGTCAGCGTTGTAACGAAATTTGCACGTAAAAGTATGAAATTTTCAGAAACTATTAAGCGCTCAGCAGCTATCTAAGTATAAAAGTGGTAATCCTTACTAATTTATAAAATTATTAAGAAATACTGCTTTTATATTCTTCAGAGTATCTGCACAGTAGCTGCCATATATTATTTTTTAAGTATGCCTTAAAAAAACCGTAAAAAATATATTTTTTATTTTTCAATCTTCTACTGCGACTTAGTTTTCTATGGTATTAATGCTATAAATTAATAATAACAAAACAGCTCATTAACTACACAGAAACAATAAAAATAGATAAATAAAAAGAACAGATTTTGAAAAAATGGAGAAGAGAGAAAGAAACCGTCAATTTACAAAAATAATCTTAAAAGTCCAAAATCTCGTGAAATATTATTATTGGAATATGGATTTCATTGAAGAAAATATTGGAAATGATGGGAATTCGAAAATAGTCGAAGTTGACGGAAAACCCGTCAACTTCGACTTAAGACCTAATTTACATAATTAACCTATTTAAGATACTGTTGTGGGCTGCGACGTCTTGGTTCTTACAAATCCTTCTTATGCCTGAGTGGTGATAATAATAATACAGCAACAATTGTGATATTCTTCTTTATTGGTACATATGAGAGAGATGCTTAACACAGATACGTCTACACTATATATAGACTTTTGGCTAACTAAAATTACTAACTAGATAGGTTGTGCTTGTGACATCTGTCAATAAGACAATTTCTACTTTTTATAACTACTTTAATATGCAACAGACACTAAGATATTTTAGAGCGCAGAGTTATTAGATACTAGAAACTGGTATCTCCGTTGTATCTAAAACCAAGATAAAAATATTGGCCATGAAAGACGAAAACAAGTAGGCTCGTTATCATCTGCAGAACGCGGCCAGACTATTACAGTAGAAATAGGTTTTAACGCTGCTGGAACCTACATGCCTCCACTGATGATTTTTCCGAGACAACGAATGAAACCAGAATTGTTAGATCACGCCCCACCAGGTACTGAAGGTGTTTGCAATGCTCGAGGCTGGATAACTACTGAAATATTTTTGACTTGGTTCAAAAAGTTCATCAGATTCTCCGGAGCTACTCCTACTAATCATGTGTTGCTGCTTCTGGATGGGCATGTAAGTCACACTCAAAATTTGGAAGTAATTGATCTGGCACGTAAAAATGGAGTTATTATACTTTGCTTTCCTCCTCACTACACACATAAAATGCAGCCAGCAGATGTTGCATTTATGAGGCCACTCAGTACATATTATGACCATGCTGTTTCGGCCTGGTTGAGATCACACCCAGGGCGTGTGGTAACTGTATTTCAGATAAGTGAAATATTTGGAAATGCATATGTTCAGGCAGCTACAATGTCGACAGCAATCAACGCATTCAGAAAGTGTGGGATATGGCCGTTTAATGATAATAATTTTACGGATGCCGATTTCATATCTGCTGCAACTACTGATATACAAAATATTGAAAACTCGTCGAGTGTAGAGCAACAGAGAGTTACAGAAGCCGAAGGGCCTCAGTATGAGGTAGTTCCATCTGTGCCTTCAACCACAGTAGTCACGACTGTATCTTCAACGGCCACAACATCATCGCATCCTGGAGCAGTTGCTCCAGGATGGGATGAATGGAAAGGAATGATACAACAAGACCTGAAGTTACAACAGAATCATGCACTCCGGTTAGAATAGATTTTATCACCGAATGTACCTGCTCCCGAACCTGAACCTGGATGTTCTTTTGCTTCTAAATCTCCCATCCGGGCGGTGTGCCGCGATCTTACATCTAGCTTTAAAAATGCATCCCCTGGTGATATTTTGCCAATCCCTTTGGTCCAACAAACTGAAAAGAGGAAGCAATACCGGAGAGGAAAAACAGCCGTCATTACTTCAACTCCTTATAAAAATGAGCTGGAGAATTTGAAAAAAAGGAAAGTATCCAATCCTAATGATCCTCGGCTCAAAAAAAATGCTAAGAAGAAACAAAAGACTACAGTTGCAGCCAAAACGAAAAATGACGATGATGAAGATACAATTTGTCTCTATTGTAATGATGAAAATCATGGTTTTCTGAAATCATCCGAAGGTTGGGTAGGCTGCCAGCTTTGTGGACGTTGGGCTCACAATGGTTGTGCTGGTGTGGATGATGAAAACACCGAAGAAATTCATATTTGTATTTATTGTGATAATAATTAGCTTACCCCATCTTGCCCCATTTTCACTACCCCATCTTACCCAATGGTAAGGGGCAAGATGGTTTTTCGAAAGTTCCTATTAAATCATTTATTTAAAAAAAATGCTATAAGTTCATCTCCCAAAGACTATGCCAAATTGTAGTTAGATTAATAAGACATTGTGCCATAAATAAATGAGCATAATAAACGTAATGATTATACTGTATTTTTGGTATTTTCCTTAGATACCCCATCATGCCCCCCCCCCCCTTCCCCTATAAGTGAGTTAATAGTTTACCGACCGTTTATCGAATATATTTAATTCGATAACTGCACTCGATACTCCCACGCATTTTCAGGCTTTTAAGCCCGCGATAAAAGCAATTAAAACTTTAACGACATCCGCCGAGTGCTCTTTCCAATGTTATACAATTTTGGCATTTAATCTGAGTGGAAAATAATAGTATTTGTATTTTAGTGACAGTTTTAATCGACGTGGAAGTAAAAAGTTTATAGTATAGTGAATTCGCTAGATTAGATAATATATTTGAATTGTATTTAAATACTATTAAACTACATAATATATAAAAGGCAAAGCTGATTGACTGATGTATCAACGCACTGGCTAAGGCTAGAAATTTGCAATTTTGCACACGTATTTCTTATATGACGTAGGCATTAACTAAGGAAGGATTTTTCAAAATGTAAATTAGGTGATAAAAGTTTGTATGAAACTTTTTTTCCTTGGACATATTTGCATGATATTTCATATGAATTGAGTAAGAAAAAAATTATGCGTCACGAATTTCAGCGTTTTCTAAAATTCAGCCCCTAGGTTGATAAAATAGCGGATGAAAGTTTAAACCCCAATTTCACGCGGGCGTAGTCGCGGGCAATGAATGCTATATAATATAAAAAGTGCTAATGATGATTATGTGACGATGGAAATAACACCAGTTCTTATAAAATAACTATTATAATTCGTATTTAATTGATAATTATTTTATAAGTCTCTATACAAATTGGTAGCAGTTATGACACGTAATTTGTCAGTACTCGAGCTCGAGTCTAAGATAATTTATCTGTCTAGCCGCCTTATTTATTGCGCGTTTGCATCTTCCCTAAGCCCCTTGAAGTTCGTTAATGGAGCTTCGAACTTGAGACGTCACTCACGGAGTCTGCTGGGAGGAGATAATATGTGGTCCGTTTCGACTTTTTCCCTGTTTCCGAGACGTGTTGATGGGGGACTAAATTTCCTTCCCGATATCAATATAGGTACCTACATATTATACTTATGTTAAGTGTAACTTCCCTTTATTTATACAGTTTTCTCCGTGCGAAGTAACGACCCTTGAAATAATGCCTAGGACAGTCGCTTTTATAAGTTGTGTGGTTGCCCAACCACATACGGCATTCCCACAACAAAGTTAGCCTAGTCCAGAGGAATGACTGGGTAATACATCTGTGGCCATCCATGTGCGGGTTACCTCACAATGTTTTCCTTCACCGTTAGAGCGTCCGTATAATGTACTTGAGATCTGAAAAAGTCTCAATGGTACACGCCACAACCTCGAATTCTAACCTGCACTCTCTCGGTCTAACGGTCTACTAATATCAACGGTCTACCAACTATGCCACGGATCTCTTAAATAGAAAGTTACCCATGGGAATTAAATCAACAAAAATTTAAACGTCACTTATCAAACAGCTACTAAATAGATAAGTACTTTTAATAATTAATAAGTCATTTCGTTAAATCGGTAGCCCAAGGCTACATTTATAACAGTCATTGAAAATTACTTGTGGATTATGATTATTACTTACTAGCTTTTGCACGCGGCTCCGCCCGCGACAATATCCCACGAGAATACTGTACTTTTTCGGGATGTTTTAATCCAGATCCTAAAAAGCCAAGCCAAGCCAGAAACTACTATCATACCAAATTTCACCGAAATCCGTTCTGTAGTTTTTGCTGTAGTTAACAAACATGTGTAGCGGGCTTCGACCTCTTGATTGTAAGTCCTGATGTGTGTCTGAGTGGTGATGATAATAATACAGCAACAATTATTATATTCTCCTTTATTGGTGCTTAACACTGATTACGTATTACATTTAATATGAGGTATATGCCTAACACAATAATATACGTCTACACTATTTATAGCCTTTTGGCCAACTGAAATAAACAAACTAAATAGGCTTTACTTCATGACATCTGTCAATGTCAAAAATGACATTGACACTTACTTTTGTCAATATGCAACAACATGCATCCATCCATCTATCCTCACTAACTTTCATATTTAGTAGTACACAATAGTAGGAGGATAATATTACGACGGAAACCCATTTAGGGGTAAAATACTAGTAACACAGTAGCAATAAAATAATTAGAACAGAAATGGTTGTTGCTTACTATTTAAGCTGCAAAACTCGAAATTGCATGGAGACTTGGCACTTTATTTAATTATTGTATAATTATGTGACTAGCACTTTACTCACAGCGTAATTTCCACTCCTTTTGTTCTCAAGTTACTTTCCAGCTACAACGATCATCAAACTATACTAGATACTTACTTGCTACTTACCTCCGTGATGAAAACTAAGGTGTTTTCGTACATACGTAGGCATATTTGTGGGTTTTCTTTTTAGTTTTTAGGAATCCGTAGTACTACAATTACAGTTTCGGTTTGTCCGTCCGTCTGGCTATGTGTCTGTTTGTCTGCCTCTTCAACTTCTGTAATTTGTATAGTTATAGATTGTGTATCAGTTTTAGCATAATAATAATTTTATATTTTAGGGTTGCTCTCCATACATACATGTGAAGTGGGAAAGAAAAATATTTTTCATTGACATCTACCCCATCGTATGGGACGAACATGTCTTTTTAAATAAAAACGAAATCAAAAATTTTTGTATAAGTAGCCCAAGTATTTCTAAACTATGATATATATAAACTTGTAAGTTTCCATGCTGATAGATCATACTACTCTCTTTAGGAAAATCATTTTGAGTGAAATCGGTCAGTCACTTTTGAAGTAGTTTAAAGAAAACCTATTACACGTTGATAGCTACGGAACCCTCCTTAGACATGTCCTCACATGCTCTACTTTTGGTTAAATAAAACCCAAAAATATTCAAGGACAACTATTGAATTTTATTTTCGCTGATTTGCAACAATGTTGATTTGGATTCAGTTTTTGTAGAGCGCGGTACTATAGAAAGTTTGATGTTCGTCCAGAGTAATATAAAATTAATTGAGCCCAGAACTAGAAGACCCACACGGGGGAATATGATTGATGATGGGCTACGATTCGCTTCCACTTAACACAATATTATAAAGGGGTAATTTTATTACCGCCTTGTTCAACTTATTGTTGATGAAGCCCGTGACTCAACGAATTTTGTTTTGTTTTATTTGGGGATTGAATCTCCCGAGTATTAGCTTCCGTTTAATAACTCAACGTTTGATGATAGGGATCAATAATAAGTATTAAATATTAAGGCAAATCCTTATTTTTTTCTTTCCAATAAATTGAAAACACCTGACATAAAAGTAAACATCGCCTTGGCTACTGTTAGATAGTTTTGTTGGTTTAATAATGCTCTAAGTTTCATGTGATTTAATTTTTTTATCAGTTTCATCTATACTAATATAATTTTAGAGGAAAGATTTGTTTGTTTTTATATTTGTTTGCACAGATATAGTAGACCACTGGGAAGGACTATTTATTGCGGCAAAAAGTACGGTTCCCACGAAATCACGGGAAACATATAGTCACTAATAAGAGCAGTCTGTAAAATATTAGTCCATGAAAATGTCGTTGCCTTTTGTGGGTGGTAAAAGATTTTTTCTTTTATATATTTTATTTTATCCTTTTCAACATTGTCTTTTCCAAAATACAGAATACTTACCAAACATAATAAACAAAGAAAACAAAAATTATTTTCCTAATGTTCATTATTCAATGAAATTATTAGGAACGGTATGAAACATACTCATACATATTAAAAAACAAATTTCCATTTAGATAGGTAACCAATATCGCTGAACCTCTAGCAAAAGTAATACGAAACAGGATTTTAAGGTTACGTCATGTATTATTTAGCTTCAATTTTAAAGCTAACTCGATAGGCCCCGGCGTCACCTGGCATCGTGAACAACTAACAAGTGAAGCTTTGATCATACCAAACTGAGAAGATACGCGACGCGGCGCTGCATTTTCAAAATAGTGATTCAATTTGAACTTAAACAGTACACAAGAAGATACACGTTTTATTGCAAAAGCGGCGCCGGACTATGCAGAGCGATGCAGTTTTACATTCGAACTCTTGCAATTAAACGTGCATTTCCTTGTCTAGATAATGAAGTTCAATTTTGAATCGCTATCATAAAAATGTAGCGGCATGTCGCGTCTCATTTCGGTGTGAGCTGACATTTAGACCACAGAAGGCTCTACCACATAGACATATTATATTTTAGTAGACACATCAAATTGCATTTTGTTTAAATTATATTATACGAAGATATTTATTTAATATTTATTGAATGATTAGGGAACATTTGCCAATTTTTTTTCTCTGTCAATTTGTCTTTGATGATGATTTATATACACTAGCTGTAAAACAAATAGGTGGTGCTACTTTTAATCTTTGCGATCACTTAGTGGCTCGTGATGTCACAGTGCAAACATTTTTACACACCTTGTTTTTGTGCAATTACATGAATTTAATTGATGCAGTGTCCAAAGTTATATTATGTCTGTAGTATGTACTCTACCCCCATAATGTATTAATGACCCTGCTGTATCCTGGCGCACCCGGGTGATATGAAAAGCTCATTAATTTTTGACTGCATCATCTTACGTAGTTGTTTGTTACGTCCCTTCTCTTTATTTCAAAATCATTCATTCAATTACTTCTGAATAATTAATCATTTTAGTTAAACAATTTGGTACTTTAGACGCTAAGCCTTAGACATTTTATGTAATGAAATAAGATAAATTTTGTTCTCGTTTCGGAATTATTAAAATCTTAAGCTCATCGAAAGCATAATACCATATCGACTTAACTAAGTACAATTAAGTCTCGATATGGTATTAAACTATAGATTATATATATTATATATAGATATATGATATATATATATATATATATATATATATATACAGGGTGACCTGAAATTCGATACATTCCTTTGAAAGACAGAAAGTAGACCTCATTTACAGTAATATTTTTCATGGCATCCCCTATCCGAAAGTTGATATTTACAAAGTTATTGAAATTTCAAAATTTTTTTCTTTATTTTCGTTTTTTTGACTTTGACATGACGTATTTTTAAAAATGTTTGTCTTTTTAGTGATTTTTGTACGTATTTTAACCGTCAATGAGTCAAATATTATTTTTAAGGAATAAATAGGGACAAACTAAGCGAGAATTTTTCATTATGAGACATGAAACAGAATTTTCTTTTAAGAAAAATGCACATTTTTCTTAAAAACAGGTGATTTTCTAAAAAAAATGTATGATACAATCCGTACAAATATTCTAAATAACTTCCTTATCTCATTAGCTTTCCAAAAAGGTGCAAATGTCTACATAAAAATATGACGTTGTAGTAAACATATTAGAAGTAAAATGAAATAATGTCTAAATCGATTTATTTGCGATAAGGTTAAAATAAAAGGAAACTTGAATTTAATTACGTTTATTGTGTTTAAAAAATATCAATTTTTAATTAAATTTAATAATAAATATTCTACTTTAGGTCTTGTTCAAAATGTGAACCTCTGTTTCTGATACAGGCCCGTAGTCTTCTCCGTACCTCTGTTTTGATTATTCTGGTAGTAAGACTATTTTTGATTTCTTCTGCTGCATTTCTTATGCGGCTTCTGAGCTCCTCTACAGTAGTTATGGGTGTAGTATACACCAAAGCCTTCATATGACCCCAAAGATAAAAATCACACGGGGTCAAATCGGGACACCGTGCTGGCCAAGGAATTGGCCCGCCTCGACCTATCCAGCGATGTGGGTAAGTTTGGTCTAGCCACTGGCGTACGCCGAGGCGGAAGTGGGCCGGGCAACCATCATGCTGGAAAATCATATTACGACGAGTTGCTATTGGCACATCTTCCATTAAACCAGTAATCTCCTCTCTTAGGAAATGTTCGTACATTTCACCATTTAAATTTTGAGGCAAAAAATGAGGTCCAACTAAATTATTATTAATTATACCCATCCAGACATTTAGACTGAATCTGGTTTGATGCGCCCTTTCTTTTTTCATCCTGGGGTTTTCTCCTTTTGGTGCCCAGTAATGTGTGTTGTGGAAATTGTTTATCCCGTCACGGTCAAATTTCGATTCATCCGTCCACAATATTATTGAGAAGAAATTGCGATCCTCCATGTCTGCATTTATCATAAAACGGCAGAATTCCATTCTTCTAACCGGGTCTCCCTCTTCCAACGCTTGGACAGGTGTGTAGTGAAATGGATGTAGACGCGCTGTGTGTACTGTAAACCACACCTTCCATTGACTCAATCCAAGTCTTCCAGTTGCCGCTCTTGTAGAAATAGAAGGATCATTTTGAAAAAGTGTTAAAATTTCTTCTTCTTCTTCTGGAGCATACAAATGAGGTCTGCCTGAATCGCCACGTCTTCTATCAACATGGCCGCTTTCCCGAATTCGTCGAAATGTTGTTGAAAACACTAACGTTTGGCACTCGTCGATTCGGAAAACGTTCAACGTATGTTCTTCGTGCAGCTGCAGCATTGCCATTACAAAGTCCGTAACAAAACAAGATGTCAGCGTATTCATCGTACTCAAAAGCAGCCATCGCGATACATAAAATCACAAGTAGAAGTAAGGGTGTAGTTTAAAGCAACAATACGTCCGTACACGGCAATAGTTGACTTAAAACTAATATTAGCTACTAAATTTGCTCTCTAAGCCAGTCGGTAACTCATTGACAAAGGGCCGCGACGACAGTAGCCGAAACATCCCGAAGTTTGAACAAAGGAAACAATTGAAAAAAAAGGTCGCCTCAGGTAGAGTAATTTTTGAGATAACGTTACCTGATGATTGTTTTGTCTTTGTTTATTACATGTTCATATTTTTATGTACATATTTGTACCTTTTTTGGAAGCTTATGAGGTAAGAAAGTTATTTAAGGTATTTGTAGGCATTGTATCATACATTTTTTTAAGAAAATCACCTGTTTTTAAGAAAAATGTGCATTTTTCTTAAAAGAAAATTCTGTTTCATGTCTCATAATGAAAAATTCTCGCTTAGTTTGTCCCTATTTATTCCTTAAAAATAATATTTGAGTCATTGACGGTTAAAATACATAAAAAATCACTAAAACGACAAACATTTTTAAAAATACGTCATGTCAAAGTCAAAAAGTCGAAAATAAAGAAAAAAATTTTGAAATTTCAATAACTTTGTAAATATCAACTTTCGGATAGGGGATGCCATGAAAAATATTACTGTAAATGAGGTCTACTTTCTGTCTTTCAAAGGAATGTATCGAATTTCAGGTCACCCTGTATATATATATAATATATAACATATTTATTTAAAAATAAAACCGGACAAGTGCGAGTCGGACTTGCGCACGAAGGGTTCCATACAAAAAGGCAAAAAAAAACAACGTTTGTTGTATGGGAGCACCACTTAAATATTATTTCATTTTCTTCCGTTTGTTGCTATAGCGGCAAGTAGCAACAGAAATACATCATCTGTGAAAATGACAACTTTAAAGCTTCATGAGATACAGCCTTGTAACAGACAGACGGACAGACAGACAGTGGAGTCTTAGTAATAGGGTCCTGTTTTTACCCTTTGGGTACGAAACCCCAAAAACGTAAATGTTTAAAATATAGCGTAATAAATGGCAAACTAAAACGAAATGTTGATAGGTATGCAATATTTAAGGAGAATAAAGTGTTGAGCTAATTAATTGAATGTGGATTTCAGTTTTTGTTCAGGAAAAGGTTTCGGGATTAGATTCAGTAAAGCATTTCCATGTCGAGGTTATATACGGCCAACGACACAGTTCGTTCAGCGAGCGCCATTTTACTCCTTGAATAAAATTTAATTTTCGAACGAAGTGTCTAGTAATATAGATTTTCTATTTTATTTGTCTTTTAATTACAACTACTTTTCGCCCGCGTGGGAGAGTGTTCGTGGCAAAAAACTTCTTTAGCAAATATACCTTCAATATACTAATATCACAGAGTAAAAATATATACTTTATAATAAATTTTCACACGTACTTTTTATTTTAAGATATTATCCTTATCTAGGAGATCCTAGATAAGGATAATTAAATTTTGTCCATCTAAATAGCTTCTGAAAATATCTGATAATTTTTTGAAACTTACAATGGGTATAGTAACCTATCCTTAAAAGAAAGACATATCTATGCCATCGACGACTTTTTTGTAGACCTATAAAAGAGAAACAATCCCACATACATCTACATTGTTTTGCTATTTATCTCCAACGGGTTAGGTGAGGCAGCGTTTTCGATAAACGTTCCCAGACGGCTTGATTTTTTCCGACACCTTCAACAATTATCGTCATAAATTAAACAATTTCCATAAAACTTTAACAAATTATTATCTACCTAAACCTTCCTAAGGAACCACTCTGTCGGTAAATGTAAATGGCATCAAAATCCTTTTAGAAGTTTTTGAGATTATCGCGAACATACAGACAGACAACCTTGGCGGGGCAATTAAGTATTCTATATCCATCTCCTGGTTCTAATCTACCTCTCCACCAATGTTCAGCCAAATCGGTTCTGCCGTTCTTGAGTTATAAAAAGTGTAACTAACACGACTTTCTTTTATATTTATAGATGACTGGAACATAATGTTTTGATTAACACATTGAAGTTAACTCTTTTCCGTATAAGTTTTCTATAAAACGTATGTTTTTTCTTTTATTTTAGAGAGTTTGAAGTAAAACTGGGAAGAGAAATCCTTGTGGCTTTGGCATGTACACATGCATGTTAAAAGTAGGAAAAATTGATCGAGTCAAGGAGATCTCCCACTAGTTTTTTTTACTACCGCGTGGGCGTGTTACAACTATCTTAGTATTATGGCAGTTAAATACTAAAGTGTATTTTATAGCTGAATTAATGTTAGAGTTTCTTATTGTTTCTAATAGTATTTTGCAGTTGAATTGCTATAACCCGAGCAAGTTTTATGCTCCACTTTAGCAAACTTGTTGTGTACACTGTAAGGTAACTGTGTTCTTTACAAGTGAACTGTAAGTTTCCGAAAATTGGAATATCCTAAAATAACAATAGAATAGATTTGACTCATAATAATAGATAGCAATCGTAATTTTCGATAGGTCTAATGTAAATGTATGTTCAAAGATTGTGATTTTCCTTTTTTATTTTAATACTATACAACTTATTTCTTAATGTTCCTCGGCAGTCATCGTATCTCTATGGAAAACACAGACGATGATCCCGAAAGACATAAAGAACTAAGTCGTACTGTACATTGGTGATGTCAAAGTAATTTCTGTTAGGTACTTTTCCATATAAAATTAAATCTTTCTGCAGAGTAAAGAGTTGCTAGATCGTAAAACTAAACCTCGAGAGGATGCGGCCCCATGCCTTTCGTATTCTAACTCAGTAAATACCTACTGTAAAATCTATTTGAATTTGAAATGAAAATTCAGTGAAGCAACTAATAATAATATAATCTAATCTAATGCAGTGTAGACTGCCCTTGCCGCTGGGAACGAAGTGCACGGTAATTTGATAAAACTGTTACGTCACTCGGGTTTGCACGCGAGTTGCCGAGGTAAAGTTCAGGATACATATCTAGATTAACTATTTAACGATCAACTAGTTATTAATAACTAATTGTTCATTAGTTTAACAAATTCTAAGGACATTTTATATAGGTCAAGAAAACTAAGATCTATAACAATAATAATCATATCTATGGAAGCTTTCACACCGCGTCAATTTGGTCTCGTGCTAATGTTTTTAAAGAACTTGTGTTACAATAGCCATATTATATCGTACTGCCTATTGTCTAATCGGCATGACGCTGCAGCTGGCTTGATCCAATCTTCTTCCATATAATTCAATCGTTCTTCCATATTACACACGACAAACGTATAACAGAACCCCAATTCTTGTAATTAACTGACACTTTCATTTCACTTTTATTGAATCTTCTTAATATTATAAACTAAATTTTAAAAGTGATTTGGAGTTTGGACATTCAAAACTGGTTTGACTTTGGTTTGATGTTGATGAGAATATCATTTTGCAGTTTTAACATATCGGAACTGGGTCATAACTGTATTATTTCCGGATTTAATTAGCCAAATCGATCTTCAGCTGTCATGACAATCCTCGCCCATACACGGTCAGTTTTAACTTTGAACTGATCCTCTCGGCAGCGTCATGACGATTAGACGATAGGCAGTATGGTGTATGGCTACCCTTACGGGGACCAAATAACATAATGTTAAGATGTAATGTTAATTATAAATAGTACGTAGATATGAAAGTTGACCATTAAGTAACATAATAATACTACCGCATCGACCAAGTTCTCTAATATATTAAATAGAGAACTTTCTCGATGCGATAATACGACTGGATCGTAACTGTATTATTGCAGGATTTAACTAGCAGAATCGACCTTTTGATCTATTCCACAAATAAAGCGGTTACCGCCACTTATGGACATGCGCAACACCAGAGGAGATACAAGTGCGGTCCTTCAGATCATTTTTACAACCACCCCACCTGGGCTTCCAGTGCCTTCCTCACGCGGCGAAACACAGTTACGCAAGTGTGGGTTACAAAGTCCCGCGGGATTTCTGTGAGGCCGTGTTAATTATCCCATCCTGCTGGCCTTTTAGTGCTGAAGCATCAACTTGAACCTAAAATAACCTATAACTTTTTCATGTAGGTTTTTAAATAAATAAGGATAACAAAGTTAACAGTGTATATTTTTTAACTCTGACAAAAACAGAGGGGTGTTATAAGATTCACTGTTTGTGTGTGTGTCTGTGCGTGGCATAGTAGTTTCCAAATGGGGCACGAAAAATCCGCGAAATGCTTTGAGAAAAGATGGTACGGTTTCATACTATTCTAAAGTATTCGTATTCTAAACTATACGTATTCTAAAGATTTGGCCAGGGTACGATCGCGCCCTCATATAAGAGCCCAAAATACAGATAGTTTATTTAAAAAAAGCTCTACTCGGCAATATGAGCATTGAACAATATTTAGAATTTGAAGTAATTTAAGGGCTAGCTTGAAATAACAAGTATTTAAAAATTGTCTCATGGAGTCGTTTTCTCTCTTTCAATACGGTCGGATAAGGGGTGGAATGTGGAATCTTATTCATGAAGCTAAGAATGATTCTATAGAGTTTAGAAGTTCAAAGGAAATTTTAGAAAGTGCATTAATAAATCGTTTTTCTACCCGAAATAATTTCTTTATTAAATTTGTGAATGTGAATGCACTGACTCCGACGCGCGGTTGCGTTAAGATTCCTTTCGCTCCAGACTTCTTCTAACTATTATTGTTCTAAGTTAATGTGTGTGCAAAGGTATCCGCATTATTAATTCTCTCATAACAGATATTTGAAATTATTTTCCTGCATTTAATAAATATATCTTATTTTAATAACCTAGCTTCAAACAAGGTCTGGACTTTTAAAAAGACTCGAAAAACTTCAATGGTTCTCATTGATGATAAAAACTATGATTTTGACCAATTTTAATTTAACTGGCAAAATAGGTACCTACTACAATCTAAAGGCAGAATAACTATGACATGAAGACCCGAAGAAAAAAATCTACACTATATAGATGGAGAGGTAAGATTTGATTGTTTAATTGCGAATACTCCGAAAACTACTGGACCGATAAAAAAAATCTTTCATTATTGGAATCATTATCCCAGACTATAGTTGATTTAAGCCGGGGCGAGCCGCTAGAAATTTATAAAAAAAGTGATTTCCTACTGATTAATGGTCTTACCTGTGATGGCTTGCACTGGAGTGTCCTGTGGTGGAGGTGGACATCGGCGACCGCGCCGGGTAGGTGCCCCCGGCTTGACCGCCCTCAGATAGTGCGAACTCTGCAACAACGTTGCAATATATTAATAAAAATAACTAAGATATCGTATATTCTATTAAAATGTTTCTTGCTTTTTAATTACATGCCAAAAATAATGTCTATTAATTCATCCTACTGCTATTGTAAATGTAAAAGTTTGTTAGGATGAATGGATGATTGTTACTCTTTCACGCAAAAACTACTGAACGGATTCCGGTGATATTTTCTATGATTATTTTTGCACCTTTATAATAGCTTAGACCCTGGATTAAAATATATGCTACTTTTTATCCCGAAAAAGTACAGCGTTCCCGTGGGATATAGTCTATTTACGCGGGCGGAGCCACGTGAAAAAGCTAGTAAGTAATAAAATTATTTTTATATTTTTATTATTTCAACAATACGAAATATAAAAAAAACATTGTCAGCAATAAAATATTCTAACCTTAGTTAAAAAAAATATAAATATTTAAGTTTCTTACACGTCTAACTGTTAGGCAATTGTGAAGTGAAGCAAGTATTTTCTAGGTAGGTTACTAAATTCAAATGAGGTTGGTTGTACTGAACAGTGTGTGGTGGTTCCACTTGTAACGACTTACGTTATGGACTGTGTCGCTAGATAAATAAGGGCTTATTGGCCTACACGTGACTACACATAATGAAAACGATTATGTCATATAAATTATTTCATGACTTTAGTTTACAATGAAGAGCTTTAAGTGGGATTACACAAAGAAAACTTTCGTCGAAGAATAAGCTTCATATAAATCATATGTGCACGGGAAAGCCGATTACATCTGTTCTCGACAGAGCAATGCGGATCTCCGTTTATCTCCCATCTTCAGATAGGTAGTTGTATTTTGATATCTAATCCTGGGATATTTTGTCTGAGCCGTTTCGAGCTGTTATTGTTTTACGTCGGTCTCCGTACAATTATATCTGCGGAATGCGGGATTCAATTAATATTGTTTGACGCGCTTAGCCTGTACGTGACGGTCCGAGTCAATTTTGAAATGATAATATTTATTTTTACCAGTAGATTGTCTATAGTTTCCTAATATATTTTGTGTTGTATCCGATGATAAACTATTGGAAGAAGCATAACATATTAAATTTTTGAGTTTGATATTTACGTTGATACCTACGCGTATTTTGTTTGTATACAAATTGGATGATTAAAAATTGTGCGTTTACGCAGATTGGGAGAATCTGCGCTCCCGAAATTTGATGCATTGCAAGTATATGCGTACAGACCCAACTGCAACGTGACCACAATTTCAAAAACATCAATAAACAAAATAAAAAAAAATTAGGTAACCCTCAAAATGTAGTGAGCGAGTTGATGATGATGAATTATGTGACACTCACGTCAGCTTTCAAACAAAACACTAGATCAAAATCGATTCATTCGTTTGGGCGCTACGATGCCACATACACGCACGCAGTAGATAGGTAGACACGTCAAACTTATAACATTCGTTGGTGGTGAAAAAGTTATATTTGAAAAATTATAAGTAATAAAAAGTTTGGCTTTGTCCATGCCTAAATCCTAAAGCAAATTTTTGCTACGTATGTATAACAAGTTAATTTTAAATACTCGATAAAACTACAATATTAAAACAACAAGTTTAACACTAGACAGTGTAAGTTGTTTGTGTAGTGCGGCTGACGCAGGCGGGCGGCAGGCTGCGGCAACAATCAATCCTGCTGACACGCTATCGACACCGCATTAGTTTGTTCCCACTACTTTTGTCTCCTCTCCTATGTGATATTTATGTCGTGTTAAGCCGACTCGAACGATCAATCTCGCCAACCCCGAGGAAGATAGATGTGGAATCGAATACGCCATCATGTTTTGCTAAAACAATGGCTCGATGTGATTTTTTTTACTTTTTCTGTTTGGTGTGCTTTTGCTGTAACTGTATTAATGTTAGAATATTGGAATATGTTTTATATTTTTAGTGACTGTTTATATTACTTTCTACAACTGTAATCAAAATTAAGTGCGCTCCTATTCACAGGATGTCGCTGTCTCTGCTAGCCGAAATGACAAGGACAGCATATGCATTGAGCGTCAATTAGTTTAACTATCGGTTCAGTATTCGGCGGTAAGTGTTTTCTGCTTGTATTGATACTGCATTTAAATTTTCGTGAAAAATTGAGGCAAATTATTATTAGCAGCGACACAACTTATGTAGTAACACTGAGAACTGTCAAGTTACGAGCCTTTAAAAGCCGGCGTGCTCGAATAGGTCCTTCACCGAACAATTTAAACCAAATTGCTATAGTTACAATATCGGCATTGTAAAAATTTCATAATCTATTTACTCCATTTGTTCAGTAGTTCTTCCTTCGTTTCTACGATTTTGCCACAAAGAAAACAAAATACAGTATTAAATTTGCAATATATGCAGATTTTTTTTTACACGCGTTCACGTATCCACCTACAAAGCAACTAAAAATGCTGAAGCAAAAGGCAAAAAATCTTGTGTCAATTTTCATACGCAAACATGAATATTCTATTTCGCGAAACAAATTAAATTTTGTATTTTTAGGTTTCCACATGAATGAAAAAGAAAAAATTATTCTTGAAAAAAGTTTTGAGCCCTACAGGTTCTACCATTGCGTTTTGTGAAAATGTTAAAACTATCAAAGGCTGACCTAAAATCTTTCGATCCCATCGCAAGCTTTACATTCTGTTTTAACATGTTACATTCTAGTATCAAGCGAGGAAATCGCTAATTTTGCATTTAACATTTATGTTAATGAGACTATTATCTCCGCGATCTCAATAAATAATTGGCACAAACTTTTATAATGTATGCCGAGTAACTAAGGAACAATTTAACTGTATCCACTTTAATTTCATCTCTTAGAGGAGTTGTGTAATCGAGAGAAAATGAAAATTGATTGTTACTAACTAAGATAAGTTTGCGAAGTTATGACGGAAGGAAAGTGCCTTCGCGACGAACGCGGGGAACAAAAATGTTCATCACTAATTTAGTTTCGTAGTTACTAATAATTATAGTTTACATACTACTTGCGGAAAATAAAGAAAATATAAGTACTACATATACGTGGAAATATTAATTATTCTTCAGAAAACATCACCTGCGTGTATGAGCTATGCAAGAAAAAAAAGAAGAAATTATTATAATAAATAAAATATTTGCTTATGGCTTCCTTTGACATGCTGTGAAAAATATGAAAAGATGGCTCACATTTTCAACTGACTGTTTATTCGTTTTCTGATTAAAATCACTTGGATTAGATCTAACAGAGTACCTAATATATAGTGCAAAATATATGACAAAACTTTCTGAGATATTAAAGTTTTGTACTTATTAAAACTACTTAGTAGTATGTTAAATCACAGAATTCGTGCCTCACACGACTATCGAGCACATTGGAAATTAATCTACGGAATTCGAAAAAATATTGTCGCTGAGCGACGAGAAAGTCGGGATAAGGAAAAGGTTACAAAATAAAACTACAACGTTAAATGATAATTATTTTATTCTTAGACTAGCTTTTGGCCGTGACTTGGTACGCGTAGATGTTGAGGTGACTAATTTCCTATTATTTTTAGAAAGAGAATTTAATTATGCTAAAAATAAATTAAATTCTAAATTGTTTAAGACTATTTTATTATTAGAGTGTATTATGCTATTGAAGGACCTCTTCATATACAACATTAACTGTATTGCCATGCGGAGCAAGGATCACCAGACTGCTAGGCGAACTTACTCTGGAACACGCAACATAGAACTGTCCGTGTGAGAAACAGTTCTCTCTTAGGTCTATCCCAGCCACTTTCAATGACTGACCCTGAGCTTTATTGATGGCCATAGCAAAGCATACTTTTAGGGGAATCTGCAGTCTTTTAAATACAAATGGATACTCTGATGGGATTAATAGTATTTTAGGTATGAATAGTTTTCTTGAGCACATCTAGTGAATACAGTAGCTGCAACAATGTTGCGATGGAGAACAGGAGTATATCCTGGAGATGTTTAAATTTGTCATCAAGAATAGGGATTAAATTTAATGCGTAAAAACGCAATTAATAAATAAGTATTCCACGAAATATTATCGGAATCATCAGAGATCGATTATTGATAAACACCTAAGACATCTGTTTTCCTTAAAAGTACTTATTGTACGTGCGTAAAAATATACAATAAGGTTCCGATACACATACAATTTTTAACATATAATCGATCTGTCTCTTACAGCTAAAAAATGCTAGCAAACAAGAGTTACTATAGTTAAAAATAATTCTTACAGTCGTAAATTTACTTATTTGTTTAATTACAGATACTATGATACAATATTTATATGCACAGAAATAATTTTACATGACGTAAAATTTAATTAAAACAATTGTTAGTTTAGGGAAGGTTTAGGGAAAATAATTATTATGACACGATATCTAGATCATTTATGGTAAACTATTATTATATAATTATTACCATGCATTATTCTTAATTCTGTAAAATATTAGTGTTTCAAGTGATGTATATAATATTAAATGTAATTTGCGAATGTATTAAGTTATACTCTTATAAATAATTGTCAATTATAATGTATTAGATTTAATTTTATGTTGCACACCATCAAGTGGTAGTATGAAAGATCAAATTATATTTATAGAATAAGACCATAGTATTGTATAAATTATGAACTTTTATCTGGAGTCTGGTGGCATTGTACAATATTGGAGGCTTAATATAACTTAATAACGTAACTGTAACTGTGTGCACCAATATTCAATAGGGATTATCATCATAGGGATCAGATAAGGCACTCCACGGGATATTTTACTGAATCATCAGTTTGTACTACTGAATTCACTGACTTATATTGTACTTAAAAGTAGATGACTTCAAATGACTTGAGTAAAAGTTAATTTATTGTGGCTGCGTTTTCATTTTTGGGAGTCAAAATGGCACGTTCGCATAACCTTTATATGGGCTTTGTCATGAGATTGGTGACATCAGAGTAAACTTGTTATATTACGTTAGTGAATTCTGTAAGTGATGTCACCACTATTTGACCAATACTAGTTGACTATCGAATCCATACGAACATATAAAAATATATTTGAAAAAAAAAAGTAGAATAGCTTATTGTCACCGTGGCGCTTATGTATACAGTACCTGGGAGCCCGAGCTTTGCTCGGAGCTTTAGTAAACGATAAAATAATTAAAAAGAATATAATAAAATATAAAAGTAAAAAAAATTATAAGAATCACAAACAATATTTATCTGACCGGGATTTGAACCCACCACATTACAAATTTCCAAACAACGCAAAAACTATACATAGGTTTGCATATAAAGCTGCCATTCATACATACGAAAGGTAGTTGAAGTTATTGATATATTGTTGCACGACATACATATATTGCTTAAAAATGCGCAGTTTCTAAAGGATAAGACCTAGCTAGATCAATTTTTCTCCCCCAAAAGTTATTGTGTACTAAATGTCATGTATATATATAATGTGTTTATTCGATTTGATTATGTTTTTATGACGTCACTTACAAGAAAAATATGGCGGCTGGTGTTTTCGGTCACGTGATATGCAGATAATAAAACTACAGTTTTATTTTCGAAATTATAAATAAATCGCATATTTATTTAAGAAAATAGTGTAGCATTTATCGAGATTCTGATTATATGCAAACAAGATCGTCTCGTTTAAAGTATAAGATATTTTATTATTTTCTTCAAAAAGGTTAGGCTACAGGGCAAACCCTTAACCTGATCGTATTTATTTTAGGTTGAAATTGTAGCTAACTAAACTGGCCAGAGGAAGTTTTCTAAATTTTTTTTTATCATTCTTCGTTTCTAAAATATCGAGCGTCAAAATCGAAAATTCGGAAAAAAAAATGATTTTTTTTCCATTATTTCAGCCATAACTTTTTTCGTTTTTTACTTTCTCGAATAATTATTTTTGCACCTTATAGCTCTCGTTTTTTGAGTCTTTTTTGAATATCATATCTCCGCAACTCTCCGAGATATAAGGGAATCGCACTTTTTCGTGAAATCGGCCCCTATACTGGAGCGAACGAAAAGACATTTCCAATGTCAGAAATTTAAGGTCAGTAATATACTTTATATCTACAACATGTCGTCGTATTGAAATATCTTGAAAAAATTCCCGAGTGGATTGTCTTATCAAAACTAACGTTCAGAGAGACAGCTACAAAAATAGTCTTGTACAGAACGCCTTTATGAATACCATATGAGATGACCGCTACTTTTATATGCGAAAAAATTGCCACAGAATCAAAGTCCACATGTCCACGGTAGGCTACCTTAATTTTCCTTCACGTTACGTATTCTGAATATAAAACATAAACGGGATTTTCATACGTAATACCTAAAACGATGCTTTTGGGGTTTTCTGGTCACAGCCATGCCTCGTAATTTTTCATCGTGTTATTGGGGGATTTCGGATGTTTACAGTTTAGTCTTTTGCGTATTTTATGTTTTGGAAGCAAATTAACATACGTCTGTGTTAATCGCAAAGACATAATATTATAAAAATTAGGAATAAATGGTTTCGATTCCGACCTGAATTCATTAAGTTTTATTAAACACTAGCTGTTGCCCGCGGCTCCGCCCGCGTAAATACAGTATCCTACGGAAACACTGTACTTTTTCAGGATAACAAGTAGCCTATGTTTTAATCCAAAGCTCAAGCTACTACCATACCAAATTTCATCAACATCCGTTCAGTAGTTTTTGCGTGAAAGAGTAACAAACATCCATCCATCCGTACAAACTTTCACATTTATAATATTAGTAGGATTTATAGAATAATGCCCGATGGGAATTTACTATTTTGTAACGTGTTGTATAATATTCGCAAGTCACCGCGCACTCGTCTGGCGAACACGTTGCGCCACTGCGCTCTCCGAAGCTCGGCTCATCAAAAACATCTTTGTAGTACTTAACAGAATTAGAGTAAATTAATGAAAAACATTTACCAAAGCGATTTTCTGTAACGTTGTTGCGGAGCCAAAATAATGTTGCTTATTTCGCCGTAAATTACTTGATCTTGTTTACGACCTTTGAAGATTCCACCAACTTCAGTGAACTTTCTGTGTAATTTATTGTTTACGGACACTTTTCTGTCTACTTAATGTAAATTAACTATTTAAAAGGGCTTAAAATTATAAATTTAAACGATTTATACATTAGGTATAATTGACAAATAACGATAATTTTGTACAAAGATTTATTTAGATTTATTATAAAAGCACATGAAAATAAACACTAATTTACTAATAGGTACGTATTTTAATGTGCTATCCAAATAACAAGTTTCATCACGAAGTAAAAAGTATTTTAACACCGAAACCCATGGATTTTTGCTTTTAAGTGTTTGGAAACTTTGTCTAGTTTAAATGACGATAATTACATTTCCAGGATTCATATTCGCGTCTAACTCTTTTCATTACTGTGATAGAGGAACTTTAGGAACTCGCGGTAGGAATAAACTTGAAACGGCATTAAGCTTGAGTTGATTTTCAAGTCTGTTCAATAGGAAAATCGGCCTTTGTGAATGTTCTATTGTGTGATACATTTCCTAAGGATCATGTGATGAAGACCACTCAAGCGTTATTATTATTAATGTTGAACTAATTAGAATGCTTGAAAAGGTTTTATAATATTATAATACTTTAATGAAAAAACTACTCAATGTTCTAAAAAAAGGTTTTTGTATTTCCACAGAATTATAATATTTTTAGGAATTATATTTTCGTTCTTTCTAGTTTAGAAATATTTTCTCTGTAGAAATGCTCTTCTATACTATACTAATATAATAAATGGGAAAAGTTTGTTTGTTTGTATTCTAAATAGGAAAATTAGTAATTAAATTAAATAAATTCTATTCTAAATGAGCCTATTAGATATTATAATTCTTATAATATCTAATAGGCTCCGAAACTACTGGACCGATTTTGATGAAATTTGGCACAAATATATGAATAGACCACGGGGAAGGACATAGGCAATGTACGGTTTCCTCGAGATTTCCTTTTGCGCGCAGGAAGTCGTGGGCAACATCTAGTTTATAATAAATGTTTCGTCTTATTATCTTATACTTCAAATGAGTATAATCAGAATCTCAGAAAACGGCTTCAAGTATTTTCATTAAATTTATAATGCAAGGCGTTTTAGGGGAGAAACATCGACCTAGGTAGGTCTTATCCTTGACAAACTGCACGTTTTTAAGTAATTATATTAGGTTTTTTATTTCGTTCAGCCACAATATTCTAATAATTTCGACTTGATAATTGTCAGTCCGATTGGCAGTTTGTTACGCGTATTGTATAAATTTTGCGTTCCTGGGGAATGGGTGTCCCGGGTTCGAATACCAGTCAGATCAATGTTTTTGTGATTATTTTATAAATCATTTAAAAAATATTTACCAAGGCATTTATATCTTCAAGAACTAAATCAGAAATAAGTTCCGCAAAATTTATTTAAAATAACCCAGGTACAATAATATTATGTACCTATTGCAATCCATTTTTTTCCATACTATGTACTAGAACTCCCGAGCTAAGCTGGGTCTCCCAGGTACTGTTTAATTATAAGGCTTCAATGGGGTACATGTAGTGATTATTTCCAAGAATATACAATTTTCGAGGCTAATGGAATGTTAAAAAATAGCCTTTTCATTAATCAATTCATATCTACACAATATAATAAAATCATAGCTGGTCTGTACATGGAAGATATATAAGAAAAACTATATAATAGCCGGGCTTTATGAACGAAATAGAACCGAAAACAGTGATTATTAGGATTTTTGTCTGCTTGCCAGTAAACTGTATAGGCTAATATCTACTATATGTACGCGGGCGGAGCCGCGGGCAAAAGCTAGCTATTAATAACGAACGTATGTTGTATCGATGGAACGGTAATAAAAAGAACATTTACTGATTTATAGTAAGTATAAAGTAAACTTTCAGCGGGAGAACACTTTCGGAGCAAAGCCACGAACATATCGGGGCTTTACGATGTCATTAAACATATTTTTATGGGGACACCGCGGTGTATTATTAAGGAGAGTTAGCGATCCGGCTTCATTGGTCAGTTACTCGCGATCCTGGCTTCATCAGAATTGACAGCGTGCGTCGCTCGTAAAACATTTACGATGCGATACTGACGCCCGCATCGCAATGAAATCACGATAATGCTGGCATTACTGAAAACGTACGTATTTATGATTGAAATTTTACACCCATCTTTAGTGATATTTACATTTCGAGCTATTTAATGATAGCAGTAATATTCATTGTTTGTAAAATTATCATGTGTAAATAAAATGCATCACATACTGATGAAGCAACATAACACAGCTCGAACAAGACTTAGCCTGTTGAGAACGTTTGTTATATATAAACAAATGCAATTTTATATGATATCTATATACCTAAATAAATATGAATTACCGAAATGTTTGTACGCGCATAACTTCTAAACGACTCCACTAAATTGGATAAATCTTTCTTTTATGTGTTTGTTATTGTCAGGAGAAGGTTTGTATGAAAAAAAATATTTTAAAAAAGATAGTGAATTGACGGGAAAAAAATATGGCGGTACAAAGTTCGCCATTTCAGCTAGTTTATATTAAAGACTATTGTTGCGCCGTTTTAGCGCAAAGAGTTTTGTTGACAGACCTATATGATTCCATATTTAAAGTGAATATTTTCTATATAATATACTATATTATAGTATGTCAAATTGTATTAGTTGTGATGTTTCAATAAATCTGTCGAGTCGAACGGTTGGCTCTCTTACGGCCCTCCCCGTAGTAGGCAAACCATGGTCCTCCTAGAGCCGGATTTAGTCTGATAGGCTGCCGTATCCAGTTTGACAGAAAGATACACCGAGCTAAGGATATCACGATGCCCTTGGCGGCCGGTATGGTGCGCCGTTTTACCGAAAAAAGTTTTGTAGGTCTGTATTCCATATATAAAGTGTATATTTTCTATATTATATACTGTGTCAAATTGTATTAGTTGTGAAATTTCAATAAATCTGTCGAGTCGATCGGTTGTTTCACTTGGGAGGGCCCGTAGTGGGCAAAACAATGATAATTATTGTAATATTAATTAATATCAATAACTTTACTATAGTCCGATAAAATAAAATATTATTGTGAATGTTATTAAACAATTTTAATTTACCAAAAAGCCATACAAATTATTTCATCAAAAGAATGTGATATGAAAAGATTGAATTCTTTTCAATCAATTAAGGAAGCCAACAGAAAGTTCCCCGAATCATCGAAAGCAAAATTGATTTACTCAAAGAATAAAAGATATTTGAAAGGTAACATTGGCTTTTTCAGAGCGAGGTCTGACGCTGACTTAAGTAGATAGTTAAGATTTCAACAACAAACTACTAGCACCCTAATGTGTACTCGGAAAGTCTCAAGAATCGGCCGCTTAAGTACCTACGCCTGAAACTTACCACTCATTTGTTACTTCCAGGAACACATTATAGTTTAACTTTTGTTCTTCGGAAAACAAACCGGGAAGACCAGGTGGTGTCAAAACTGTTTTATTTGTAATGTAGGTGTGTTCGCGTGCTGTTTATTCTGGGGAGAAAGCCATTATGTATTAAGTCTATTGTACCATAAAAGTAGGTAAGTACTAAAAAAATAATAACTACTCCAAAACTTAAAATGCTACAAAAAAAAGAAATCTCCCAGGTCATCCCCACCAGGCAGAGTACCTAGAAGGCTCAAAGAGTTTCCTCGCTGGATTGCGATACTTATTCTCTGGGCCAGGTAAGTGCCGGCTCTGGGGTCTCGGGTGGCCTCAATGAGTTTTTTGGAGATTTCTCCGAAAAGTTTGTGCGCACCCAGACCCCATGTACCTAAGGTTTCAACCCCAAACGGTTCAAATATGAGATCCCCACTAAGGTTCTCATATTTGCGCCGCTTGAGGTTTTCCGCCTGATGTGCGGCCGCACCTGCAGAACTCGAGGTGCCCTGGACATGGGACGGAGCAAGTGTATCGACGCAAGTAGCGTCCCATACAAGAGCCCGTCCCACTCTCCAAGGGACCAGGGTCATACCGTCTGGTCTCTTGCCATCGTCGCGCGCCAAACCAGAGGGTTCCAGCACAGCTGGCACTCCGGCGGTGACAAGAGCCCGACGGATGAGATCGTTCAGACAGTGATGTCGGGAGATGCGGCCGGCGCTTCGTTGACAGGACAGCCAGTGGTGTCCGAGGCTGTCCACATTTGCACCACAAACACAGCGATGGGGGACGACGTGGGGGGTGCCAAGACGCAGGGAAGTAGCTAACCGGAAAGCTGTTCGATCCAGCAATGTGCTCGTATTGGGTGACGGTAATGCTTGTAGCCAAAGGCCCGACTCCCACTTCTCCGCAGCTAAGAGGCGAGCCTGCTCCACAGGACTGGAGGACGTATTAAGAAGATTATTCCGTACCAGTCTGCAGAGTGGCTCGTCCCAGAGCCTTTGGGAAAAACTATTGTCAGGCAATTCGCTACAAGCACTAGTTACGCTCCAGGCATCCTTGGCCTCGTCCAGAAAGGTAACTGTATTGGAGTAGGATGGGTGATGTAGTATTTTGGAGATAAGACTATGGTTCGCGTGGACTGAGGACAAGAAGGCCGGAAGCGATATGTCAGAGGGCTTTCGAACACCCAGGCCACCGAACCTAACTGGAAGCGTTGCCTGAGTCCATGCGCGGTCATCGAAATTTGTATTCAAAATAGTGGAGAGCGTTTGTCTTATGGTATCATCCAACTGTTTGAGAAGTTGAGGGAACTTCCACAGTTGACAACACCGTAAGACATAATATGTCAATTTAGGTACGAAAATGCAAAAACGGATTAGGGTAAAGGCCATGTGACAGTTAATTTGGAGGAGGCATAACATAAGATAATATATATAATATATATATATATATATATAATATAACATAACATAACATAACATAACATAACATAACATAGGCATAACCATACATATTAAGTCTATGGAATTATAAATTTTTATCTATTATTATTCGACTCTTCGTTAATTATATATGAAAACTTGATAATAGTATGTAGTTTAATAGCAGATAATTATATAATGGGTAGGTATTATTATGGTAATAACATATAAAATAATAAATATTTTTTTAAGTGAAAGATACGTAATCATGGAACATGCAGAACCTGTGAAATTGCAGGGCTTGCGACTTGCGCAAAAGTTAATTTCGTCCGTCGGATAATCCGTAAAGAAACCGTCAATTTTTCCGCGATAAGAAATAGCATATGTCCTTCCCCGTGGTCTACTCTACATCTGTGCCAAATGTCATCAAAATCGGTCGAGTAGTTTCGGAGCCTATTCAATGCAAACAAACAAACAAACTTTCCTCTTTATTATATTAGTATAGACAATATAAATCACATCAAAATTAAACATACTATAGAAATAAAACTTATATTATTACACAAGACATGTTATTGACTTTTACATTCCTAGATTTAGTCTGAAACAACTACTTCAATAAAACGTACAAACATATTTAGAATTTCAAAGGTTAGTGTCGTATTCCGAAAGTGCTCAATACCATGAAGCGTGTCAACGACGGAATGTTTTCTGCGGGATAAGTTTAAGGCGATACTATAAGTCCGTGCACTTCAACAGATTGGATCCGAGCCGCCGCCGCGCGCCGTGAGCTCTCAGACTAAACTCACTCGAATATTCTACTCAATGAACGTATTTTTGATGTATATTTGTTACTTGATACTTTTTGATATTGAATACATAAGACCTATACATTAATTACCTTAATAAAATTAAAAAAATAGAAGATGTTCTTATGTACATGTGAGTAAACAAAATCATATATACATAATTAATATTTACAAAAATGTCTAAATTTCTAGAGTGCACAATATGTGATTATAGCCAAATGACAACAATTCGTCAGATCATAATAAAATTACAAAAAGAAGATAAGTAGATCTAGGTAGGCATGTATTTCTTATTATAAACACACCGGCATATTTAGCGGAACACAAAAAAAGGTCTATAATTAAAAAAATATGGTTTTATTTTAAAATCTACTTACTACACTTCTTTTGTTATTTAAAGTTTCATTTGTTTTACTTAAAATGAGATCACATTAAGAACAGATTTTGTGAGTAAAGGCTATTTGTGAAAAATGGTACATTTTTGAACTTTTCATGTAACTGGGAAAAGTAAAAATTAATATTAAAATAAGAAATAATTAAATTAGAAAAATGGTGATTAATATCGCGTATTTCCTCCACGTGCTCTTATTAAAGTTTCTACCCGTCTAGGCATACTGAGAATGTTGTTATCGATGGTCTCCTGGGATAGTCTCCGCCATTCCTCAACTACAGCGATTCGCAGTTCACCCACGTTGGCAGGAGCTGGAATTCTGGACTTAACTTTTCTTTTCAGCTCCCAAACGTGCTCTATTGGGTTCATATCCGGTGATCTCGCCGGCCACTCCATAACAGTGATATTCATATCATTATGATAAGCTTGAGTTACCCGAGCGGTATGCGGCCGAGCATTATCCTGCATAAAAACAAAATCGTCACCGATATATGGGGGCAAACGGTACGACATTTTCTTCTAAAACTTCTCTGATATAGCGGTCTGCAGTCAGACTCCCTCTGTAAATCACTACCAAGTCTGTGCGAGCTCCCAAACAAATGCCCGCCCAAACCATTATTGATCTACCACCGTATGCTGTACTTTCAAAATTTGTCTGAATGTATCGTTCTCCTTTGCGTCTGTATATTCTTTGCCTGCCGTCAATTTGATTTAAGAGAATTCTGCACTCATCACTAAACAATACCTTACTCAATTGGCCCGCGTTCCAAAGTCGATGTTCCTAAGCAAAAGTTAACCTGTTTCTACGATGATTTACCTCGAGCCTTGGAGCCTTGGCGGGCACAAATGAACCGAAACCAGCTTCTTCGAACCTTCTTCGTACCGTACGCTCACTTACGGTTACACCCCGCACTGCTTCTAACTCATGTCGGGCTTGGACGGCCGTCAAACGGGGGTTCCTACGTACACGAAGCCGAATGAAACGATCATCCCTACTCGAAGTGCGTCTTTTTCTGCCTTGTCCTGCTCTTCTCACATAAGTACCGGTCTCCCTGAACCGTTGGATACTGCGATGGATCGTTGAAACTGGCGACGAAGATCTCTGGATATCACTCTGTAGGTTTGACCATTTCTTCGCATTTCGAGTGCCCTGGCAACCTCCGTTGGGCCTAAGTCAGGCATAATTCAGTCCTCAACTCCAAAAAGATACGCCATTAAAAAAAGACTAACAAAAAACAGTATTTCAATGAAATTTTAAATCAAACTCAGAAGGAAGAAATACTCGAAGTTCGCTCCAGATAAGGTGTATTTGAATAAAATTAAAACAATTGCATAAAATGTGATGTTCAGTTGTTTTCTTAATTTGAAAATATTTCTTTTTAAAATAAATGACGTATAAACTAGCCAGCAACCTTATATGATACTGATAACAAACCTTTATTTTATGTTCCGCTAAATATGCCGGTGTGTGTAGTTAAAGAATATAGTTGAGCAGAGAAAAGTTATAGCAATATAATATTCAATATATTATATTGAATTTGAGCGTTAACACTCCAGCTCGTCTGAACTCCAATATAATCGGCGAACGAATATTATTCGCTTGATCAAACCTCTTAATAAGTTGGATCCCACAATGGGCTCAGCGGCGCGGCCATCTTCCCGCGCGTCATTCCTGTCCGCCGGACTATGTGTAACAACAGACCGTTCCGGACGACTGAACACTATATATTGTTATTTTATTTCAACAACTTGAAGGGTTTACCCTTGATGTCGTTAAATAGTATTTGGATAGGTGGTTAGTAATTTAATATGATCTCTATCATTACTATTGCCTAGTAAAAATCAATATACATGAGAAAATATTATTGGAGATAGCTCCAATAATATTTTCGTAATATCCGAAAAAATCACATAAATAAATTGGATATGTAATTGAAGAACGAGAATCAAAATATTTATAGTCTATTCCCGCTAAATTTGCAATGAATCATCAGTACAAAAGTCAAAATGAACCAATGACGCATAGTCCGTGTTCACATTAACAAATTAAAGTAAGCCATTTAGCCAACTAAAAATACCTAATAATAATAATAATAAATTCTTTATTTGCACTATTATAAAGATAAAATACAGTACCTAATCTGATAAAAATGAGTATGCTTTAGACCACACGACTGAAGTAAAACTAGCAAACGAACTACTGACTGAAATATAATATATATTTCATGCACTAGCTATGAGTAAAAGAGAGAGAATATGGGCGCGCGCACATCCCTCTCTTGATCCTATAGTAATGTACGAAACGTGAGTTACGTCTCTCTTTTCATTTTCACTAACTTATATCTCCCTCTCATCGTCCGTTCGCCTCGCCCGATCACACTTTTCGTAACGCTCTTGTCACGAATTCACCAGCTTACTTCCTTAAGTCAAGCGTGCGTCAAGTTTTACTTCAAAAAATTAGCAAAATGCCGGTTTTACCGCTTAAAGCGGTTTCTTTCAGACAACCATTGGAGCAGCGAAAGAAAAGTTAAAATTGTATTTGCACTATACAAATGGTTATAAAAACTTACACATGCTGGCAACTCTATTAAACATTACAACTATAGTATCTTTTGGAATCATATAACTTAGTTTAATATTGATCCTTTACTACACATATTATGTAGTCATGTTTTGTGTTTTCTTTTGTCCGAAACAGCTATCATATTCGTATAAAACCATCATTAGGGCTGGTGATGTTCATATTTTGCGCTCGCGTGTCGGTGGCACGTGACATTCGTCACAGGTTTCGGAGCGTGAAATGACATCGCTTTACTTAGCGGTTGCGGGGAGTGGCTGAGACGTGCGGTCAGGCGTTATGCTACTAAAACCGATTATAATGTTACATCACTAATTAATTAGTATAATATAGCACTAATTAATGCTTTTACACAGCCAAATTATGACCTCACCTTGGGTATTTTGAGAAAGATAATTAAGAAAAATATACTGGATTGCAAAATAATTTACTAGAGTTTAAAAAAAAATCTTAGACTATAGGAGTTACATATTAAAAAAAAACCTTACATATAACATTGGATTAGGTTTCTTGAACTAGTAAAAAGCTGATAAAATTTGGCATTTGGCAAAAACGTTTTTGACGTGATAACGTCTTATAAATCGATGAACGACGGCTGCGCGCACGAAAAATTGTCACGTTCCGCCTGAGCCAAGCGTGCAAGCGGGAGCGCGTAAAAAGTGATAGAGGCACGATCGGCGTAAGCGTTCGGCTTGTTCGGCACGATGACATTATCACGATGACGTCCGTAAAATGAATTAACAAACAACCATTTTTTTTATTTAAAATCTCTAACTTCCACACTGTTGAAAATAAAATGGAAATTTGAAAGTGCAGTACTTTAAGTGTGGATTATATTCGACAGGCTGTCTTTATTTTACTTAAAAATAGAACTAGCGTAACCAGCGTAACCAACATAAGTATTGCTATATCACTAAGGCCAGGCATTCGTCACTCGCTCAAGGTCACGCATTATTTGCCTACCGTTCGGCGTGTTTCTTACGAGACGCCTACCAGAGCACTCGCACCGCATGTTACCGCTTACGCGTCGAAAACCGCTTACGCGTCGAAATGCCATCGTGCAGTGGATGGTTGCGCTTAATTATTGTGCAGTGGATGGCTGCAGTGTAGTAGTTTAACAACTAAATTTATTAGTTTTTGACCTATTTAGTAGGAATTTGGTTCTTGGTAGTTTCTTTTTTTGTAGGAAACAGCCTCCAGCCCGAAAAAATTAGCAAGAGCGTTCTAAATTATTAATTATTATAAAATAATAATAACTAATAACTTTAAAATTGCAATACTTACTTATTTTAGTTGTTTTCCTTATTATTTAAATTATTTACGTGATTTATAATATTTTCAACTATAAAATTTTACAATCGAGAATTCAATGAAGGTTAAAAATGTATAAATACTTTTATCACACATTTGATTGACAAATAAATTACAATAATTCTCATAGGTACAACCATGGCGCATTCGTGCGTAGGCGCGCGTGACTCACGTGTATCGCACTGCCGGCAACACAATCTCGACTGTTTGTGCGCGTACTTATGGTACATTTTTTCTCGCTGCGAAAAGCAGATATTATTATTAAGATTCAGTAGGAAATTATGGCGTAGGCATTTTCTCTTTTATATGGGAGTGATGTATCTGTTACGTAGTAACTATTTATTAATCTGTGCTAAGGGTCGGTTCACACCGCGACGATACGTGACGCTAAAAATGCAGCACCATGTCGCGTATCTTTTCGCTTCGATGTGAATTGACCCTAAGCGATGCTTATGTCAAATTGGATACATTTTTATTTTCGAACTTCGTCGTCGTTATTAGTGAATGCAACTTCGCTAAAGGCTCAGTAAAAATCCAAAATAAAATAGTAATTATTAGGTTAGCCGATTTTTTTTTTGTAAATAGAAATCAGTCTTCATTTGAATATTTGAAATTGTGTATTTCCGGTACATATTTTGTGATTGAACGTCCCATGTCGCTGTCAATAAGTAGTGTCTTCTTGACTGACAAGCCTAATGCGAGGTTTGCGTGTGCGGAAGCGGTCATTTCGTATTCACGCTATGAGCGGCAGCGCACTTTAAATGTCTGTCCAGTGTCATTTAGACATTATAAATGAGATATTAAGAATCATTTCTTGGGAATCGTTTGATTATCAATAGAAAACTTTCATTGGAAATCAAAATCTTAGGTTATATAACGAATTACTGGCACACTACCAGCAGAGCAACAAAACCTAACAGCTCAGTAAAAATACCTTATTAGATTTAAGTAATGTCGGATTCCAATTTCTTTTCTGGGGTTACGCACCAAAGGGTAAAAACGGCACCCTATTCCTAAGACTCGCACTTGGCCGGATTTTAACTAATACCTCAGCACACATCTCTTTTATTTATCTATACAAATAAATAAAATTGAAATGTGTGTTTGTAATTTTAAATTAACAACTTTTGACCGTTGAACACAATACATATGAAAGTTTAAATATACGGTATTTACAATATTATTAAAAATAATAATTTTGTCTGTCTGTCTGTCTATTCTGTCTGTTTTTTCCGGCTTATCTTTGAAATGGGTAGACTTATTTCCACGGGACTTCACTGGCAGATATAGGGCATGCTATAAGGTATAAAATAGGCTATTTCAACTTAGGGTTCCATTAAAAAATAAGGTTCCGTTTCCGTTAATTCTACGCAAACGAAGTGGCGGGCGCCAGCTAGTATGTAGTAAAATATATGGTAGCTACGAGACGCCCTAAATTGGCCTAAATCATATTTGATAATATTTGAAGTTATGACAAGACAGAAACTAGATACGCCATTAGAGCTAATAGCGGTTTTTGTGACACTAAAAATGAAAAAAGCTTTTCCCATTTAACGGAGCGTAAATGTGTACTCCATGTTACCGCCGCCGCCCTTAAGCAGACATTATTAGGGGAGTGTCGCACGACGGACATAAAATTTTGTTGCGATTTTCCCCTTAATACCGTTAAGCTATATTGTAGGTCAAAATATACTGCAAGACCAATAAGCGAACAATATCAAATATGTACTCAGCATTGCTTGTTCTAATTAATTATATTGTTCTGTTTCTTTTGTTATACAAAATAATAAAAGGTAATATTATGAAATATCGATGAAAACTATCGCGATTTTTTATAATGAAGCTTTGTTTTCTATCTTCGTATTGAATTTCGCTCGAGCTTTGCATTCGGATAGTAATTAGCCAAGGCCAAGGCGTTTTTTTCTATACCAGGAAGTGATTCGAGCCGACATATCAAATTATTGGACTACAATTGAGGATTTAAGTTTAATAATAACAATTATATTATTACACACCTTAGCGATTGCTTATGTATGTTAAATAGCCATTCTTTGTATATTGTCATTTTAAAATAATTTTCTTTTATTAGAATGAAATAATAGAGCTTTTTACAATTCAATATAAAAAGATTGCATTATTTGAAATACTTTGTTTCACAATAATATCATTATTGAAGCATTTCCAAAGGCCGACAGGAAATCTCAAAGGTACTTTTGAGAATTATGAAATGTAATTAATTCTTTTAATTACATAAAAGGAAAGGCAAGACAATGTGTATTCTGAAATGTTGACATTACGATTTTCAGTAATAAATATGGCACGAATGTATCAAGCTTTTGAAATCCCATGTCAACGGGCAACTTTTCTTTAATTATACCCTTGTGAGATTAAAACAGTGGATAAAATATACTTTTACTTTACTTTTAATTAGGTATATTTGCGAGCGGCACAAAGAGTAGCCGCGGGTCAACTGGCTTTGGGACGAAATGGCCCACTACAAAGGGCTTAAGGGTTTAGACGCTCGCGAAATTTGTTTCATTAAGCCGGCCACCCTAGATTCTTTTCTGTCACTGAGCATAAAATTAATTTAAATAATATATATTAAATATTTGTGCTTAGCTTTTTTTAACACTGTGATACATAGAAAACAGGGCACACATTTTAGATTCTAAAACAAACTTTTAAAATTGTCAAAACGATTTTTCATTTTTATTCATCTAAATAAACTAGTAAGCTAAAAGTCATGTACGACATTATTATCATTTTATCATGCCATAAATTAAATATATGCGGAATCTATGGCCGTTCCAAATTACATACATTTATCATTATTATTTACATGCAGCAAAAACTTTCAGTATAATTTTACGAGAATTGTGTTAACGGAGGAGTATGATATTTGGAACAGTTGAGGTTTATGTTTCCTCTTTTTCTGCACACGTAGAAAGCATTTTTTTTAATAATGCTTATATAGATCTCTTCTAATAAAATACTTCTTACGGTTTCATGCTTTATTGAGACACCCTCGTCAGGTGATGGTAGGCAGACACCTAGCTCTCGCAGGAGTGTCGTCTGTCCACGGACATACATATATATGCTACTCGTATATATCATAGCCATAAATTTTGTAACAATCAAATGAGCTGAGAATACACTTTGATACTGCGAAATACATATATATTAAAAGGGTCTGGACCTGTCAGTCTGTCATTAATAATATACACTACACTTAGAAATTCATTAAAAAAAATGAAAGTTCTGATTTCAAGATAGTATACAGTGATAGGTTAATAAGTTTATTACACACTAGTTGCGTTTAAGATAGTAAGGCCTTTTTATCTAATTTAAGTTTGTAAAGATTTAATTCAGGCCGGCTTGATGTTATGATGTATGGCCTTTATAAAAATAAAATATTTAAAGAAAACAACAACAAACACTACCTTAGATTAACACACACTACCGTGCGTTTGACAGATACAACTTTGTTACACGTTGACGTTTGTCAATCTAAGACAACATTGATATATTTTTTACCTTATTTAAATTACTAGCTGTTGCTCGCGGCTCCGCCCGCGTAAGTATAGTATCCCTCGGGAACACTACTTTTTCGGGATAAAAAGTACCCTATGTTTTAATTCAGAGTCTAAACTACTACCGTACCGAATTTCATCGAAATCCGTTCAGTAGTTTTTGCGTGAAAGCGTAACAAACATCCACGCTTTCACATTTATAATATTAGTAAGGATGTGAATTATAATGGGCAAATTTCGACCGAGTTTCGACAGGGTGAACTCTAGTATACATAATTACAGAAGTAAAAAGGACCTTGTAGCACTGCGAAACCCCAACAAAACCATCAGTTTAACTTCTAAAAGTACAAGAAAGAACGTAGGAAAACTTAAAATTCTCGTCGTCCCCGCTTCGGCGACCCAGATCTCCATCGATTGTTGCCGATAAAACATACATTTTAAATATTGTACCCACGCCGAACAAACGTTTTCTACAAAGCCTCGGGTTTTGTCGCATCGATATTAGTAATATTTTACTTTTGAAATAAACACACCGGCGGAACGGAACATAAAAAAAGGTCTATAATTAAAAAAATATGTTTTTTTTTAAATCTACTTACTACACTTCTTTTGTTATTAAAAGTTTCATTTGTTTTACTTAAAATGAGATCACATTAAGAACGGATTTTGTGAGTAAAGGCTATTTGTGAAAAATGGTACATTTTTGAACTTTTCATGTAACCGGGAAAAGTGAAAATTAATATTAAAATAACAATTAATTAAATTAGAAAAATGGTGATTAATATCGCGTATTTCCTACACGTGCTCTTATTAAAGTTTCTACCCGTCTAGGCATACTGAGAATGATGTTATCGATGGTCTCCTGGGATAGTATCCGCCATTCCTCAACTAGGGCGATTCGCAGTTCACCCACGTTGGCAGGAGCTGGAATTCTGGACTTAACTTTTCTTTTCAGCAAGTTCCAAACGTGCTCTATTGGGTTCATAACCGGTGATCTCGCCGGCCACTCCATAACAGTGATATTCATATCATTAAGATAAGCTTGAGTTACCCGAGCGGTTTGCGGCCGAGCATTATCCTGCATAAAAACAAAATCGTCACCGATATATGGGGCAAACGGTACGACATTTTCTTCTGAAACTTCTTTGATATAGCGGTCTGCAGTCAGACTCCCTCTGTCAATCACTACCAAGTCTGTGCGAGCTCCCAAACAAATGCCCGCCCAAACCATTATTGATCCACCACCGTATGCAACTGTAGTTTCAAAATTTGTCTGAATGTATCGTTCTCCTTTGCGTCTGTATATTCTTTGCCTGTCGTCAATTTGATTTAAGATAATTCTGCACTCATCACTAAACAATACCTTACTCCATTGGTCCGCGTTCCAATGTCGATGTTCCTGAGCAAAAGTTAACCTGTTTCTACGATGATTTACCTCGAGCCTTGGAGCCTTGGCGGGCACAAATGAACCCAAACCAGCTTCTTCGAACCTTCTTCGAACCGCACGCTCACTTATGGTTACACCCCGCACTGCTTCTAACTCATGTCGGACTTGGACGGCCGTCATACGGGGGTTCCTACGTATACGAAGCCGAATGAAACGATCATCCCTACTCGAAGTGCGTCTTTTTCTGCCTTGTCCTGCTCTTCTCACATAAGTACCGGTCTATAATTATCTATAATTCAGTCCTCAAAACCAAAAAGATACGCGAATAAAAAAAACTAACAAAAAACAGTATTTCAATGAAATTTTAAATCAAACTCAGAAGGAAGAAATACTCGAAGTTCGCTCCAGATAAGGTGTATTTGAATAAAATTAAAACAATTGTATAAAATGTGATGTTCAGTTGTTTTCTTAATTTGAAAATATTTCTTTTTAAATTAAATGACGTATAAACCAGCCAGCAACCTTATATGATACTGATATCAAAACTTTATTTTATATTCCGCTAAATATGCCGGTGGGTGTATTATGTAGTAGTACTGGTTTTGTAGCTCTTAAACCCTCTTATTTAGCAGGACACTGATGAACTTAAATAAAATATTTTTAACTAGTCACCGAATATTAATTCCGTTTTTCATACATGAATATGATATTATAGATACCGTTCAAGTTGTATACAAATCGAGTTGACGGGAATTGTATTCAAACTACACCTAATACTGTTCAGTTTTTAGCTATTTAGCTAGTTCAATTAGCTATTTCCCTCGGACGATATTAAGTTTCCATAAAGGACGACAGCTTCCATCAAAGTGTTGTTCTTGATGGCGTTAAATAAAAACCTGTTCTCGCGAACAAAGAGGTACGTGAGGGAAATTATTTATGTATTGCTGCGGTCTAATTACGTAACGCTTTTGTTCTTGCCTCCCCGGCCTTACGTAATACGAGCCTACCGCAATTTTGTCCATACGACAAAAACGCCATTTAACCCTGCATTATTGCGATGGAAAATATAGCGGAAAGTTATTACTTTTTACTTTAATAGTTTTGAAACAATGATTTCAAACGTTATATTGTGTAACGACAAATATTTGATACACAATATTTCGGCTCCCGTTAAAAACGTAATGATACATAGCCTCGCACACTAATTCAATATTAAAAATCGCGCGCGTTCTTTATTTGACGAAAATAGTTTGACTGTGATAAAGCGTTTGCGTCATCCAATCAAAAGCGCTATTATATAGAAAAACTATCGAAAAAACCTCAGAAACCGGGCGTTGGTCCGTATAGATACGAGATGTAGGGATCGTTTGTGTCACGGTCTTAATAGTGACTTACGTCATATTACTTCATAGCCTGAGTGTCAGGCGGACGGATGAGGTCCGTGTACTGACTACGGATGGACGCGAGTGTGTGAGCAAAGATAGCATTGTAAAATCTTTACGTTGAAACGCTACGAATGTGCTACGACTGTCGTAGTATTCGCTACGGCGTGGAGTCTGGCTTACGTAGCGGGTCTACAATGATAATCTTATACTTTAAACGAGCTAATCTTGTATGATATAAGATTTGGTAAAATCAATAATGGACATTTTGGGCATAATATTATGATCTACTGCTTATTATATGTAAAGACGTTTAGGCAGAAAAATAATTTAAAAATTTCAAAAAAAAAATTACATTACAATACGTGAATTGATATAATTTAGATTAATACTTTGCTTTAGCATTCAAGTCAGCTTTTTTTGTGAGGTTAATAACCTCAGCGCTAAGGGGTAACTTTATTTATAATAATATAATATATTTTATTCGTAATTTTAAATTATTTTTCTGCCTAAATGTCAAACTAATGTCTGTATAATATAAGCAGTAGATCATATTCCTAAAATATGCGTAATTGATGGTCTTACCCTGAGAAACTGCGCATTTTTAATATATAAGTATTTTCTTTCGTCGTGCAACAACATAAATTATATCAATATTTTCGACTTAATTATATCAGTCCGATTGACAGTTTGGTATAAGTATGTTTAATTTTTGCGTTGTTTGGAAATCCGGAATGTGGTGGGTTCGAATCCCGGTCAGATATATGTTTTTGTGATTCTTTTTATCTTTTTTAAATCTAATAAAATTCCGAGCAAAGCTCCGTTACCCAGGTACGCATTTTTTATATGGGATTGATTTAAGCTTTTATTGCAGTAATTAAACTAGGGTTTTATGTAACAAATAATATGTTTTAAAGTTTGTAAATATTTTTTTCGATGGTTTTCGATAATATCAAAAATCACAAATCCAAAAAAAAAAAAATTCTCTCTTGTGTTTAAGAATCGAAGAATATTTTTCCACACTGAACTGTCATTTACAATCTGACTTAAGTATATTTTATCATATGGCTGCGTAGAAACCGATGCTTCCTTTAAAATACGACGTCATTATACATCAAAATGCTCTTATTCTCCCCCTCGGGAAAGTGAAGGAGCTCCGCAATCAAACGGAGAAAGAAGGAGCAATATGATATTCACACGTAATAAATATTTGAATAGATGCAGTGATTGCGCGCAGTCGCAGGTGTTGACGCGCCGTAATGGAACTAACTTTCGACTTCGTCGTTTTATTTACGAAATAAATTTTAAATTTTCATACAACTCCTACATTATTAAATTTGTTTTCGTAAAATTTTTACCATTTTCGAATGTAAAATTGTTTTGCATCGTGATGTGAGAAACTGAAATCATTTTTCCCGCCATTCTTTATTTATTTATATTACACGCTCATTTCAAGACATAAAATAATAATCTTTTTTTGCATCAACTTTACATTAACTGAGATGGTTTTGAAAATTTATTTTGTCTAAAAAATAGCTGTCTATTATGTAAATTGGTATGATTTAATCTTCAAAATTATAGCTAAAAGAAAGGTAAAATTTTGAAGATATTCATTTATCTGGTATTCAACTATTTCATCATTCTAAAACCTTCTTGTTATCAAAATAGTGAGTAAATATCATGTCTAGACTAAGTAATTGAGATAAAATAGCTTTTTGGAAATTTTACTTTAATTAGCGTTAGTTTAATGCAAGATATTCTAAATAAAACGTGAGCTTTCTTACGCTGTTTTTCTATTATTTCCAACAACATAGCTACCTACAGGTGATATGATCAGCATGGAAAGCTACAAGTATCTAACTCTTATATTTAACCTTACATTCGCACACGGTCTGTGAGACCGCAACGAATTCCTTTTACTAATTAATAAACAATTAAGTATTGCGCTTCCTGGTTATCTTCGGTGACGGCGAAAACCACATAAAATTCGGCGGAACTGCCCGAGCTGCTTGTTTGTGCCCGAGTTGTTTTCATGTGAAAAAACGTCTGCCACATACACACTTTAACAAAATAAAAATTTTAATATCCTAAAGCTTTATAATGGTGTTAGATAATAAGCTATTGCATGCATGCAAGCTATTGCATGGCTATTCAATATTATTTAAAACCTTTTTTATTTTGAAGGACTAATATTGAAAAATGTCCAATGGCTCACACGTGAATTAAAGACCACACGTCCACTATAAGCCTATCGTCTACTAACCCACGACCAGCGCGGCCCGAAATAATGAATCAGGTAATGTGTATGTTGTACGGGCCTCATGAGTGGTGAGCTCAACCACATCAAACTGCCGAACACCGCGCGCCGATACAATATGTAAATTAAGCTCTAGCTCTAGCGAAACAAACTCGTTACCTGCACCTCGGCGGTCCGTATGTTAGAAAATAAAAATTAAAGCTGATCTAAAACTTTGTTTTAGATACTCTGAATAAAAAAGACTGTTTCACAATTACAAAAAAAATATTGTTGTAGAGGATATTTTTGTCAGTTTCACAATTTCAGGAGTCATGGGAAGGGATAGAAATCTTATTATTATATTAATTTAAAGCGCTCACACTCCGATAAAAATATCACGTTTGAAAATTTAACGAAAGTTTTAAACTTTGTTGCGATTTCAGGTATCATGTAAAATGAAAATTTTCTTACACGTGGAGTGACAAGAAACGGACGAGCGAAGCGTGAGCGATTGTCACACGAGTGATGCGCCCAAAGCGCGGGGAGTGCGGGCGCGGAGCCCCCCGCAGCCCGCCATTATCGATTGCCCCAGTTGAGAGCGGAGCGAAAGTAATGATAGAACGAGATGCAACCACTGTCCGCCCGATTCCACGGCCAACTCTACTCGTAACTGTATAGTGCACTACACAAATATTGTTCGAGATAATATTTAATCTTCCCTTTCTTTACTCTAATATAATTCTGGTTAACGCTCCTCGAACGTTCGATCCGGTCTTGAAGGGGATCGTTCGGACTCATTTCTCGGATTTCATCTTTTTATTTCCGATACTCGGAAGTTTAAATGACTTTGATTAAAAACTCATTTGCCATCAATCCCGGATAATTCGGATAACTTTACGTCATCAAAGCGAACAAGTCACAAAGTCGAGCATGGAAGTGACATCCTGCTTATATCTAAGTGAACGGATCCTGTAATAGCTTCCTCAATCTCGGCGTCAAAGTTCTCATAAGGCGCTTCTTAACTAAGGCGTTAAGTAAGATAGTTAGCGAGAGGCCTTCGGCAGGGTCTTAAAACTTAGACGAACTTGTGTAACTGGATCCCCACGACCCGTCGGTTCTCGTACGTCGATTCGACATCGACTGACAATACGTTATTAGAATTTTAATTGACATTCGACGGGACTGACGGACAAAGATCTAATATTCCGCTTCAAAGATTACCAATAGACAATAGTTATTACGAATTTACAATAGACATTTTAGTAAATGGGTCCCCCATTTATGATATTGTACTGCTGTAACTTATTACTTTGTGAAATGGTGTTGGTTAATTTGTATAATCTTTTTCTTCCCAAAAGAATGTTATGAAAAAAAAAATGTTTTCATATGCCTCGGTGAACATTAAATAAATTTGATTGGCAATGGAAAATTTACTATAAAATAACCCATGTCAGAGTAGCGGTGAGTTATTTCAATATTTATCTAAATAATAATGTTATTATTATTTAGATAAATATTGAAATAACATATAACATAATAACAATATATAATAACATAATATAATATATAAATAACATAACAATAATAACATTAATATAATATAAATAATTTTATGTCAAAATACTAGTACTAAAATCTAAGAATACATCACTAAAAAGCAAAATAGTCTTGTTATCTTATTAGAAAAGTTATTTCATTATATACGAGCAAGCTTCATTGTCCATCATAAAGCAAAGTTCATAATCCGCGACATTTCGGACCCAGAGTGCCTACCCGGACCTATCGATTTTATCATAAAACATTTGACTGGCGAGTGTCTTCGCGATAGAATCTAAGCTGGCGTTCACATCCAATGATAATAAAGAGTAAAAGAGTCGCCGTTTTAATGTTCGCTTTATGGGCACTTCCAAGCCTTCATAAGGCTCAGAATACGCCTTAAGGCTCGGTGCCTAGGTATATGAAAGTGTTTCTAGAATCGTTTTCTCTTTGTTACCAGTCACATGCGATAATGCTCTCATAGTAGCTATCATTATTGTACTTCTATTCAAATCAGATTATAACATTTATTGCAATGTAATATTATGGTAATCTCCGTAAACTTAATATGAATAACAAAATGTTTGTATTAGCTGTGACTGACGTTGAAATAATTCCAATGAAACTTTATTCTTACTCTCCCAATCATGCGAAGGTTAAATGCTAATTAATCTTTGTTAGACATTGGGAATAAGTATTAAGTATGTATTTTCATTACGACCATAAATATAATATTTTTCTCTACGAACTACCACCTCTGTGCAATTCTAAGTGATAAAATATTTTATGACACTATACTTAGATATGATGGCATATATTTTAATAGTATTGTTCAATTCGTTTAGTAGTTTAGTCAAAGACACAAACATATAACGCACGTTTTATGTGAAACACTAAAATAATGTACGGTTTGACCATTTCCCCATAAAGACACGGAACCGTAAAAAACGGTATCATCCAAGTAAGAAACCTATTTAACCATAAACCATGATTAATTCTCAGACAAAACTACGGCGGAAAGTCACTGTGGGAAAGAAAGTCCCTCGCCTGTACATTAAGGCACACATTTCCTGCAGCCATTAAAATTTTACGACTGAACTGGCGAAATGAGTATCAGAATGAGGTTAAGAACAGACACGGTTCGCGTGACGAATTGTAATAGAATTAGCGGCCAAAATAAAAATTCTTTCATCCTTTCCCCGTCAAGTGTTGATAAATGAGTTTACGGAATATGTACTTTAAGCACCGACCACACTTTTATATTCATTAAATTCTAGTAAGCTGTTACGCGTAAAACAGTCAGCGCTGTGTGGAACGGTAGATTTTATATTGCAATGTACTCAAATTACTGTCATTTAAAAAAAATGAAAAAAATATAAATTTAAAATGCACTAACAGCGCAGATTCTGAAAACCACATATTTTCAAAACACTCTATAATACTTCATAATTATTTATTTTTTAAATATTATTATCATTTATTTTATTAAAATAAAACATACAATAAATTTACCACGATATAATTTAATGAAATTCAGATTCGAGCTTTTTTAGCGTATAAATAACAAATCGCCGAAAATTACATTTGAATTTTATTTTATAAGATTTGTATAAAAGCGTAAGCCGATAGTTATGAAAAAATATATCTGATGCGTGTTCTGTGATCCTTTATTCGAGGCACGTGCGTATTTCTTTGTTTCTCCCGCTTATAACGAGATATTGTGATTCCATGCTATTACGCCATCGCATTATATACAAGACGTGAATATACAACAAAACATGACTGCCATAGGATGAGACAGGACTTTTTAAATCACAGATTTTTGTTGAACTAATTTGGTAGTACTGACAATGGTGTAATTAGATAATGGATTCAATTCAATTATAAAAAAAATGCAAAATTTACTAGGTACGGTTTTAAATTATATCACATTTTTTTAGATTATATCATAACAAATCCAACGAGGTATGGTCATAAGTATATCAAGTCGCAGTATCAAGAATTATCACGTTTTTTAACTCGTGAATTAGATTACTAGGCCGCGATACATTGCGTCCAGAAGCTTCGCTAGTGGATACGTGCGTACCGTTTCGTGGCGAATTCGCCTTTCTGGGCAAGGTCTTAAAAGTTTATTTTTGTGAACTATGTACATCTTAACTGCATTAAACTTTCAATTTTTTTTTCTGCTGAGCTCTGATAGTTTTTGCAAAAATTATAACTGAGATTGTTACTATGAATGAATGAATGAAAATACGTTCAGGTATGAGTTGCTTCCACTTTACCCGTCTGTTTGTTTTTCACTCGCTTGCTATTTGCTCTACCGCCGTTATGCACCCGTTTTCTTATTAAGATAGGTGCACCTCAGAATAATAAAACCCGACAACGACATATTGTAATCGATTAGCCGATATCACGTTTTCTGATATCATATTATATAAAAGGAGACCGGCAAGTCGCTATACATTTACTGCCTGGTAATTAAAATACGGGGACCTTTAAAATATTTATTGCAAGTTGTACTTTATGAACATAGGAACTAAAAAACAATAATATTATACATCAAACTCGGGGGATAAAAATAATTGATTAAATATAACCTAACCTATTGTTCAATAAATTGCCCTATTCGCGGTTTGCGGAAAAGTAACATCTATTAGTCAATTACGTAATGAAATTAATAAGTAGTTTGTTTGGAAACGCAATATGCTAACAAATAAATGACAAATGTCGCTTTCACGTTACGAGAATCAAAAACATAATAATTATTTTTTTTGATTTAAATATAAATAGTATAGAGAGATCTATTTCACACCCTAAGTAACATTTTTTTCATAAAACTAGTACTAAACTGTTGAACTATTGAAAAATATAATAACTTTATACTCCAATAAAAAATAAATCTATCTAATGGGCCACTAGATGGAGCTTTTACGCCTTAAATTTACAATTTACAGTATGATAACTATAAACTATACAGAAAAATGACAACGATTACCACAGATAAATACGTATTTTGCACATGAATTCTCTGATATTCGGAGATTCATAACTTTAATTTCCCAAGTCCTAAAAATATAATATATTTTTACATATAGTTAATTTTTAAGTACTATTAAACCACATAATATGTTCGAATCTTGGCCGCTCTTGATGGAAAATCGGTCAGGATTCGCCAGTATCCTTTAGTATTTCTTCGCCGGTCGCCGAAGAAGATCTGAATTCAGATATTTACGATTGTCAGGCTTGTAGTGTTAACTCTTGTAAATTTGTCTTACTGCTAGTATGATTGTAAAAGTGTGTGACGATAGATGGATGGATGTTAGTGACTCTTTCACGAAAAAACTATTGAACGGATTTTCATGAAATTTGTTAAAGTAGTAGTTTAGGCTCTGGAATAAAATATAGGTAAAATTTTAACCCGAAAAAGTACAGTGTTCTTGTAGGATACTATATTTATGCGGGCGGAGCCGCGAGAAAAAGCTAGTGTTTAATGTTTATGTAGCAGTCTCTGGACCTACACTAGTCAAGAAAGAAAAATACTCTAGTTATTTATATAGTTACAATATGAAAAGTATTAGCAATGAATTTGATAATTTGATTATTAATATGATCAACTGTAATTTAAAGATTAGTAGCATCTAATAACAATGAAAAATATTTACAAACTATAAAAGTAGGTAAGTACTAAAAAAAAAATAACTACTCCAAAACTTAAAATGCTACAAAACAAAGAAATCTCCCAGGTCGTCCCCACCAGGCAGAGTACTTAGAAGACTCAAAGAGTTTCCTCGCTGGATTGCGATACTTATTCTCTGGGCCAGGTAGGTGCCGGCTCTAGGGTGACCTCAATGAGTTTTTTGGAGATTTCTCTGAAAAGTTTGTGCGCACCCAGACCCCATGTACCTAGGGTTTCAACCCCAAACGGTTCAAATATGAGATCCCCACTAATGTTCCCATATTTGCGCCGCTTGAGGTTTTCCGCCTGATTGGCGGCCGCACCTGCAGAACTCGAGGTGCCCTGGACATGGGACGGAGCAAGTGTATCGACGCAAGTAGCGTACCATACAAGAGCCCGTCCCACTCTCTAAGGGACCAGGGTCATACTGTCTGGTCTCCTGCCATCGTCGCGCGCCAAACCAGAGGGTTCCAGCACAGCTGTCCACGTTTGCACCACAAACACAGCGATGGGGGACGACGTGGGGGGTGCCAAGACGCAGGGAAGTGGCTAACCGCTAAAGCTGTTCGATCCAACAATGTGCCCGTATTGGGTGATGGTAATGCTTGTAGCCAAAGGCCCGACTCCCACTTCTCCGCAGCTAAGAGGCGAGCCTGCTCCACAGGACTGGAGGACGTATTAAGAAGATTATTCCGTACCAGTCCGCAGAGTGGCTCGTCCCAGAGCCTTTGGGAAAAAGTATTGTCAGGCAATTCGCTACAAGCACTAGTTGCGCTCCAGGCGTCCTTGGCCTCGTCCAGGAAGGGAATTGTATTGGAGTAGGATGGGTGATGTAGTATTTTGGAGATAAGATTATGGTTCGCGCGTACTGAGAACAAGAAGGCCGGAAGCGATATGTCAGAGGGCTTTCGAACACCCAGGCCACCGAACCTAACTGGAAGCGTTGCCTGAGTCCATGCGCGGTCATCGAAATTTGTATTCAAAATAGTGGAGAGCGTTTGTCTTATGGTATCATCCAACTGTTTGAGAAGTTGAGGGAACTTCCACAGTTGATAACACCGTAAGACATATGTCAATTTAGGTACGAAAATGCAAAAACGGATTAGGGTAAAGGCCATGTGACAGTTAATTTGGAGGAGGGGGTCTAAAGATTCATTAAAATTTTGTAATTTGTTATCTATGAAGTCAGGGAGAGATTCGTCTAAAATAGGTGAGCCCAAAAGGAAGAGCGAATCCTTGTCAACGACAGACAGTTGTGGAGCTATTTCTTTAAAGCTGGATATAATTGCATTTCTATCCCCACAACTGTCTGGCACAAAAAGTTCGCACTTACCTAGGTTCAGCTGCAGAACTATCTTTTCGAACTCGCGGATCAGAGTGCGGAAGTCGGATAGTACAGTGGGTGCATCGCTTCCAAGGGTCCCATCATCCAAAATTATTTAAATTAAAAATTAAATTAATTTTAAAATTAATTATTATTATTATTATTATTTTATTAAATTAACTTCCCATTTAAATCTCACATTTTCAGTCCGGAATTCATCACTCTAACCTAGTAATAAATAATAATAAAAAATTTACCACCATTTTTTGTGCCTTCGAAGATTATAAGTCTTCTACGTCATCCAAGTTGTGTAGCCTAATACAGGTTGTTAACCCTAATATCAGCGAGTGTAATAACTAAGCACCTGGAAGACCGAGCTTTGCTGACAAATTTGTTACAATATTATTTATATACTTATAAAGACCTCTGGGGCTCAGTGGTTGAGCGCGTTGGTGCTCAAGCCAGGTCGCGAGAACAAATTCCGCTGATCGAACAAAAAGCTTTACCGTGTTTCGGGGTCATGGATGTGTATTAACGTGATAATAAAATCCGTATCTAATATGTGTATATTATAATAAAATCTTAAATATATGTATAATATAAAAGTATTATATATACTTCCCGTAACACAAGTTTTTTGAGTACTTAGCACGGGGCCAGATTGACGTGGTGTGAAGCGTCCATAGTATTATGAAAGAAGATCACACTTCAATTACAGCTCATGACTATATTGTAAGGTTACACAATTACTTTACACTATAACCATTTTCTGCATTACATAAGCTAAGATAAGCGCGGGTGAAATCCTATCTTATTTACACTCCGGGATTAAAATTAATTTTCATAGCATAGCTTCGAAACGTGCCGCTGTTTGACGAGACTGCCTTTCCATTATTTATAATACTTACTTAATATGCTGAATATTTTGCGGTATAATTATATACATTTTAGGGGTACCTAAGTCTGGAATTTTCATACAACAATAATTCATACATAATTTATAAGTTTTACGATATCATGTTAGGATTTGGGGTTAAACAAAGGGCGCTAATTTAAAACAAGTAAATATTTGAAGTATTCTTCAATTTTCATCTGGAATATTAAATGTTATTCATTCGTTCTAATTTTAAATAGCCTGGAATCTGTGACTTACAACAATATTTGGACTTGACTGCATACCAATAGGTAATACCTACCTAATAAATGGCAAGCTGATTGACTGATTTATCAACGCACAGCTCAAACCCTTCAAGGCTATAAATTTGAAATTTTGCACACGTATTTCTCATATGACGTAGGCATCCACTAAGGAAGTATTTTTCAAAATTTTATCCCCAAAGGGGTAAAATAGGAGATTTATGTTTGTATGAAACTATTTATTCCTTGGACATATTTTCGTGAAATTTCTTATGAATAATGAGTTACGTATCTCAGCGTTTCCTAAAATTTTGCCCCTAGGTGAGAGGCTAGGCCCCTAGGCTTTAAACTTTCATCCACTATTTTATAGTGGATGAAAGGTTAAAACCTAATTTCACGCGGGCGAACCCGGGGGCAAATAATGCTAGTTTAATAATAACTGTACCCAACAGTTGTCTGTTCCCGTCCTGTCTTAACTATGAACTGAAATAAATAAATAAATAACTACCTACACACACCTACAGTTTCTACACCAACATACACCTGCAACATACACCTACAACCTACAGCTACTACCTACACCTACTAACCTACCACAACTTCTCTAATGTTCTTTAACAAATACCGTGACACGATAATTTTATATATAAGATAACTATGGAATATTGATCACGCTCCTTTAATATATATGTATAAATGTTTTAGATACATCTTCTTCTTCTTCTTTTTTATGTCTCGCTGAATCTCGAGAACGGCCGGATCGATTCAACTAATTTTGCTCTTGATATAATTGTGAAAGCTTAGGGAAGGTTCAAATGGTGATAAATACTGGTAATTTCCGGAAAAGGTACTAAAAGTAACGATGGAATTTTACCATACTAACTGTTCAGTGTGTTTAATTTGGAACTTGACTGTCAAATAATGAAAGGTGCGTTCAGTTTACCTGTTTGATTTATTTAGAAAAAATCGGCTGGCCCAAAGTTTAGGTATAGATGTAGGTTTTAGTTGTTGGTGTAGGTTGTAGATGTTGGTGTAGGTTGTAGGTGTATATATATATTTGGGTTGTAGTTGTAAACATATCAACAGGTGTAGGTTGAAGATGTATGGGTAGTTACTTATTTATAACAGTTCATCTAGTTAAGAGAGAACAACAATTTCGGGACAACTAGTCCTGTATAAATAATATTTTTCGACTTCATATTATAATACGTTTATACCCGAAACGCCTACTTCATAAGCATCATGTGTCGAAAGCAAGAATTATCCGGCGTAAATATCCAGAATGTACTCCGGATAATTCTTGCGCGACATTTCGTAAGTAAATATTAATATGGAGGTAATAACATCCCCACGCAAACATATTTCGATGGCTTGATTTAACAAGATACGTGATTAGAGTTGTAACTTTGTGTTTTGTTTTGACGGGAACAGAATAAATGTAGGTATGTGTATTGAAAGTACTTCATGATATAAATAAACACTGTGGTATAATCAGTTTCTTCCTAAAAAACCAGGGTGTCGCATCTGGGAATCGTAAGTATTGGCGTTCGAAATTCAAAATTATAGTCGTCTATCGTCTGTACAAACCGTATACCTTTGTTCGCTATTTTGTCGTGTGTACTCTTTCACTCATCGCCTGTAATTGGTTAATCAGAAATAGGAGATCAATTTTAAATATGAAATAATTATCAACAATTACAAAATTTACTATCTCATTTCCTGTTACAAATAACACTTCACTTCACTTCACTAAAAATTACAGTCTTTTGCAAACAATAAACAATAATTTTTAGTGAAATGAACCCAAAATCATATTTATTATAATGAAACAGTGATTTTGATAAAATATATTCAAGTATATAACCAATATATATTAACCATGCCTTATCTCAAAGGATATCAGTGAATATTTGTATAAATTTTACCATAATTTAATTTCTAGATTTAATGAAAAGAGTCATAAGATGATATTTGTTTCATTAAATGAAATATATTGTGTAGTGATTTTAATGTGAACGCTAAGATCTAAGATATTTCTTACAGATAATGGTTTTGTAGCAATCACATAGCACGGTTCCTATGTCAGTCGAAATTACTGATATACTGTACAATAATATAAAATATATAATTGTAAAGTTCCTCTATTAATAATATAGTATTTAAATGTTCAATAATGCATGCATCAAGATTAAAAACAAAGTCATATTATTGCTTTCCTAACATTAGTTATACCTAATAGTTATCCCTCACCACCATAAAACATTATCAATGATTACTCTAATTTTATTTTGCTTTATTAATTGTTATTACAATATTTCATTTTGTATTATTCGTATTATTAATGTTGTATCTTGTTAGTTCTGTTTTTATACTCTAGACAGAGTAATATTAAGTTTTGTAACATTGATCCTACAGACAAACTAAAGAACAGTTTTGTAGGTCTTTATTTTATATTTTTAGTTCATTGGTATGAAGTAATAAATAATAAAATAATAATTAATATATTTTTCAAAATTTAATTACATTAATCTAATTTTACATTTAGTTGAACCTTTGTTAGTATTGTGTATAAGTAAAGTGTTATGTTATTTCTTGATTTGCAGGGGTCCAGTTTCAAGGGTCCCCAATAACGTTGACAACATGAAATGATGAGGATATCAAATGTCTTCGGATGTGGTTGGACAGGAGTTTGAGGTGGAGAAAGAGTATGAATGAGACATGGGACAAAAAACAAAGATTTTAAGTTTGTTAGGCTATAATGGGACTGGCATAGTGAAATACACTAAAAGTCCCTAATTAAAAATAGATTTTTTTTTTAAATAATTTCAAGAACTTTCATATATATATTATATTATATTGATTAATTGAATTATATGAAAGTTCTTTTTAATTCAACGTTTCTAAAACTAAATAAAAAACAGTGCTTAACGTACGAAGTTAACATTTTTCCATGACACTATTAATTCTAGTTGAAATGTATTTTTACTAGCAGGTGAACACTGAAAGGCTGTTTCCAGCGGCGAAAATACATGAAAATGTACTATGGGTAGAGACAAAAACGTGAAAAGAACAAAGTAGTACGTGGAGACCATCCGAGTATTACGTATTTTAAGTTTGATAACCGAGTATCTGGGTAACCGAACTTTGCTCGGAACTCTAGTAGATTTAAAAAGTAAAAATAATCACAAAAATATTTTACCGGGGTTCGAGCCCACCACATTCCGAATTTCCGAACAACGCAAAAATTAACCAAACGCCAATCGGATTGACATTATAGAGTCGAAATTATTGATATTATATTGTTGCGCGACGAAAGAATAAAACATATATAAAAAATGCGCAGTTTCCAGGGATAAAACCTAGCTAGGCCGATTTTTCTCTCCCATAACTCCCTGCATACAAAATTATTATATGTAAATACTTGCAGCCGTTGCCGAGATTACGATTATAATATATATATATATATATATATATATATATATATATATATATATATATACAAGATTAAAGTATAAGATGAATAGAAATTGTATTTCGAATATTTTCACTTTTTGTTTGCAGGTTTTTAGCCGACTTCAAAATAGCAGTAGGTTCTCAATTCGACTGAATTTTTATGTTTGTTACTACAGAACTTTAGACCGGGTGAACCGATTTTGATAATTATTTTTTTATTTCCATCCCATTTCAATTTGGTCCAGTTCTAACAACGGCATCCATGAGAAACCCATATAAGTTTTAAATTTTTACTTTGGAAGTCGGTTTTAATTTTTTCTATTAGCTTTTCTACTCTTGGTAATAATCAGAACCATGCAGATGGCATGATTGATTCGCTTTCGAGGATGGTATATCCTCAAATAGATAGATGATCTGCAGGCAGGCAGGATCCGAAATTTGCAAGTGACCGTCGTAGCCTCTTTAAACCATCATCAAGAATAAAGGAAGGCAAATCAATGCCATAAGCTACCCTAATGGTTTTATTTTCTTCTATGTATTTAAGTGTCCTAAGAATGGTTACCATCTGAGATATGATGTGCCCGGGGCAGTACGAGTTGTCGTAGCAACTCCCTATGAGGGTGGCGGCTACAGGTGAGGGACCTTCATCTTCGTAATACTGCATGTGGCAGATTCAATAAACCCACAAAGCTCACGATGGCAATCTTTCATAGAGAGAAAAGAGATAATATCTCACTATACAGACGATATAATTAGATAAATTCTTATTTGAAATACATTAATTTCCAGCTGAACTTATGTGGGTACATAAACATGTATTAGTGCCTTTTTTATTACATTATATTACAAGCATTAGGTAAATATATAGTTATAGTGTTGGTATGTATGTAGTTATTTATGTATTGTACTGCAATGATACAAGAAAACAAAAAAAAACAAAGGAGAAGAAAGAAACGCGAGGAACGCATCGTTAGGACTAACTTTTACGTATTATATTTCAATTTTTTTAAAAAGCACCGATCATATTTTTCAGGCCTCATTTTTTAGTGACTTTAATTTTTAGTGAACGATTAAATTTTCAAATTAAATAGTATACTTCTTTAAAAGAATAGGCTAGACGGCTGAATTTTTTATCGCAATAATGCACGGTTAACTTAAATATGAGTAACTTCTCAGAAGAAACAGTTTGTTCAAAATCAATACCTAATTTCAAAAGTACACACAGCGTTTTGTATAAAAAAATCCCGTGAAAACGCTCCGTACAAAAGTCTTACCTAACTGTGACGTCACGATTAGGTAAATACAGAGCCGCTGGAACATATATTTTGCAAATATCTACGAATTTTGTGCGTCAAAGTTCATACTCACCACAATTAATATTTTGTATATGATGTAAGTAAACTCATGATGTAGGTTTTTTACTAATAAGCAAAAAAAGCCGTGTGGTGTCGTGGGACACCGGATAGGAACGAAGTTCCTTATTATAAAAATATTAATTTTAAGTTCTATTCGAGGTATAAAGAAAATAATAAAGACTATAACTCAATATAAAGTAATAATATTAATATTAATACTATAACTCTTTGAGCCTTCTAGGTACTCTGCCTGGTGGGGACGACCTGGGAGATTTCTTTTTTTTGTAGCATTTTAAGTTTTGGAGTAGTTATTATTTTTTTAGTACTTACCTACTTTTATGGTACAATTGATATGTATAAATGATACTTATTAAAGTAAATAAATGTAATTCTGTTAGACTAAAAAAAAAAAAAAGACTATACATAAAAATCTTACGTTACGGACATTTTTTCCCGGCTATATATATATATTTATATATATATATATATATATATATATATATATATATATATATATATATATATATATATATATATATATATAATATTATATATATTATAATATATATAATATAATAATATTATTTCATTTTCTGATTTACAAAATTAATTGCACAGAAATTGACTAGCTGACGTGTTATTCAGACTAAAAACTTCAGTCATATAAACAGATTGTCTGGTAAATCGTCATGGACTCGTGAGTCATTATTTTTAAAGCAATAAATCAAAAACAATAAACGCCCCTAACTATCCCTAGAGGGAAGATCCGGGATATATAACCAGTTATGTAGAGTATATTATTAAATTGTCTCGTTCCATCGAACACAAGACAAAAACGCCCCTGGATGCAATTAGAGAAGTGAATTGCGTGATTCCTGACCTTATCTTTTTATTCTTGTTACGACGAAGTAATAAACGAATATAAAAGAAATATTATTTTATATAATTCAACCCCTACAGATACGAAAGGAAAATATGAAATAGAAACACTCCCTGCGTATTTTTACAGTGACATTTTGTTATAAAAATCTTCACAATGCTATAAAAATCTTCAATTCTTACAGTTTATAGCAATCGTTTTATAAAATGATATATTACAAAAAACGATTATAACAAAAAAAATCATCTTCATAATTTTAATCATTAAGGGCCGCATAAAATATCCTACGTTTATGGACCTTTTATGGACAATGAAAGTCCCTATTTCTATAGTTGTCCCACCCTCAAGGTGGACGTAGGCTCATTGACACTGATATTGATAGGTACACCTATTACAGGTATTCTTTTGTTCCTGGGCCGGGGGAAATGGTGCTCCAAGTACTTGGCCTTACAAGTGTCCATTAAGCTAGGTTCGTATACTTTGTTACGAACAGCTTTTAGTTCAAACATCTACCCCACATTTAGTTCGGTTATGTTAGTATCATATTTCAAGTGCTCATAATAGGGATTCTCTTGTTGGCCCTGGTCGAGCATATTATGCAATCCTTACAAATAAATAAAATTGAAGTGTCTATTTGTAAATTTCGAATTAAGAGCTTTGCATTAAATTTAATGGATATGATACATACATACAATGGTACATACGCTACCTACACCAAAAAAAAACATTTTTTTATTTTTTTATTGACTGGACTTTCACTGGCAGGTAGCTAATATTTATCTTAGGGTTCCGTTTCCATTCATCGTGCCACGCAAATGAAGTTTACCACCAGTGGTAGGGAACCTGCTAGTAATTTATAAAACGGTAATAATACTCTTAACCAGTAAACTCATAAAGTTTACTGCTTGGCGAAGTTTTGACCTTGTCTAGAAAAAATAATTCTCTAATAAATGAAGCTTCTTGACTACAAAGTGCAGTTTCAAATGCAAAGTAAACTTTTTTTTAAACAATTGTACTTAAAAATACAAAAATATCAGTTGGCAACGTCACGTCTTTGCGGCAACACCCAGTGTTCCAACACAGCCATTAGTTACCATACAAATGGACTTCGCTTTACATAATCCCCCTGTACGATCGCGGTAATTTGTCGCAAGCCGTCCGGATAAGCAAACCAACCTTTCAATGAAATTTCAATACGAATATATTTATCATTCAAATAATATTGGCGTTATGATATTTCATAACGCCAATAGCGTTATCAGGATGTAATCGAAGGCTTACATGGACAGAAAAAATATGGTTCGGGATTTTTCCTGACAGCATAATCTGAATCGGAGGCTAAATAAACTGAAATATTAGACTAAATACATAATAAACATTGATGCAGAACCACGCCTTCACAAGATTAAAATGGAATCTAATCTCAAAAAAAAACATAACGACATATTTTGAACCTGCAATATTTATTGATATTTCATAGTCCTCTCAATTGTTCTTTCGTACACAGATTTGCATATTTCTAGCCAATACAGTAGCGCATTCAGTTTGAGTGCATTCAAATGTAAATATGTACGTGTACGAACAGTAACAAGTGACTAACGAACGCGAGTAACACAAGTGATTTCGCGCAACAACATAACTGAAAACCACGTAGATAGTTTGAATATTCAGACACCAATAAAAGTATTTGACACTTGAAAATCAGTCCTCTGTGGTTAATAGAATCAGGCGTTACTTTGAAAAAAAATCAAAGCATACAATTTAATTACCACGGGACCATATTTACGTGGTGTAAAGGGCGTGGGTATATATTATTTAATATCTGGCAAAAGTGTCAATAGATGTAATTATTATTGATATGTTTAGCTATCTAGATAATATTCGAGATATTCTTACTTACTATGTTGTACCTTGTATTGCAGATATCATCATATTGTTATTATCTTATACTTTAAACTAGACCAGGGGTCTCCAAATTTTCCAGCCTTAGGGCCATACTGATTACTCCAGTAAGTTCCGAGGGCCAAAACGATATTATCATTGTTGCCGGTGGTAAAAAGTGAAATAGTCCACTTATGAAAAAAAAAGTCCGAAAAAGTACGCAACGTTTAAAAAAGGCTGCAAATCGGACTAAAGTCCGCAAAACGGCAACACTGCATATTATTAATTTTCCTGTCATTATCTGTAATTTCTAGATTAGTCGTAGAGTACGAGCCATAAGTACTCCTCATGGCTCGTAATCTACGACGTGACACGACATCTGGTGGACACAAGCGGAAATACAAACAGATGGCGGCAATAGCACGTACAAAATAATCTCGTTGGTTCGAGAAAGTTCTGGTGTCTTCCACTCACTTCTAGATGGCAGTAATTGAAATATATAAGAAGGCTAGTGGCGCAACCACATGTCAGTTCCTATGACACTGTTGTGAAATAAAATAGTGCGTACCTCCTTAAAACGTGTTTGTGCGTATTTAAGTTTAAGACATCTTTGTAACAGTATTTTGATTTGAATTGTTGCTTTTGTGTGTGATTTAGTAGTATGGAAAAGAAGCGAAAAATTGATAGTGAATGCAGAAAATTCAAAGATCAGGGGATCATTCAGTATTTCATAATTGAGTCCAGTAATAAGGCGCTATGTTTGATTTGCAATGAAAGGATAGCCGTTCTCATGGAATATAACATTAAACGTCATTATGTCATGTCATGTCATATATCGTCATATAACAAAACATTTTCAAAATTACTCAAAATATACAGGAAGTTTGCGGACAGAAAAATTCGAAGCTATGAAGCGCGGATTGAAATCGCAGCAATCTTCATTTACAAAACTCAAAACTGAACAAGAGGCTGCAACTCGTGCCAGCTTTCGTGTGGCTCTTGAAATTGCAAAACCTGGAAAACCATTCACCGATGGAGAAATGATCAAAGAATGCATAATTGCAGTAGCCGAATAAATGTGCCCTGAAAAGGTAAATTTATTAAAAACTGTCAGTATATCAGCAAACACTGTGGCTCGAAGGGTAGAAAACATCGCTGAAAATATATCCTCTCAACTGTTCGACAAAAATGGACATGTTGAGTGGTTTTCTTTGGCCTTGGATGAGTCAACGGATGTGTCAGATACTGCTCAGGTGTTGATTTATATTCGAGGAGTAGATAAAAGCTATGAAGTGCATGAAGAACTTCTTGATATGTATAGTATTCATGGCACAACTACTGGTACAGATATTTTTAAAGGAGTTGAAATGGCCATTAATCAAAAGAACCTTCGATGGAAAATTTGAAATGTATTACAACTGATGGAGGCAAAAACATGAGTGGGAAAGATAAAGGAGTGGTCGCTCTTGCGTCAAAGGCTGTAGAAAATGACGGTGGTTCAAAACCATTAGTCTTACATTGTATCATTCATGAACAGTCTTTGTGCGGAAAATGTTTGGATATGTCTGAAGTTCTGAAACCAGTCATATCAACTGTTAATTTTATCAGATCTTTTGGGCTGAATCACCGACAATTCCGACAATTTATTGAAGAGATTGGAGAAAATGACTTACCTTATCATACTGCCGTACGTTGGCTTAGTTGTGAGAAAGTCCTTCAGCGCTTTTTTGAACTTCGAGCAGTGATCGAAATTTTTTTGAATGAAAAGCATCGCCCTCTTACTGAATTACAACACAACGCATGGCTGTGGAAGTTAGCATTCTATGTTGATTTGACAAAAAATGTGAACGAACTGAATTTGAGATTGCATGGAGAAAACCAGCATCTTCCTGATTTATACACTAATATCAAATCATTCTGGAAGAAATTGATACTGTTTCAATCACAACTACGAAGTAAATGTTTTTCACATTTTAAAACATGTGAAATATTCAGCCACACCACTGAGACTGAGTTTCCTATCGATTTTGCAATCGAAACTTTGAGTGCTTTGAAAATAAATTTTGATACTCGTTTCTCGGACTTTGATGCCATTACGAATCAAATTAAGATTTTTCAGAATCCTTTTGATACTGACATTGAAACCCTAGCCCCGGAACTTCAAATGGAAATGATTGATCTACAGTGCAGTGATATAATTAAGAACAAATATCAAAACTCATCTGTGTAGGAATTTTATAAGAGTCTTCCACTGACACAATTTGATAATTTTCATAAATTTGCTCGTGGGCTGTTTTCTGTTTTTGGTACTACTTATTTGTGTGAGAAGACCTTCTCCAAAATGAAGTACACAAAAATGTTTACAGATCTAAATTAACTGATGAGCATCTTAAATCTCTTTTAATAATTGGTACAAGTAAAATTAGTCCACAACTACAAACTATTGTCAGTGGAAAATCTCAATTACATAAATCTCATTAGTATTTCATATGTCATTATGCTTGTTATAAGTTATGTTTTTATTTAAAATGTATAAAATGTTAGTTGGATTCATTTCAATAATTTGTTAGTTATTATATACTGAAGTTAAATTTTCTGCATATTATACATGTCTTTACTCATTACAATTCTGTGTTTCTTTATCCAACTTATCACAAAAACAATAACAATAAGCCTACAACAATGTTATGAGTAGTTAGCCCATGACCATATCAATGTAGATGTCATATTAATAATTATTCAACATAAAATTAGAATACTTCAGTAAACTAAATTTAATTTGCTATAAAAAATATGTTCTCTAAAAGGAGTTTTCAAGTATGCTAGCTCTCCGCGGGCGGACAAAATTTGTCCGCGGGCCGGATGTGGCCCTCGGGCCGTAGTTTGGAGACCCCTGAACTAGACAATCTTGTATATATATAATCGGAATCTCGGCAATGGCTACAAGTATTACCATGAAAACTTTAAACGAGACAATCTTGTATATAATATTATATAGTCGGAATTTCGGCAACGGCTACAAGTATTACCATGATATTTAGTATGCAGGGAGTTTTGGGGGAGAAAAATCGATCTAACTAGGTTTTATCCCTTAAAAATTGCGCATTTTTAAGCAAAATATGTTTTTTTTCTTTCGTCGTACAACAATATATCATTAATTATGACTCTCTTACGTCAGTCTGATTGGCAGCTTGGTATGCGTATCTATGTATAATTTTTGCGTTGTTTGGAAATTTGGAATATGGTGGGTTCGAATCCCAGTCAGATAAATATTTTTGTGATTCTTTTTATTTATTTTTAATTTATCAGAACAGATAAGGTTACGTATATATTACGTGATTATTTCAAAATTAGGGTGACTGTGACTGGCTTTTAATGAATAAGAATGTAAATTGAATTCCGAAAGAAGATGCAATTAAGTTATAATAAATACCATAAACATTTGCATTTCCCTTCACTATCGCCGCATTGGCGAAGAGTCCGAAATAGGTAGGCATAAAGAAATTGTTTTCCATTGAAATTCATGGATACACAAAATTATCATTGGGTTTCGGGCGGCCATTGCTGATGCTACATTACTAGCACGTACAAGCCTAGCTGCCTTCGATCGCACGCGTCACTATTTTACATATAAATGGACATCGGAAGGTAATCAGTCGGATATAACAGCTTTAATTTGCTTTGCAACAATACATACAAGATGTAGGACATAAATCCTGGAAGTGGGAGAAAATATGCTTTCAGGAATGAAATTACATAGCATATTGATTTTTAAATCAATATACTTAATATTAAATAATATTTCACTAAGACGATCCAAGCGAAGCGCAAGAGCATAACCTAACCACCTTTTCTCGAAGCGGTTCGTCAATTATCGTAAACCTCATAACTACGTTTGGAATATACCTGACAAAGGAAATTTTTGAAATATGTTTCTAGTAAAAGACTTATCAAACAAACTAAGTTTTATTTGCATAACTCATATACTATAGATTTCATTGGCATATATAAACCCCTAATTTCGTCACTGACTCACGATCGTGATCATCAAAATTCATAGGATACCTACTTCCGAATGTCCTAGAAATCTGAAATTTGATATGTAAGCTATTATTAGTACATAAACAACATAAAAATCGTAAAAGTTTGAACTTTCATCCTCCAGCCTAGAGCAGGGATGGCGGCATGGATAGCATTTATATATTAACGTGCCATTTTTGAAAACAGATGTGTAATGAGGTCATAGACGTGCCATTAAATTTTTCTTTGTGATTTAGAGGCGTATTCAAAGATTTGGCGCAAAGCAGTGACGGATTATCAACTACCAAAAAATTTGTTTATTTTACTGGTTAAAATCTAATTACTCTTTTTAAATCGTATCTGAAAGACTGTATGCTTGGGAAAAATACATAAAAAATATTATGTTTTTCATGTTTAACAGGCTAAATCTGTCCAATCTTTAAATCCTAAAAGACTGTGAAAATATTTTGTAATTTAAATTAAAGTAAAATTAGTGTAATTTCTGATGTTGCAAAATAGATGACAATTAACATAATATTATGTTACGTTTGTCATATAATAACTAATTCACACTTTTTCATAGTACATATTACAAAATTTTGTGATCAGTGACGTGCCGAAAATATTGTGTCGCGTGCCATAGGTTCGCCATCCCTGCCCTAGAGTCTAGAAGTTTGTAATTAAAGTTTCACATATTTGTATACTAGAAGTAGGTAAATTGATTTATAGATATACTTGTTAGAAATATTATAATAATAAATATTGTCAGAAGCAAATTACAAAAGTAAGCAAAATTACAAAAACACACGCCTTTATTGTACAATGCCTTCACAAACTCTTTATCTTAGTCAAAAAAACTTTTATGTGTGTCTAAGAAAAGCAGTGATAAGTGTTTTTTTTTCACCTTACGCCCAAGCAAGCGAAGCGAAATGGCCAAGCCACATATTTGTCTAAGATGTAAAGTTTGTGAAGTTAGGTCTTGGCTTTAGACGAGATCTGATAACTATTTGACATTTGAATATGTTATTTGTGCTAAAATAATATTATATACGTTAAGAAAAATAATTGTATTATTATGAAGTCATTTTCTATTATAAAGGAGACCTGAACTTTTAATTTGGTTTAGGAATTATTCAGATAAGGCCGAAGGTGTGAAAAAAAAGCTGTCACTGGGTAAATAAAATGTCGAGTTGTACTAAATTCTGGAAGGAAAACGAAAAACTATTTAGGTTTCATGCGACAAGGTATACTGCGCGGTAAAAAGCGAGAACATTTTTTAGTGTTTCAGTAGTTCGCCACTGAATACCTGAAATATTTTCGTATAAAATACAGATGAATCAATATATTAGTATCCTATTGATGATTAGATTATGCCGTAATTAAGCCTGTACGAGAATTGTATTAACCTATACTGGAAATATAAAAATGAAACAAAAAATTAAAACCGACTTCCAACGTAAAAATGCAAAAAAAGTATGAAATAAAACTTATTTTCTAAATAATTCCCCTTTTAAATTCGGCTAAAATTTTAACTATTTCTCTACTCAATCTTCCTAATTTCCTTGGTGCAAAATCTTACTTTTTCGTAGCATATGCTTGGACTACTTCAGAAAAAGTCAAAATCACTATAGTCCATATAAACTTCGAGGAGTTCCCTCGGTTCCTCATGGATCCCATCATTAGGTCACCAATTTGGTAAAAACGGGACTAACTTGGGATTATACCCTTTACATCAAAAAAATAATTTTGAAAATCGGTCCACAGACGGCGGAATTATCGTTGAACATACAAAAAAAAAATATATATATATATTATACAGCCGAATGTATAACCTTCCTTTTTTTGGAAGTCGGTTAAAATATGTTGAATTTTTAAGCTTAATCCCTACGTGTACTTCAACTACTTTATAGTTAAGAGTCATCTGTCATCACACATCAATCCTACTACTATCATAAAATATGTGAAAATTTGTGAGGACGGATAGATGGATGGATAACTGGATGTATGTTTGTTACTCTTTCACGTAAAAACTACCGAACTGATTTTGATTAAATTTGGTAGTTTGAGCTCTGTATTAACATATAGGCTACTTTTATCCGTAAAAAGTACAGTATTATTGCGGGATACTGTATTTACGCGGGCGGAGCCGTGGGCGAAAGCTAGTACCTATATTATAATGAATTTACTTTAGCCTATAAAACAATAAAAACTAGTACCTATTTGTACTATCATAATATTTATTCGGATTCCGCGAACCAGGGCAGGCGTTGTTTAGTTTAACTCAGCAAACAGAGAAGTTAAATTAGCAGGAGTATTTCAAAATGCAAATCCTGAAGTGAGGCGGGGCACCTGTGCCGACAGTTTGTGCAATAGCTCGGAACCACACAATTAATTTACAAAACTGTGAGCTGTCTCATTCACTTTACTTTTTGATAGAATATGAACTATTTGTACTATGCTAGCATGCTAGTATTAGTATTAGAATCTGACAAGAAATTCCAATAAAAATCTTAAATATCCTACTACTATTATAAATGTGAAAGTTTGTGAGGTTGGCTGGATGGATAGATTTGTTGTTACTCTTTCACGCAAAAACTACTGAATGGATTTCGATTAAATTTTGTAGGATAATAGGAGGTTTAAGCTCTGGATTAACACATAGGTTACTTTTTATCACGAAAAATTACAGACACGGGCAAAAGCTAGAAGTATAAAAGTATTAAATATTATATTTTCGTTGCGTGGTACATGTGATACAAGTTCTTCGGATACTACTGAGTATCCGAAGAACTTGTTGAACTGACACGACCAGATTGACGTGGTGTGGAAGTAACCATAGATATTATTATAATTATTATTAGTTGTTATATTTAAGCACGTTATTTTATTACAATGGTAATTTCGCAGAACTTATTTCAGCTAGTTTATGTTAATTGTGCTTTTTTGTAAAAAATAATTTACGAGTGATCGCGATTGAAATTACATACCTATATATATCTGCTCGAGAATATGTGTCAAAAAGAATTCGTCATTTATTTTTTCATTTCACTTTTCAAAGGATAAAAATCAAATAATACTGTAACACGCCGACCTTTGAGCGTTCTTTCATGTTACGTACTCACAGATTCAAACGTGTAGGTGTATAAAAAGGCAGTGTGAAGGTGACAGGGGGCTAGTTATAAATAAAACACTTTTTCTGCTGCCTGGTGTTTCCCTTTTGTGCTGCAATTTTTGACAATCGCTGGTCTTGACACTTTTCCTGTTGACGTCCGTGTGCACGAGCTCTAAGCTCTTTGAGCCGCCCGCCGGCTGTGCTAAATTAGTGAAAAAAAATCTTTTATGAAATCTGTTTTTGTCATGTTCAATAAAAAGTAAATTTTTCGATCAGGTTCCTGTATAGTTGTGGTAGACTGTGCTGCTAAAAATATTAACACAAATCCCCTTTAATCATGCCATAATACAAGCCTACTTGAAATATCAAATTATGTCAGATAAAGAATACCCATTCAAGTTAAGAAAATAAGTTTCAAATTCCTAGTTGAAACATTCATTCTATTTTATAATATTTTGTCCATCAGACGATTTAAAAAAATGGCGGGCCTAGGATCTTGGACCATGTAATATGTTTTTAATCTTATACTTTAAACGAGACAATCTTGTTTAAATAATCGGTTGCTCGAAAACGGCTGTAAGTATTTACATGAAATTTATTATGTAGATAGTTTTGGGGTAGCAAAATCAATCTAGCTAGGTTATATCCCTGGAAAACTGGGAATTATTAAGTTAAATACGTTTTTTCTTTCGTCGTGCAATATATCAATAATTTCGACTGTAATAATGTGAGTTCCATTGGTAGTTTGGTTTATTTTTGCGTTGTTCGGAAACTTGGAATGTGGTGGGTTCGAACCCCGGTAAAATATTTTTATGATTATTTTTATTATTTTTTAAATCTACTAGAGCTCCGAGGTAAAGCTCGGTTACCCAGGTACTTAATATATATAATGTGCCTCAACCGTATCTGCCTCTACCTCAAACAATTTCCAAACTGGATGGAGCCGGCAGATGGATATGACATCTCTTTGAAGATGAAGAAGCGATATAATTTTACATTTTCGTATCTAAGCGTCAGCAATTTGTGTCGGGCACACGCTCATAGCTAATTACAATCCACCTGCTCACGAGTATGTTCCATTAATGTTATATTTAGTAGTTAGTTGTGAATTGTCCTTGTGATTTTGACAGAGTATTTTGTTCGTATTATCGTATGTGATTTATTATTATAATAATTACTATTTTGTGTGCTCTCTTTAATTTTCAATTCAACTGGGGTCCGACAAAGACTTAAAATACTTTCAGCGACGCTGATGGTTACATCACGCATCGAATAAAATATACGTTTTTAAACACAAAATAAACATTGTAATATCTATACTCAGCAAATAAAACATGACGATCGGTCACATTAAATTTTTCACTCTACATTTACCACGAATGAGAAATTCCAAATATGACAGCTCAAAGATAAATTTGTCACTATGATTATGTCAAACATCAAAAAATAATCCCGTCATCCCTGTGGATGTGACACACCCCTGCAGTTTGCGATTGCAAATTTGAAGGGGATAATGTCTAAAGTTTTGAGCAGGAGACGATGGCCATGAAACCGGCGAAAGTGTTGTAATAATGTTATATTCATTATTTCAATAGATTTTTTTTTTCGGCGAGTTGCCATACTATTTTTCTATCCAAATTGATATACTTGGATAAAAAAACTGTAACTGTACCTATTACGAAATTTGTAAAGCTGCACAGGAGCACGATGAAATAAGATTTATATACAAAAAAATACTAGATGATGCCCGCAACTACGTGCGCGCAAAAGAAAATTTCGCTTACATTTTGTGCGACAAAAAGTATCCTATGGCCTTCCCCGTAGTCTACTGTGCCAAATTTCATTAAATCCGGTCCAGTAGTTTCGGGAGCCTATTCACTGCAAAAAACTAACAATCAAATCTTTCATATTAATAATACTTATTAGTGTAGACAGCGCCAAAAAATAGACACAAATTACGCGATTTTCGGAGCCAGCGCGAGCAGCAAACACAAAATATTATAGACCGCTGTATAGGTGATCAGACGTCGTCCGGACGATGTTTTGAAAAAGTTGTTTGGGGCTGGGGACGTCCGTTGCCATGGTTAGTAATACCCGCCTCACATAATTTACCTCGCACAAGCTCGTCCGTTGCGATAGCAACAGGTCGGCTCGGCGTTTTCAAAAACAATACTCACATTTCATATTCCTAGGAATCGTATTACCAAATTGTTATATTATTATTAGTGTTTTATGTAAGTATGTCTATATTAAAATTGATATCTAAGATTTATAAGTCGGAGAATTTGATTTCTACTAATTTTAGGGTTCCGTAGTACGATAACAAATAACCCTTATAGTTTGCTTGTCTTGTCCTTTAGCTCTGCCGTCTGTCTGTCCGCCCACCTCTTTCTACTATTAGCTAATATAAATTGATGAAATTTAGTACAGTAAATAAAATAAAATGAAAATAGATAAGCCTTTTGTTACACGTTTTTAGATTACACAACATTGTTTATAAAATTAAAAAATAGGTATACCTAATTAAATTCAATTTAACAATAAAATACAGTTCGTGGAATAAATTTTTAACAATTTATATAAAAAGACCAGCGAGCCTTATGAGCCATTTACACGGCTCGGTTTTAGCCGTGCGGCGAGCTGTCTGTCAAGTCGCATCACCTCGCCGCATCGCAAACCCATATTTTGCACGGGCGACTAACGGCCGTTTTCAATAACATATCTAAGATTAAAGAAAGAAAGCTTAAATGTTAAACAGTACGCTGTTGTTTATTTTAAACTTGCTTTTCACAATCAAATATAGGACCTATTGTCCAACGAAAGATAGCATCCTTCCCTTTCGCCTATCCAAGCCTATTGAAACGTTTCATTCGTTGCTAACTACATAACAATTCGTGTTTTAAACAATTATATATTTATTTACAATTAATGTATTTATTAGTTAAAAGCGTAAATTATATTGGAAATAAAATTGAAAATGAAAACTCGGGATGATATTTTACTATAGATATCGTGTATTTTATCAAATTCAATAGTAAAACATAAGAGTTTGACGCAAGGAGTCACGTGAAAAGGAATGTGAAATTTAAAATAAAATCAAACTTCGAAGCAAAGACAATGTAACTGTACTACGTAATAAGAGGTGGCACTCGGAATAAAAAAATGTTCGAAATTCAAAATTATACCTTATCTTTTTTACGTATTATCGTCAAAACTGCAATAGATTCAAGCCTAAAATGAAAAAAAACTATATATAGGTATTATTATTATTATTTATTATTATTATTTTTATTTTAAGACCAATTATTGGGTTAAAAAGGTAAATAAAACAACCATACTTATTTCAATTATTTTTATTGCATTTTAAAGAAAATAAAATACAAAAGTAAGGCTAACGTCCCACGAGCTTTTTTTTGTGGTCGCAACAGAAAAACTGCACTTTAAATAGAACTCTTCGTTAGTACAATACAGCCGAAAATCGTGTACAGCTGTCAAATCTGACATTTGACACTTGTCACACTTCGACTTTCAGCTTTAATGTACTAACCCATATTTCTATTTACAGTGCAGTTTTTTCTGTTGCGACCACAAAAACCGCTCGTGGGAACGTAGCCTTACTGTCAGTTGTCAAATTGATCATATTATGATAAGTTCAAATTGATAAATACGACAGTGATCAATACCTAGTACAAGTCAATAATATGTCCCACAGCAATTACTGGGACTAAATTTGTTAAATTATTATTTACAATGCCTGAGATTGTAAAAAGTGCTGCCCGAGAAATGATACTCAAGTTAAAGAAGTTAGCTAAGATTTATATGAGCATCCCTATCTCTAGTAGGCTATCCGTCCTCCCGCCGATAGATGAGCCGCTTCGGTAGGAAATGCCATCTGTCAGTAGGCTATTAAAACGCGAGTAAAGACAAAAGCATAGATTTGACTATCTTTAGTAGCAAGGATTACGGATAGATAGGTTATTGAGAACGGCCGTAAAATAACATGCGGCTTTAGGATCAACTCACACTGGTGCAGAGTCGAAGCGACGTGACACGTCATGATATTCTCATAGAGGCTATAAACGAATGATTTCAAAAGTAAGGATGGGCTTTATGATGTACATTTGACAGAAGAAACTTCATACAAGAAAAACTTACACCATTTTGATTTCAGAGGATTTTGTCAATGTCAGCTAGATGACTAAACCTTTTTTATTGTATTATATAGTATTGAATAGTACTCCTAAAAATGAGTAACTTCTCAGAAGAAACAGTATATTATAAAAAGTCAATATATTCAAAGGTACACCGATTTGTATACAAAATTCTTACGAAATTTGTGAAAACGCTCCATACTAAAGTCGTACCTAGCTGTGTCGTCACGCCTAGGCCTCCTGGGGCCGTATATTTCATATGCTTTAAAGCATATGAAATATACGGCCCCAGGAGCATATTTTGTAAATAGCTCAAGTTTAAGTTCATACTTATCATAATTAATGTTTTTGTATATGATGTAAGTAAACTAATGATGTAGGTTCTTTACTAATTTAGCAAAAATTAAAGTTAAACTTTTTAGATGTATCTAATTACTAAACTACACAAAAAATATTATATTTTTTAGATTTACCAAGTACTAATGGCTCAATATTTCTGAGCATATTAATGAAACTAAATATTTTAGATGTAGTCATCATCCCTATTACAATAAGCAGACTGAATTGTGGAGGAACGTTTTTGTTTAGTAGTCGACGCGCGTCGCTGCGTTTTACTTGGGCGCAGTAACGCGTCAGGCTTTGACTATACACCATGTTAAATGTTTTGTGGTGTCAATATTTTGTCAGAATAAATTTTTCAGAAGATATTTTTGAAAACCTCAAAGCACATAATTAATATTGATTTGTAAATAAACCATCACCCTATATATTACGAAAGCGTAGATAGTAAAAACGCGCGAGTACGATCGCGTTACCAAGTGTCAAAAAATATTTCCTAAAATTAATAGTACGGTTCCCACAAGATTTGTGCGCCAGCGTTACCTTAATCACCTTTCGTCAAAAATTACAAATGATAAATTGTACAAACTTTTTTGTCGTTTAGATTTGAATTTATTTATATGTAATGATTAGAATGTCAAAATTTGAATGAGTTCTACGTAATTGACATTTTCATTTTTCACCTGCAACTGAGTGTTTGACCAGTGTGACCACAATAAATTAAATCGTCCATTCTGCATTTCACATATCCGAGTTCTGCTACAATCTACGAAAAACTTTTAACGTTTTCGACATTTAAAACATACCTTAGGGCAGAACATGCCGAATATAAATGCATGAGGTTTGTTTCAAATCATTTTTTTGTTTTCAAACGTGGAGATTTTGTAAGATTCTGCTAAAAACTGCAAATTTTGCTGATCTGCGATATAATCTACAAAACTTTAAAATTGTATTCTGAATTTGCTAAAAATCGCAGGATTTTGCTAAACCTGGCCACACTGCCGTGCGCCGTGCTGCGAAAGTCGAATGATACCCAACTTTGGGACTTGCCACTTTTAGCCACTCGCGGCCTCGACGAATTGGCATTTACACGGTGGATTTTTACCGTGCTGCGGAAATCGTGCGGCTAGTCACCCGTGTAAATGTTACAAAAGTTGGGGCTTGCGGCTTTAGACACTTGCGGCCTCGCCGAATTAGCATTTACACGGTCGATTTTCGCAATGCGGCTGATATCGTGCGGCTTTATGCACCCGTGTAAATACCCCATTACAGTAGTCGCTTATGATGTGTAACATTTTATTAAAATATTTAAAAAAACCACAATGCTTAGTACGATTTTCTAATATGATTACTAAATAATCTAAATACGGAAACTTGTAGGAAAGCGAGAGGAAAGATTTTAAACAGCAAAAATTATAAAAAAAATTAGTTAAGTTATCATCACAAAATAAAAAAATTAAAAAAACGACTGCGTAAAAACTGAAAAGTAAAAACCAGAAAGTCCAGCAATCGAGAATTTTGTAATTGAATATTATTGAATAGCTATTCCTACTATTGAAATAGTTTCATACATTAAAAAAGAAAACATTATACTATGGCACACAGCGAATTTAACAATCGGGACCCATTAAAAGTCCCTATAATGGACCCCGATTGTTAAAATCATAATTTTGAAATAAAAAAAACCTATTGCCTCCTTGGACATGTCCTGACGTACTCTTGGTTAGGTTAAAATATATTTATCGACTATTATTCCTATGGATCTAAACTGAAAGCAGCATCGAAGAATGTATTTGTTTATTGCAAAAAGTTACTAAAATTTTATGATTTTAGTAATAAACAAAATGTGAAACGAAAAAAGCGACAATTTATAGAATACAAACCAATTTTAAACTATTTTCAATTAAATTTCTCTCTCTCATTAGTCACTACAAGTGAGTAGGGACTATCTGGTAGAAAATGAATCTTAATTAACAATATTTCAGCACTTTATTTGTAAATTAAATATACAACAAAATCGAGTAGAAATGAAATTGAGAAAAGTTTTCGTTTATCTCGTGAACAAAAGTAAAGTTCTTTAAATTCACTATTAATGTTGTGAAACTTCACAGACTTTGTAGTTGGAGGTTATTATTTTAGAGGCTATTTCAACACTCCATCAAGATGCAGTCCAATTACAAAGTATTAACTACACAAATAAAACACGAGTGCTCAGTCAGATTTTCATTTGCAAAGAACCGGAGTTGAAAAACTTTGATGATGACTGGAGTTTTTTTTATATAATTCTTATTGTTGAAACTATTTTTCTACTCAATCTTCTTATTTTTTAAGTCGGTACCAACCAATTTCAACGTGAGTTTTTTAAAATATTATTTGTATGTTTAAGGATGTAGTTGGGTTAAAAATTAATGTTTTTTTATCAAAGGATTTATACAATTGTTTGGGCTAGTACCGACTTCAAAACGGCACCAGGTGAACTATTTCGACAGTAAGAATAATTTCATACTTTTTAGTGATTTTAAGAATGTTATTGCTTTTATTTTGAAAGTCGGTTTCTATTTTTTTTTTCTTTTTAGTGATATTATAATATTATTAACTAGTACCTGGGAGACTAAACTTTGTTAGGAGTTTTAGTAGGACGATAAAATATTTAAAAATATAAGAGAAAGGCAATAAAAAGAAACACAATAATTATCTGACTGGTTTTCGAACCCGAGACCAATTCGTAAACAACACACAAATTCTACCATCCAGCTGAAGCTACATTTTATCGCGGCAAAATGTACGGTTCCCGCGAGATTTCCTTTTGCACGCACGAAGTCGCGAGCAACGTATACTATAGTATAATCATGTGTTTTTAATGTCGATTTTAAGCACTTGAGCACAAAACACCTCCATGAAGTTAGTTGGAGCGAGAGGTCCCACACTCACATTTCTAAAATGAAGATTTCATTTGCCTAAAATGCCTAATGTTGAATCGGTCGGCGCCGTGTCTCAGATAAGTTCATAGTTAGTGATCATCTTCTATATTTAAAAAAAATATTAATCCCCTTTTCTCTTGGTCATTCATTGCATGAACTACTAGACCAATTTTTATAAATCTTTTTTGTGGTGTTGTGTTGACAGAAAAAGTTGCGGGGAAATTATAAATGTGTAAGAAAACTTAACGATCATTAACTTTTCTAATCAGAGTTTCCTCGATTACTCATGGATCCCATCATCATCGTTGTTAGGGTTTACAAGGCTTGGCACAACATTTAACTTTTTGGTAGCTGTGAATGTTCAAAGAAATCGATATCGGTGTAAAATCCTATGAGAAATACCTATATCAACATAATATCATGATGTATGGTGTGATGATAGTTGTGGTGTTGATGATTATTTGGTAGTGACATTTGCTTGCAGTTTTATATGCAATGCTGAAATTTCCAAACGTGTGCAATGCCGTTCAGTGCTTTTGGATACAGAGTATACCTTGGCACATTTCACTTTTTGGTAGCATATGCTCGTGTTATTTCAATAAAAAAGTAAAAATCACTATCGGTGTCACTATAAATTTTGAAGAGTTCTCTCGATTCCTCATGGATCCCATCACCAGGTTTGGTTTCACCAAACACTTTACATTAAAAAAAGAATTTTGAAAATAGGTCCACAAACGGCGGAGTAATCGCGTAACATATACACACAAAAAAAAACATGCTCACAAATTGATAACCTCCTCCTGTGTTTTGGAAGTCGGGTGAAAAGAGCACCAAAACGAATAAAATTTACGAATAAGACATAGCTGATATACTCGCAGTTTTGACTTAATATAGTCTCAGCTTTTTATTTCTGTAGAAAACTTGTAAAAATCCAATCGATGAAAATAGGTGACCCGAATCTCTCTTTATTCTAATCAAATAATATAGCTCTTTAATGCTGAGGCGCATTTGACCAAGCAAAAACAAATTTATCCATGAGATAAAGTAATACTGTCGATAAGGACAAAACCACATTTTATATAATATGTACTCTTTTTATAATGATACCCAACGCACACAAAGCGTCATCTGGTGGCGTAAGTGGTCAAAAACGGTCAATAAGAATCGTCGATTCTTTTTCTGTCACCAGGCGGCGCTTGGTATCCCAACGGTCCTTTTCGTATGAAAAAACTGCCAGATGTCACGAATTTAAAAACCCTAATTGGAAAAAAAAATTGACGAACCTAATTTATTTTGCATCTAAAAATTATCCCAAAACTCATATTTTCTCGTAAAAATATCCTAATTCCAGAGATTACAGAGATACCTAATATTCTTCATTATTTGTACACATTACGGATTACTGCATGACGAAGCGCTATAGGGCACATTTTAATAATTTTAGTACGCGACAAACTGGGACACAATTAAAACCCCAAATTTTAATGAAAAACTGATTACACCTCGAGCTTACTGTCACATCTATTTGAGGGCGTCTATTCGACAGTGTGCGGTGTATGTTAATATCGTGAATATGGTGTGTGATGTACAGTGACATGTGTCTGCTCGAAAATTAAGTCCCAATGCGGGGGGTGGGTGTTTGCACGGCAGTGCGTCAATAACGCGCGTACAAACGTGAGTCTGCCTACATAATAGTGATAAGCACGAACAAAATGAACCGCTTCTTTTGTCGTACGTTTATCATTATGTTTTTCACCATTGACAACAAAAATGGGACACAATTTTAAAGGCATATAAAGTTTTTCAGTTTAATGGCATTTTCGTGCTCACCGATAAATACGTCGGGCTTAAAACGATCTGTTTTAACGGTGACTGCATTTTGCTCTTGCATTTCAACAGCCCCTTTGGTACCCTGTTATTAACCAAATCTTTCGTAGCATAAAAGAAGAGAAAATAATTATTATTTTCCCCCAATTTTCACCAATCTAACACAAACCCCCATTGTTTAATAGCGATATTACTCCTATAATAAACTTCAACACTCAGTGGTCGAACTCTTAATTACACATCACCTGTTGGTTGTAGGTGTATGTGTAAGTGTAGGTGTAGGAAAGTTAGGCATCATTAATTTGGTATTTTATTTAATATCACGGTCAACTACTAACTACACACGAGCATGACATATAGTAAAACTTTCGGCCTCGCTAAAATATTATACGAATAAAAATATTGCCATGTGAAATACTAAAATGTAATGACCTGAAAATGTCAACGAAATAGGGCGAATGAGAATTTATGCGTAAGGAGAGGTAATAGCCCGTCTCATTGCTTTTTCAGTCGGTTAGTCAAATGTAGACGAATGGTCGGTGAAGACGGCGGCGAAACAATCGTCAGCCATCGCTCAGTGTCGCAGCTAATTGAAAACTCGCCGGCTTCATTTGAATGCTCGTACACAGTAGGCGATATTCAGAGGAACCCGACGCCATACTACGAAGAGCTGCTTATACGAAATCATATGAGAATAAAGCATTGTATGACTGCAGAGCTACGCATGGTTGATGTTATCTAACGTAGCATATTTTCTCTGGCGTTCGCAATGCTTAGTGCGTAAAGCACCTTAAATCGCTATCGACTACAGAAAATTCGACGTCACTCAAAATTAAACCTCCGAGTAAATTCATTGTCCTTCGCCTTCGACTTAACACATTGAGATACTTATACCCAAATAACTTGCGGTGGAATACGATTATCGCGCAATCTCAGCTACGCCAGTACGTTGATTTCCGATAGTGTGATTAAGAAACTATTCCTTGAGTGTTGCTATAGAGAAATAGTGACTATAGCATACCTACATAAAACATACTGTATAAACTGCACGGATGCGCAGACAGTATACTTATAAAAAGACGAATAAATTGATTTTAATTAAATTAAGGTGAAATATGAAAGAAATATTAAGTAATAAATAAATTTGAGCCCCAATGATTTTTATTGATAAACAATTACGAATGAAAAAAAATTCTCCGCTCCAAAACAAATTCGACATTAGGAAAACGAGGGGTGGGGACCGTATTAAAATATTTTAAGCAGGCTATGAATATGCAAAGACACGGCTCTCGGCGGCGCGGGCTAACGATTTGCACGTTTTTGGACCTCCGCTAATTGCGAATGTGAACGAACACTGATGGCGGGTGTAATTGCGTTTGCTGATACCGGACGTATTGTTTGCCCATCGGTTTTAGGAACTTGCTCGATATGCCATTATCGTTTTGTGATAATACACACATAGTGATATTGATCCGATTAAGTTAGCATTTCATACGCGATGGAAACTAATTTTCATAAAAAAATTCATAAACAACACAAGCATCGTATGTAATAAACTTGTAATAATTGTATGTATATATATATATACATATGTACCTTGCATGTCACTACTATTATAAATGTTGTACATAATATATATATATATATATATATATATATATATATATATATATATATATATATATATATATATATATATATATGTTACTAACTGAATACTATTAAATACTTTTACTTTTATAATTTACTATTGAGTAATAACTATAACGCTATATTATTATAAGAATTAGTAGATTTAAAATACCGTTTTTTTATTATTAAAAACTGTGTTTTTGCATACTTTTACAATTCAGATATTTACAACAGTTAGATTACAATAATAAATCGGGTCTGTAATCATAAAATTTAACAGATTTATATCAAAATTTAAACGCAACAAAACAATCTTGATTGTACAAGCTTTTAAATGAAATCATTAAACGAATACGCTTTCAATATTTCCTCCGTTTCTTCGCTTTTATTAAGTTTCCCGTTCTCGGTACCTTTATTAGACCTAAGCCAATCAAAATCAAAGTGCAAAACTCTGTACACTATATTGGCTCAGCTCTTGAGGAGCTGTAGCTATTTTATAGAACCTTTTCAAGGGTGATTAAGATCGGATTGAAGCGGAGAAGCAGCCATATCATTCAATTAATAAAGTCTGGAGCCAGGTTAGCCAGACTATTGATCAATATTGAGACGATTTTAAGCACACGGTGACGACTTAATGTTTTTATCATCTGAAAACAAAATTAGGAAGTAGTTTTTATGTTTTATACACTTAAAAACTTACTTATAAAAATATTTACACAACGAATTATATTATACAGCGTTGCTCTCTTTGTCTGAAACGTCGGAAAAGTCGCTTGACAGACAAAGACGGCAATGTGGCGATGTGAATGATGGCGGACAGTCTGACAGGCAGACAGACGGACAGAACGAAAGTGTAGCAAAGCTACATTTTTAACGTAGTTAATATAGCTAATAACGACGCTTCTAGCGTCATCTACTAGCTGTTATTGCTTATTATAATAGCTAATTTATACTAGACGACGCCATCTATTGGCTGGCGTTTCTAACTGGAGCTTCATCTCCAATATTTCTTTATTGTGGCATATGGATTATGTATTACCGCTAGTAGTCAGCTAAAAAAACCAATATGATAGTAAGGGTATTTAAGGGCTGTCGCGAGATTGTTACGGGTGAAACTAAAAATAAAAGAGACATTTCCCGTGACAATATATATTTAAAAAAAAGTAAGGATCGTAGGCAGAAGTCCGTACGTATCTGGTTTAGCTTCTTGGGTGTCTGTGGGTATCGAAGGGGTTTTAAGCCACGTGGGAACTTAGCTGAGTCCAGGAGCACGTGGTGAGGGCGAACTGGGGTTGCAACTTCTGGTAGCGTCTCTCTGTCACCGCTATGTCCGATCGTCGTCGATAGATCGTCGGCGGTGCAGCCTGATTCTAAATCCAGTTGTCCAGTCCGGAATATCTAGCGGCCTCAGAAATCCGGTTGTGGGAAAATAGCCAATAGTCCTTGTATAAGGGTGCCTTTACCCGGTATATAGATCCCTGAAAAATTCATGATGAACGTGTGGGAGTCCCGTCACACAGCGTGATCTTAACCCCAAACGATCAAAATCACGGGCTGCGTGACCATCACAAAAATGAAGGGTAGGCAAAAAAATAAAAAGATAAGATGATATTAAGGACAATTAGTATGATACAAACATCCTAACATTTTAACAATGCTAGATCGGAAAGATGAAACTACAAATTGAGCACGTGGCCAATCAAATTTTTCTTTTAACAACAAATTTTACCAAGGTGATATTTTACATGAAAGATAATGTGTTTTAATTACAAGCGTGATTTACAAATATTCGCAACACAGATATAAAAGAGAACTCACCGTGAACGCGGGATTAAACATATATAATTATTATAACGACTACATCTTGAGTCTATAGAAAATTTTATTGAAAAAGGAAACGTCATTCGAAGAAGTGCCATATATACCCTCCTCCGTCGTCTTTTTAAACTATTGACAACTATGAAACTAAAGCGTAAAGAGAAAAAATCCACATATCAAAATATAATAAATTATATTAATAATCAATATATTATGTAATATAATAATACAAATCTACTGTATTTTAATAATTATTCAAAATCAAATTACCATCCTTTAAGATTTAAGACGGAAGTAATCGATCTACGAACTAAGTATTAAAGCAAGGCTGACGCCGTTTTAGTATGGATGTGCGCCGATAGATGGCGCTAAAGCCTCTAAATGTCAAATAATTAAGCATACAAATCATAGATGACGGTGATTTTACGGAAAGGAAATGTAACTACGTTACAAGATGGCAGTCCTTTCTTTTGCTGAATCCATAATTTATTCAAGTTTTTCTGGATACAAGTGCATCATATCATATGTCTTAATCCCGTTTTTACGGTAAGTTTTTTTTTATATCTGTGTTGTGAAGTTTTATTTGGTAAATCACGCTTGTAATAAGACACATTATTTTTTCATGTAAATTATGATCTTGTAAAATTAGTTGTCAAAATTTGATTGGCCAAACCACGTGCTTATTATTTCCGTTCTTGCATTGATATAATATTACGATGTTTATATCCGTACTTTAATTGTTCTTTATATCATCTTTTATTTTGCTTACCCTTTATTTTGTGATGGTCACACAGCCCATGATTTTGATCGTTTCGGGTTAAGATTACGCCGGCTTTGGGACTCCTACTCCACATTTTTTGTATGGATTTTCCAGGGACCTATACTCCAGGTTCAAGGCACCGTTTTTCATGGACTTATGGCTGGTTTCCACACATCCGGATTTCTGCGTGCCGCTAGTTATTCCGGACTGAACTGACTGGTTTCGGTCCCAGACTGCACCGCCCCTTGGACGATCTACGTCGCGGTGAACATACTGGCCTGAACGACAGAGAGACGCTACCGGAAGTTGGAGCCCAACCCGCTCGCGCCACGTGCTGACTACACTCCTGGCCCCCAGCTAAGTGCCCGCGTGGTTAAGCCCCTCCGAATCCCACAGATACCAAGAGGCTAAACCAGATCTTTCGGCCTTCTGCCTACGTCCCCTTTTTTTAAATATATTTCTCACGTTGGTAATTCCTCGTTTCATTTAAATAACTGTAACAAAAGTATAAGGGTTCCGTGTACTACGGAACCCTAAAAAATCAAGTCACAATATCCAACGTGAATATTATCCGCCGGATATCGCCTGTAATTTTATAGGGTAAGTACACACTTATCCTGCAGAAACTTTTATAGCTCTATCAACATCGACACCTCGGCAATCAGGTACTGTAAGGTTCTCTTAAAACGAGCTTTAGATTCAAGGCAATTTCACTTAAACAGGATATACTGCAAATACGTTAGCGCTCCCAGCATACCGGAAACACCATTAAATATTCTGATATAAAATTTAAAACCGGGAAGCAATCTCGGTAAATGGGCACCGCTTAGCAGGCCATTCCGCCATTTCGATGCATTTCCGCGTGGAAATTACTATCATTTGTTGAAGGGTCGCATACCGCTGAATTGAAGAAATAAATCCATCATCGGCGTTAAATATTTGACAGAGCAAGGCAAAGAACATACTTGTTCACGCGTTGCGGCCGGGGCGTTATTTTTAGTTATAGGTAAGGAAATGGTATAACGGTTTAAGTTATAACATATACTATAACCACATTTCCACATTGCGCGGTGCGATATCGCATGTCGCATCGATAAGTTACTAGGTATGGCATGAGAAAGACAGCGATATGTTTTAATATGAAACATTATACCTGTCTTTGCTATGCGATATGCGTTAACGGCCTGGATATTGGAAAAACGCACTATGCCAAAGACATAAGAGCGTAAGCCCTAGTAATTTATCAGCGCGACATGTGATATCGCACCGCGCAACGTAAAAAAGCTCTAACTTGTTATGCTTTAGTGACTCTAAACTAGTTGTCACTTAATTGTCAATGCATTCATAGCAAATAGCATTTCCCAAAAAGAGAAGCAAATACGAGGCCTTAACTGTTATTGTTGTAATATTAATACGTGAAGCAAAAACTTTCAGTCTTTCAGTACAGTTTTACGAGAATTGTACAACCAGTGGAGTACGATATTTCGCGTAGTTAAAGTTTATGTGGAGAAATATAGAATTTTTTTAAATTATTCTTAGTAATATATACTTAAATTTAATAAAAACTCGAGATCGCTCTGTGGTCGAAGTTCGACCATAATACATATTTAATTTTTTTTGTTTCAATTTCAAGGTTCTTTTGCCTCTTAGATACGTAATAAAAATGTATAAATTTTGTCTGTGATATTTACCCATAGGCTATTCAGGTTTTGCATCTCCCCCCACACTACCTCTCTCTCGAGCAAAAATGTCTCTAATTTTGCAGGTTTCTATTGGATATATATATATATATCCCTATGGACCAAAACAAATGACACACAGTAACACAAAGTCAATATCTGCAAAGTCGTATATCTTCTCAATACCAAAAGAATCCGCCGCCGCCCGCCGCACTCATTTAAAAATCATTGAATTTAAATTGTATTTTCTATTATTGAAACGCTTTTACAATATTTTGCATCGTATATTACCGCAAAAATATACATTACAGAGCGTTTAGTAATTTTTTGTATTCAGACGTAACAGTGTACCTAAAGAATTTTTTTATATTATATTTATATTATATTTATGTATTTTTTTGGTAATTTCCGAAAGTATTTTTTTATGCAAATAATAATGCTTTTTATATTTCTGTAAGACAAAAAAATGTTTAGGCGACATTTGCCGCCCCCTTAAATTTGCCGCCCTAAGCCTACTCAGCCTTCTGGTAAATCCGCCTTCGTATTTACTACTATTTACAGATAACAGATGAAAAGATATAAACAAATTGTTGACAGGCTGAATTTGCAGACTGGACAGTGAGGATGGCCCTCAAAATAGGTCCAAAATCGTGAAAACTTGATTTTTGCTTCGCATATTAGAGCGTTTTCACATTATGCGATACGATGTCTTTTGATTTGAGAGACAGTTGTAATATTGTTTATACTGAAACATATAGACACTTTCTAATTTATTATTTTGCCTTTTAGATGGATAAAAGTAAAAAATATTTTGTGACAGATTGACAAACGTCAACGTGTAATGAAATTTTTGACATTCGAAAAATTACACGCAGAAGTTTTGATCACGTATATTGCGCATGCGGCAAAAACATTTTTTTCCCGAGGAACGCACGGATCCACTAGAATTATTTTAATTTTTTTTAATATATCAAACACTATCGCAATAACCTATTCAGTGAAAAAACAAATATTTTCTCACTATAAATATATTCAGTGCAATATGCCACTTCATTTTGAAAACTGTATAATCGCAAAATCTCTTTTATTGCTACCGACATCAAGAAGTTAATAAAACCCTATGCGTGTAGTAATTTTAATATAATCACAATATAACGATGAACAAATGTTATACTCGCTTAGTGATGGATCAGCATGAAATATACAGCGGAAAATTTCCCGGCACCGTCTATAAATCTGATCATAAAAATAAATCCGCGCAATCAAATTGCGAACAGTGAAAAAATACGCTTGTTTGTTTCGCTTTAGGTGAACAGACGTAAAATGTTATTTATATTATATCACATATTGTAAACGAGAGGAAACTTAATAAACTTATTGATACTACATTGTCGATCAATTAACTGTAGGCCCAAGCAGGAACAATTGACAACTACGTTTACGTAACATTATTATCAAATGTGAATTATGTGGGCTCTATCATAATTTTCTTACGATTCTCTTTCGATAACGTTTCGTATACGTAATTATCAATTGTTCCTGCTTATCCCTCTGTTTTCAGTGCTTCTATGTATGTAAGAAAGTCGTGTAACAGCTTTACATATTCGTGTCTACTATATCCCGACCATTCCAAAGTGCACGAACCTCGTAATTAACTTACACTTTTATTTTGCTTTTATTGAATTATAAATGAATCTTATTGATATTATCATAAACTGATTTTTGGAGTTTGGACCAATCAAAACGGGTTTGACGTTGCTTTGACGTTTATGAGCATACCATTTTGCAGTATTAATCCTAGACGTAGTATACCTACGTCTAGGATTAAAACTGCAAATTGGTATGATAGACGAGGCATGTTGAGGCAAAAACTGTCCCCACTCTTGTGTCCCCACTCTTGGGGTTGTATGGGGCCATTTTGATATTTGAGGTATGGTGAAAACAAGATGGCGTAACTTTTTCTTGTCTGAAGATTTGTTCTGTCAAATGTACGGCATAGCCTATCTTTAGTTTTGAAATCTATGGTTTTAATATATCGGGACCGGAACTGTAACTGCATTATTGTAGGATTTAATAAGCAGAATCGACCTTCTGACTTTAAGAGACTGATTCGTAAAGATATTTCAATTTAGCGTTTTCAGTTGTTTTAAGATTTGATATTAATAAGGGGTACCTACTGGTGTAGACTAGTTATGCTGTGTTATTATCAACTAAAATCCCTTCAATGGTCGCAATCAGTCCAACAGATTGTAGGAAATTGGGTCAAACCACATCACCATACCACACTCTACTCTTAAGGAGGGGACATTTGCACAATACATACCCCTCTTAGCCATTCTAAATTGCTACATTCTTGACTAATGATCTCAGCGACTATAGTACCAAGTTATTTTGAATTTATGTCTTGTTGTATGTGTCGGATAGCTTGTACGAAAGTTTTGTCGCTGCTGACTTTATATCAAGCGACAGAGACAAAACAGCTATCTGACAATTTATCTGTAGATTGTAAAACAGGCCCCTTAAAATTCCAAACTGTTGAAGTTAATATAAATACAATGATTAATTATTGATGAAATGTTTTTCAGTATGCCATTAATAACTCTATTTTTCGAAATTCAAAATATCGATCCAACACTTACAGTGGGTTACGAAACTCAGTTTACAAGATGTGACTTTTGGGTAATGAAACTAAATAGAGCGTAATTACAGGGTCATCAAGCTAAGCCATATTATTTACAACGGAATTCTGAAAAGAGGATCTTCTATCTTTCCCTCAACTCACTGCGGTTAGTACCCTCAACCCAAACATAGTAAAATAATGGTACATATTAGTAACTCAAAATATGATCAAGTCAAAACTACTGTAAATTTTTAGTAATCTAATCAAACCAGCCAAAAAATATACATCAATGATTGGTCCAATCATTTATCTATTCCAAAAAAGTAATCAAATAATAAAACTCCAGTAGAGGTGAGTTAAAACTACTTCCAATAATATTATTTACTAGATGTTTCCCACCACTTCGTGCGCGCAACAACAAATGCTGCGGAAACCTTACATTTTGCCGGGATAAAAAAGAGCTGCCATATTCTATATTTGTTTCAAATTTTATCAGTCGGCCCAGTAATTTCAGAGCCTTTTCAATGCAAACAAACAAACATACAAACAAATATATCCTAGTTATATTATGAATATGATAATAACATCAATATATTATATCTTATTTTGAATGATATAAATTCATCCTGTGTATTTAATGTACTAAAAGTTAGGACAGGAATAAACAAAATACTTGGATTGGGAGTGAAATTTATGTCAGCTACACCCTACAGGCCATAAGGGGAAAGCAACAGTATAAAAGGTTATAAAAATGCAAGAAGCCGGAAATGAACACGCCTCGACGCAATAGCTGTACGTATTCACGAACGGGGAAGTAGGGACAACTACATTTAAGTAAGCTACAAAAGGAGATGCAGTTACGTACCCTGGACGCAAAAACTATTTTCAACTTCATGTATACAGATAGAAGCTACACCGTACAGTCCACGCAAAAATATGTGCCACGTTAGAAAAATAGCTTTATTTAAGTAACTGAACATAATATACCTAATATTTAAATTTTTACCGAGAGCGAGCAAAATTGTCTTTGTATTTTATATCTTAGACAAAATATGAGTTTCAAGTAATATTAGGTCCTTACATATGAAATTGGCGTTTTGTCGTACTGGCCACTTTGATCTCAAATAATATATCTTCTTTGGTTAGGAATTTCAATTTCAAATTTATACCGCTATTTACTCATGCATTTGTGTTTCGAAAACCGTAATTCATTTGTTTTTTCCTCTTTTGGTTTTTTCTTTCCGTCACTCTGTTTACAAAATGGAAAACTTGAAATATCGTATTATTTTCGAGACCGAGTTCCACCGTAGCACCAGTGCTGCTGAAACGGCTCGAAGGATTAATTATGTGTATGGCAGCGGTGTCGCAAAAGAAAACACAGCGCGTTTTTGGTTCCAAAGTTTTCGTTCTGGAAATTTCGACCTGCAGAACAAGCCCCGTGGATGGCCGGAGACCAAAGTTGATAATGAAGAATTGAAGGCTATTGCGGATCCATCGCAAACCACGTCCGAGTTAGCTGTAGGCTGCGGTGTTAGTGATAAATTTGTTTTAATCCACTTGAAGCAAATTGGGAAGATGAAAAAGCTTGAAAGTCTTGAAACCTCATGAATTGAGTGCAACAAACCGACAAACGCGCGTCGACTGCTGCGTTACATTACTCAACCGGCACAATAATGAAGGGATTTTAAATCGAATCATTACCTGTGATGAAAAGTGGATCCTGTACGATAATCGGAAACGCTCATCGCAATGGCTGAATCCTGGTGAACCAGCCAAAGCCTGCCGCAAGCGAAAATTGACTCAAAACAAGTTTTACGTTTTAAAAGAGAAAACAGCAACCCAGATTAAAACCAAGCTAGACAGTGTTTAGGTAGTTAGGTAGTTAGTAGGTTTAGGTTTAGGTAATTCTGCTCCTGCATTGAGTACAATTCACACCTGGGTAACTGATTTTAAACGTTGAAGACAGAGCTGCGAAGACGCCCACAGGTCTGGCCGTCCAAATGAAGTCACGAATCCGGACATGATCAAAAAAATTCACAAAATTGTATTGAATGATCGGCGCTTAAAGAAGCGCGAAAGAAGAAGCGAATACAATTTTGTGAATTTCGCAACTTTTTGCGAGAGATAGCAGAGATGGTGAGTATTTCATCTGAACGCGTTTTTAATATTTTGCACCAACATTTGGGAATGAAAAAGCTTTGCGCGCGATGGGTGCCGCGTTTGCTCACTGTAGACCAAAAGCAACGTCGAGTGGACGATTCATCGGAGTGTTTGGCGCTGTTTAACCGAGATCCTAATGAGTTTTTGCGGCGTCATGTAACAGTCGATGAAACCTGGATACATCATTATACTCCCGAGACAAAAGAACAATCTAAGCAGTGGACTGAGAGCAGAAAACCTGCGCCGAAGAAAGCAAAAACAGTTTTGTCGGCCGGCAAAGTGATGGCGACTGTTTTTTGGGATGCTCGAGGGATTATTTTAGTGGATTATCTGCAAAAAGGAAAAACAATAAATGGAGAGTACTACGCAAGCTTGCTGCAAAAATTAAGTGAAGTAATCCAGAAGAAACGACCACATTTGGCCAAGAAAAAAATTTTGTTCCACCATGACAACGCACCTGCACACACGTCAATGGTTGCAGTCGCCAAACTCCATGAATTGCGGTTCGAATTGCTACCGCATCCACCCTATTCCCCGGATCTGGCCCCGTGCGACTTCCACTTATTCGCAAACCTGAAGAAATGGTTAGGTGGCCAGAGATTTTCATCAAATGAAGAAGTCATTGTTGCCGTGGACGAGTATTTTGAGGGGTTGGAGAAAACATTTTATCTTATTTTATAAATGCATCGAGGTAGAAGGAAACTACGTTGAGAAATAAATTTATTTTAAATAGATTTTTGAAGTTTTTCTTTGTCGTTTCGAAAACTTATCAATCAGCCCTCGTACTTTGATTAAAAAATCGACTTTATCTTCCTGCCTTACAAAACGCCAATTTCGTATGTAATGACCTAATATTTACCATATTTTTGTACCATATTTTTGCAAATAAAATATTCTTATTCTTAAGGAAAATATAATATTAATTTATACTAATTATAAACCGATTGCTTCTCTCATAACATCGTATTAGCGTATTAGCGCAGAGTTATATTTTCAATGCTTTGATTTTCCCCGGCCTACCGGATTCCGGACAATATAGCCTTATTAGTAACGTTATCGTCAACTGCCACAATATCTAGAATATTTATAGCATTTATTACTCGCAGTTAGCAGTGGATTCGACAGAATGGATTCGAGAATCGTTATTTTTGATAGAAATGCTCATTCGAGCTAAAAGAGGTGTTTGCTGGATTTATTACCTCCAATTTCGATTTGTTTACGCAGTTGTTCAGATCCAATTACTTGCCACTGTTTCTGTACTTAATTAAAGGGACGCTTGATTACTCGCCCGCTATGGGGGCTTTCTATAATTGCTATTGTTTAGCAAATGAAGACAAATGAAACTTTAATTTAATGACATTGTCTCGTTCAATCGTAGAAGAACTCTCGTGTTCGCGCCCGAACCTCCCAAGTTTAAATTAGAGTGCGGAACCCCAAACGCCTGCGATTGAGGAGATAATTGTACTGATTATTGACTTTCCCCGAAGAATATTTATTTTTAACAACAAAATTGGAGCCCGCCTGTCTGAATAATAATATTTTGGGTGTGATAATTATAGAAAGTGTTTACGTAAATGAAATATTCGGAAATGTACGATCGCCGACAGAACCACTTTGCGATCTTATTACTAGGATCTAATTTAATTCGCCCTGTGGTTGTAATTCGACCATAATTCAAATTAAAATTTTAAAGTTTCAACTTTTTTAGGGTTTTCTTGTCTGATATTAGATACGGAATAAAAATAATAAGAAAATGTTGTCTATGGAATGTGAAACAAAGATTGAAAATTGTGTCCTAATGTTATTATACAAACATATGGTAGTGTGAGTAAGGTATTGTGTGTAGATTTATTTTTATTAATTTCATGTATTTTTAAGCATTTTTTACTTATAATATTTGCTTTCAGCACACCTTCCTCCATATAAACCTTAACTGTGCCAAATATCATACTCCTCAGTTCACACAATTCTCGTAAAACTTTACCTACTGAAAGTGTTTTTTCAACCGAGCTTCGCTCGTGGTAAAAAGTAAAAAGAACCACTTAAATATTTATCCGACCGAGATTCAAACCCACCACATTCCGAATTTCCGAACAAAAAACGCATAACAAACTGCCAATTGGACTGACATAATAGTGTCAAAATTTTTTATATATTGTTGCACGGCGAAAGTAAAAACATATACAGCTTAAATATGCGCCTATTCCCAGGGATAAGATCTCCTGGCATACCAAATTTCATGGTAAGGTCTTTTCGAGATACCGATTATATATATACAAGATTGTCTCGTTTAAACTATAAGATAATGATAAGATTATGTAGGCGGTAGACTGCCAATTTGTTTATATGTTTTATTTTTACAAGAAGCTATTGAGTATAAGAGTATGAAATTATAGCAGTCGTGGCAATAGCAGCAGCATATTTTAAGGAAGTTAAATTTCAAGTAGATAAGCATTTAAATAATTAATTCCAAGTCTTAACCATTATTAAATTAAACATTTGAACTCACTCTAGAGTCAATATTACAAATGGAAGAATGCTTTTTCGTATGCAAATCCATTGCTATTATTTCGTCTGCTGGATCATTCACAAACAATTGTTAGACCGGAACGAGGGGGGAGAGGGGAGGCAGACGGCGCCCCCGGAGTGCCTGGTACCTGCCCGCTGTTATACAGGAAGCACTCGGAAAGGGTTTCCTTCAACTGCATATATCAATATCGCAATTTTTTGTAAGCACTTTTGTAAAAATCAACTAAGGGTAACAATTTAGAAATGTAGAACGTAATGGATAGATTTTTACAACAAATTCAAAATAATAGCACAGTAGATTCGAATATAATGTTATACATGAAGAAAAATTTCATCACTAATTTTAAAACCAAAACCTTATAATGGTGTTAATTAGAAGTACCTACTACAATAATATTTTAGAAAAATTTGAAACTTTGAACTTGAAATGATTCCATCCAAATGTATACTAGATGTTTCCCGTGACTTCGTGCGTGCAAAATGAAATACCGCGAAAACCGTACATCTTGCCGCCATAATAAGTAGCTTATGTCCCTCCCCGTGATCTACTAAATATCTGTGCCAAAATTTCATCAAAATCGGTCCAGTAGTTTTGAGCCTATTCAATGCAAACAAACAAACAAACTTTTCCTCATTATAATACTAGTATAGACAAGTACGATGTACCTGCAACCCTTTAACTATATAATATTGTTCAATATATATTGCTGGGGTCTCAGCTTATTCCCCCAGGAGCGGTAACTCAATTCGTCGAGCAGTGAGAGACTGGCATACTTTTAATTGACCGTAACTGCGTCGCCTGCAACTGTTATCGAGTTACTGTAGCCATCCCGGGTATCGCTAACTTTAAAAACGAAATACCCAGCGCCGATCAACTCGGTTAAACGACTTACCGTATGTGTCGGTCCCTTTATTATGGCTAAATTATGAAAACGGACCTTAGATATTTATGTGCTATATACTACCTGGTGCTCGCAATTTCATGTGCGTAGAACTAACGGAAACAGAACCCTATTTTTTAAACGGAACCCTAAGACAAAATAGCATAATGAATTACTCCTTATAACATCAGCTATCTGCCAGTGAGAGTCCTGTGAAAATCGGTCCCAGCCATTTCAGAGATTAACCGGAATAAACAGAAAGTATATACGGCACTAACAATAAAAAAAAAAATTCTTAAATGTGATTAGTGAAAATCTATTATATTAAAAGTACGAGCTTGGTATCAATTGATGCTTTATTGTACAAATAATCTTAAAATGAGATAAGTTAATGCCAGTAAGAAAGGTTCTCATATTTTATTTTTATTTTTATGGAATTGAACAAAGGCAATATCGAAGCTTAAGAATACAGCTCAAGATTTAGATTATCAAAATTGATACATTTAAATAAACAAATATACTATATCTGATTTAAAAGCTTAAAAAGCAACACGTTCAACTATTACGGTTGAACACAGAAGAGGTATATAAAAGATTCCGCGTAGTAATGAGATGCGAGGAGATGGGGAAATTTGCGAAATTTGTGCTCAGTTTACGATACAGAATTAAGTCTTGACAGTGTCCTCTTTGCATGTTTTCGACTCGCCGGGATAAAGTTGTTAGGCTAACTAGAGCTTACATGGCCGTTGTTTATGGCTCCTAGAGTATCGGATCAAGTGGCTCAGTGTAAATAATATTCTTTCGAGAGACCAGATACATTTTTCACTACGCTTATTACTTTATAAAATGTGATCTTATTTTAAAAATTCTAGTACAAGTAGAAATTCGAAGCTAATGCTCAGTTGAAAATAATAATATGATGAATGAAAGGACATGGTTTAAAATCCATATAAAATAAAACAGAATCGACAGTAATGAAATGTTTGCCAATGGGTTCAATTTAAATCATATTCAATGTAACCAAAGGGGCAACCCTGAAATACGCCGTGTATAGAGTAACCCCTATACAGATGTACATCGATCCAGAACCTTTCGCCAAGTTGCCATCGCTAATAACAACGACGAATTTCAAAAACAAAAATGTATGGGATTTGACATAAGCATCGTTAGGTGACATAAGCATCGCTATATAACTTAGCGATGCGTCAAATCCTATACATTTTGTTTTCGAACATCGTCTTCGGTTCTTCCTTCATCAGCAGTCGTTCAGTCGAAAACAAAATTGAAGATTGGAAACAATAAATTTAGTGACTTTGCGATTTGGTTGAGTGCTTGATAGAAATGTTCGGCTATTTTTAAAGTTTTCATTAAGAATTTCGTATCTGTTCTAGATCCTACCTTCTTGTTTGTTTGTAGTGTGTGTCTGTGTTGTTTGTGTTTGTTTGTTTACACATAAGATGCATACTTTAATTATTTATTATGGATAATGATCTGCCTGATTCCGGCGGTATGCAAGGAGGTTATGTTACTCCACCAAATGGTGTAAGTAGTTTATACAACATTCCGAATAAGCGTCCTAGGTGTAATTATCCTATCCAAAATAATAACGACAATAACCTGGCTTCTCCACAAAATGATAAACTAACCTACATAAGACCCGATTTTTAAAAAAAAACGAAAATACTTTGTCTGATTCCCCTCCATATGTAGCAGGGGCGTGCGCTCCATATAGGCAGAAATGCAGTGCTTTACTTGTCATTCACAGATATTTTAATAAAACGTTCGTACGTTTTAGATGACTTTAATTAATAGTAAATAAATTAATTTAAAAATATAATAACTAAAAAACGCCTAACATTTTATAAATAGCAACTAATGGCGTTAAGTTGTGTTAAGTGCAGTAAAAATCATCGCATGTGTGTGTAATTTTCATACTTTGCAAACGCACACACCCATGAATATGGACATAAATAAACAGCGATAAGTCATGCGGCGGGAGATGGCCAAACAGAGAGCCGAGCCGAGAGCTTCGGTTCGGCTATCCGATCGCTTCCGAAAACCGCCGAACTGGCTTGTTGGAAATTATTCGTTGCCTATAATCCGAGTAAAAACAATACGACGCGAATCTAATGAATCATGTACGCACAATATGCATTTTTGTTTAGTAAGGTATTATTTGTTTAAATAGAAGAAACGTTTTGTGTTTCGCGGGGGCCATATTGCATATTTCATGTGATAAGCATTGTTTACAATTTAATCGCTCCAGTTTATTTATAGTTTTCTTAAAAGATTTTTCATTTTAACATTTGAAAGTGTGTACATTTAACAGTTTATTACTGAGTTTCTATAATAATTGTAGTGATTTTCTTTTACTAGTGAGTTAGTCGATTTTTTTTAAATGTTATTTGACTGTGAGGTTTTGAAAATGTGTGTTTATTAAAAATTAAAAATAACAAGTTCTCACAATTGTCATTCAGTGAAAAGATTCAAATTCTGTCTAAAGGTAGGTGTGTACCCGAGTTACAACAATTAAACCAGCAAAAAAATAATGTAACTCGAAAATTTCATGTTAAAAGTTATGAAACGTATAACTGCTGTGTGGTTGTGTACACAAGATTAAATTATATTGTTTTCCTTGCATATTATTTAGTAATTTACATCGGGATATAGTAATCTCAAGTAACCGGAACTTTAATATGTGAAAATTGAAGCTGACTGGTGAGTAGTTATAATATTTTAAAATATGCTTATTATTTTACTTATTAGAATTTCTTCCGCCGCGACGATCGATTGCTGTTTTGTCTGCGTTGCCGTAGAAGATGTACATGAATAGTAGTACACCTAAGACTTGCTCTGTTGGCATGGTTTCGACTTAGAGATCCGTCGCTTGGCTGTAGCTATGCTAAAAATCTATAAACGAAAAAGTTTTTGTGACCGAGTACTTCGCCGCATACCCAGTGTCATAATCCTGTGCACGCCACTGATGTGTAGTGCATGTGTCGAAAACAGACTCCAAAAATAACACTAATAGCCAGATCCGACCCATGGAGTTTAGCCGTTACTTATTCCAGAACAATTTTAATACAGTTTCACTTAGTGGCATAAAGCGAATAGGTAGAAACCGTGTGTCTGTAGAACTAAAAAATCCAGATGACGCCAAGTCGTTCCTAGATTCATCAATTCTTTTAGAAGCAGGCTTTATAGTCTCCATCCCGTCATTTAATGTATCGCAGATGGGAATTGTAAGAATTGTCGCTCTGTACATTATCATGGAGGAATTTGTCCTTAACTGCATTACACCCACTGGTGATGTTATAAAGGCACGTCGTATGTGCCGTAAGTCCATAGATCCTATCAGCGACACGACATGGATACCCACCCAGACTGTTGTTGTGACTTTTAATGGACAGAAACTTCCTCCTCATATGTATCTATTTTACACTTGCCTTGACTAACCAAACCCACGGCACCGGTTGCAATGGATAGTGTCCATTGTAACCGGTGCTGTGGGTTTGGACATGTTAAATCTATTTGTAGGTCAGATCTAGATGTTACAGGTGCTCACAACATGAGGGTGACACTTGCAATATTCAAGTGGCCACCTGCCACTTCTGTTCTGGTGCCCATACGGCTAATAACCCTAAATGCCCAGAATTAGTGAGAAAAAATGAAATTAAGGTTGTATGTCTGAAGAAAATATATCCTATGCAGAAGCTTCAGCTAGGTTCCCAAGTGTGCGTAGAGCATTCATAGACGTTGTAGACACTCCTACAGCTACTCCCTTACAATCCCACAAATTCACTCCTTCTCCCCTTCGTACTGTCTCTTAGAGAAAAACTGTTTTAACTCCCCGTCGTACTATTCCCACTCCCCAGCCTGGCTACGACCGTCTTGCCCACCAATCAATTATCCAGAACCTTGAAACAACTGATACTCTTAATGGATCCGCTTTTTCTAATAACTCCTTGTCCATGAATCACAATTCCCCTAAACTCCTCTCCTCCCTTTTATTAAATTTATTATCCCGTTTCAGTGTCACTGGGATGGCTATGTCCAATATTCTCCGTGAAAACTTGACTATGCTGGTGAACATTACAAACACAAACTCTTAAAATAACAATGGCTCACAGGATCATTGTTCAATGAAACTGTCGTAGCGTGCGAAACAAAATTAATGATATTTTATATTTTATTCATCAAGTTAATCCCCTTGTTTTTGCCATCCAGGAGGCTTGGTTGAGTCTCTGGCTTCAGCTGTGCAGCTATTTTAGTCTCTACTTCAGTAATTTTAAATTCTATCCCTCTTCCACCACGTAGTAATTGTAACACTGTCGCTGTCCGAATCTTTAACATTTCTTTTTTGTCTATATACTTACCTGACCCTACTTCCTCTGTCCTTTCTGAACTTTTTTTTTAATCAATCTCAATGTTCTTCTTAGGAGACTTCAATCTCCAACATCATGCTTGGGGCTCACAAAATTGTGACCCTCTTGCCTATCTTTTTCTTAACTCTCTTGATGATCTCGACTTGGTTATTTTGAATAATGGAGCTCCTACTCGACGAGTAATCCCAACTCAGAACCCTAGGACAGCATTGGATTTATCTATCTTATCTCCTTTTCTCTCCTCACAAATTGCATGGTCAATTCTTTCAAATTCCTGTGGCAGCAATAATTTTCCCATTATCCTTACCTAGTATCCCTATCCTGAGTATAGTTAAAAATCCCCCTAGACTTAAATTTAAACTTTCCGAAACAGACTGGCCGTTATTTGCAGATCTGACTAATGATCTAATTGCCTCCATTCCACCTGCTAATTCCCATAATGCATGTATTTTATATCCCCGTATAACACAGGTGCTTCTTGAATGCGCATCTGCTGCTATACCTACTCGAGGCTCTAATTGTAACCGAATTTCCTCTCCCCGATGCTGGGGTGCTGAGTGCTCCACGGCATGTAAAAGACGCAAGGAGGTAGAGTGGGCTTTCTCGTCTAATATGACCTTGGAGAATTATAATAACTGCAAGAGGATAGCAGCGGAAACAAAAATGCTTCTCTCTCACAAGAAGCGCCTGGGATGGTATAAGTTCTGTGAGGGCTTGTCTCCCCTTTCCCACCCGTCTCTGGTTTGGAACAATTTAAAAAAGTTTCGCGACTCCTTTTTCCCCAACTCTAACTCCTTATCGAATGACCCTTCTTCTTGGATTTTCGGATTTGTCCAAAAACTTGCACCACCTTTGGCACCTACATTTGAAATGATTGTAATATTTTGATTGAGCGTAATATTTTTTCATCATCTCATACTTCTTCTGCTAATGAATTCGAAACCCCATTTTCTTTTGAGGAGTTTAAGTTTATAAGAGTTTTACAGTACAAGAGTTAGAAGAGAGTTCATAGACTCCCTTAATGACAAAAATTTAAGAGTGGAAATGACAAATAATCCTTCCCATTTTAAAACCAGGTAAGCCCAAAGATAATCCATTGCTCTTTTTTCACTTTCTCAAAAATATTAGAGCAATTAATTAAAAATAGACTCTAATGTTTCTTGGAGAGTAGGGGCATTCTTTCGGGAAGTCAATCCGGGTTCCGTAAGGGCTTTAGTACTATGGATAGCCTGTGTACTGTAGTCTTCGACATTCGAATTGCCTTCTCGAAACAAGAGATTCTGGTGGTGGTATTTCTGGATGTGTCATCCGCATATGATAACGTACTACTTCCGGTTCTAAGGCAAACTATTCTTCAGCTGAGTATCCCTGTGAAGATAGTTAACTACGTGTGCAATTCCCTTTCCGGTCGTTCCATCCTTATTTCCCATTCACCGTTCACAAAAAATTCACCTCCTTGTTCTAGATTGGTTTGGAAGGGTCTCCCTCAAGGTTGGGTCCTTAGTCTCTCCTTTATAGTATTTACACCCACAATGTAGACTTATCCGTTACCTCTTTCTGCAAAATTATACAATATGCGGACGACATATTAACCCTTTATGCCTCCACCAAGTAGCTTTCAGATGCCTGTGCACGCCTCAATTCTGCTCTTCATTACCTATACGAGTGACTCTCTGACCATGGCTGATGAGTATTTCCGTGAAGAAGAGCAGCACTGTTGTTTTTTCCAGACGTAGGACTGTTCCGGACATATTTATATTCCTAGATAGCCAAATTTTCCCAGTTTCTGATAACGTTAAATTCTTTGGGGTTTATTTAGATGCTTAATGACTGGTGTTCATCACGTAAGCCATATTATTAAAAAATGTGAAAAAAACACCATTATTATTCGGTCACTCTCTGGACTTCGGTGGAGCTCTCACCCCTGCACTCAAAAATTAATATATGAAGCATTAATCCGAAGCCATCTGGATTACGGATCTATAATTCTTGAATCTTGTCACAAGTCTGCTCTTCAAGAATTGGACAAAATCCAATCCAAGTACCTTCATCTTCGTAATTGGCGCCATGAAATCAACTGCTAATAACTTCCTGTAGGTTGAGTGCGCAGATCCCCCTTAAGTTTCTGACGCCAGTACCTTTGAATTTGCTCATCACCCTCTTATTCCTAAGTTATATACCCTCTCCTAATTATTCCACTCCTCATCATAATGGACAAACAAGGATCCCCCCTGTCTCCTTAAAAGCTTTCAAAAGTTCACTAGCTTGCCATGTCCTCTGTACCAGAGTAAGATGCTCCCTATTTATGAACTTCTTTACGAATCCCTAGTCAAATTCCCTTACATTTCCTTTGATACCGGCATTTTAAAACGTTCTCAGTCTGCAAACCATCAGTTTAAGGCAATTATTAATACAGTATACAGAGACTGGTATCACACCTATACAGACGCGTCCAAATTAGAAAATCAAGAGTATGTAGGTTCAACAGTCTGGATACCAAAAGTCAACGTGGTATTAAATGTTTAATAACCTTCTTTGTCTTCTGTATTTTCTGGAGAAGCAATTGCAATCCTTGAGGCTCTATTGTTTATAGAGTCTCATCGACTTAACAATTCTGTAATCTTTTCTGATTCTCGAAGCTGCCTTTATAATAAATATAAAGCACCTTCTTCTAACATGTATTTCACTTCATTTCAATTTTTTGGTTTGGATTCCAGGCCATAGTGGTATATAAGAAAACGAGAGCGCCTTTACGCGAAACAAGCCACTTACTCAAGTGGCCCTGGCCAATTCAAACTTTACTGCAGCGACCTTATTCCGCTGGCTAATGAATATTTGATAACCGGCTGGAATGCGAGTTGGGCTGCATCAGGAAGTGTTAAGGGCAAATTCTTCTTTTCTCTGCAAAACCAGGTGTTGGTTGTTAAGCCTTGTTTTTTTTAAATACAGGAAGGCTAAAAAATTTGCCACCTCTACAGTATGCCGCTTGCGTTTAGGCCACTCCTGTACTCCTTAGTAAAATTAGGGTTAGGGATTCCTCTTTATGTGAGTGTGGACTTGGCGAAGGCACTCTTGAACATATTTTTTTCACCTGTCCAAATCGTCTCTTTTCATTATACGATTCACTTCCTTCTAATATTCCTCGTCCTTCTGATTTCCAATCCCTTTTGCCTTTGTCCATAACCCCTTTGTTGACGTTCTGTGTAATTTTATTAACCATAATAACATTAGATTATAGATTTGTGTGTCTCTTCTAACTAACTAACACTTTGTTTTTGTCCTGTTGTTCCAGGTAATAAGGAGATATGATATGTTTTAAACTTATTTAATTACGAGATTTTAACTATTTTTCTCTCGTACTTTCACTAAGCCCTACTATTGCATAAAATTATCGTCCCCGGCACCAAATTCTTTTTTATCTCGTCTTACACTGACACTGGCTATTCCTCAAGGGAGGCCATTTTAAAATAAAAGAAGAAACTTCACTGTCGCAATTAGTGATGGCAACTTGGCTAAAGGCTCAGAGTCGATAGCAACCATTTCGTTGCTGTCGTCTCTGGGTTCATTTTGGACCCAACACCTCTAATATTAACAGTATTTAAAAACCACAAATTTAGTATAGATAAAATAGGTAAATGCCTTTAGCTTCAACTTATACGTAAACCAATAAAATTAAAGTTTCTAAAATTAATTCTACAAATACAAGAATTTTTTTTGTTCTTAAAGTAAGAAACAAATGTACTTTCAAAATGTGAACATTAAATTTAAAACAAATACGTATTATTTAAAATACCTACTATCATAAGAGAAAATAAAAAGTGAAATTACTGGAGCGAGAACGGTGAGTTTCCGGCTTTCCGGCATCAACACATAATTCAGCGCAAGATTAAATGCCTTTTGGACTCCCTACAGGAAACTAGTGGTCCATTAGCTGCTCCTATGAGCTCGCACATACAAATACTTCCTACACATAATATATTCTAACGCAATTTACTAATGTTATTGCCTATAAGCCGAAAACACGCGGCACTACGCGGGGCAGCAAATTTTACATCTACTATTATCTACATTTTGCACCTACTGAAATAACTTGACGTATTTACCCCCGGGTACTTTTTAGTACCCGGGGGTAAATACGTCACGGGGTAAATACGACATGTGGTAGGTTAGGCATGCACATTTTTAGGGTTCCGTAGTAATCAAGGAATAATTTCACTCTATCTGTCTGACTCTATGTCTGTCTGTCTGTCCGCCCTTCTAAGGTTCTGTGATTATGAATATAAATTAATGAAATTTGGTATAGTTATAGATTGTGTGTAGTGGCTCTCCATTCATGTGAAGTGTTTTTTCATTCTACCCCATTGTGTGGGGTGAAGTCAACCATTTTCGTTCATAATTCAAATTGTTAATAGGTTTCGACTTTGAATTTTGAACATAACCTATTCGATATCAGTCGTTACAGTATAGTAGGTAGCTAGGTACACCCTACAAAATAAAAGAAGATAATATCATTTACTTTCTATCTAAACGTATTGACTTCTTTTATTCCACTATAACATATCTCCGGAATTACTATCGGTATTGTTATTTTTATCATTCTATCAATTTTATTGCTTTTTAGACCTAAGTTTCTACTTGTTGTTTACCAAAGATATCAGTATTTCAGTACAACAATCATATTATCTACATTTAATGATATTGAGAACAGAATGTATGTAAGACCGCAACACAGGAAATCTAAATAATATTGAACTTATCTTGACGATTTATATCGTCAATACATTTTTCTATGTATGATCTGTAAACATAAAAACCTTATCGAGTAATAATTATAATTTTAACAATAAATAAAAAATACACATCGATGCTAATTAGCTACAATTCTGCCAATAAAAAACCCGACAATATCACTGAGGATCAGGAACGTTCAAAGCAGGATATTAATACTAAAACATAAAAAGTGCACTTGAAAACGCAACAATAATGAAGCTACAGCAGATGCGCCTATTCACAATGCCTGCGACCAGAGTTTTATTCTCGTGATGGCTGGGGTCTCGCCATTGTGCCGCCGAGCTCGAGCGAACACACAATATAATCAATGCCTCAGGATTTGCAACATTGGACCGACGCACGCAATTTCCATATTTGCATGCAGGTATGCGACGACTGAACTGTTACTATAACTTCATATACCTACTCTACATATCTGTTGACTAAGACGGACATTATATTATTTTGTTCGTCTCGTCTTGCTACATATTCTAAGAAAATAAATAGGTAGTACTAAATATAATACACATGAATTATTTATTTAGAATTTGAATACATTCTATACTTAAGGTTGTAAAAAGCCTCTATATTTTTATTTCCAAAAAATTACGGTTTCTTAGAATTTTATTTTGCAATTTTACAATCATAATACATAGGTATGTTTGATTGTAAAATGTATTATTGTAGCTCATTTCTCCTTGGTCTTGTAATTTGGGGCATACGTAAGCCTGGTATATAAATACAAATTGAAATTATTAGCGACCTTCAAGACATCTCAGTGGTTCTTTACACTTTTTCTTGAGTATTACTAAATATTTTTATATTTTTGTATAAACTACAAACAACATATAAATGTGTTACAGTATGTGATTTGAGAGGAATTTATTCTATTTCGTAGCGAAATAGCATAAATTCTTCTCAAATCACGTATATACGTGGCCTCGTCGCCTCTCTAACAAACTATTAATATAGAACTTAATTTGGCTAGTTCGTAAGGTACCGGTAACTTTCCTTGTCTAAGTTTGCAGCTGATAGGTCATATGACATCCACAGTACCCAATTTCAGTTCACAAGTTAGACAATTTTAGTAAAACACCAGCTAAATGCAACCAAAACTTTAATACTATCCGAGTAATTAAGCTAAGCTAAGTGCACACTCATTTTTAACACCTCATTAATTTAATTTCATGTTGCGGTATCGCTTGTTGAAACCAGTCCAGTATTTAGAAGTTAATAAATTAACTACAACCTAAAACTGGTGTGGATTCTTTTGTATAATTATGGATGTAATATGACTTTATCAAATTAATAATTAGGACCTGAGTAACCGAGCTTTATTCGGAGTACTAGTAAATTAAAAAAATAAATGAATCACAAAAATATTTATCTGATCGGGATTCGAACCCACCACATTCCAAATTTCCGAACAACGCAAAAATATACATATGCAATATGCATACTAAGATGCCAATCAGTGTGTGTGTCGAAATTATTGATATATGTTGCACGAAAAAAGAAAAAGCTTAAAAATGCGCAGATTTTTCTCCCCTAAAACTCCCTGTATACTAAATTTCATGGTAATACTTGCAGCCATTGCCGAGATTCTGATTATATATATATATATATATATACAATATTGTCTCGTTTAAAGTATAAGAAACATTAACACCAATATTATAATGAGTTAGCAGGGTAGCTCACACTGCAACGAGACGAGTGAACTGACTTTTATGCATAGGCGACAGACTTACTGTGCTAAATGTGAAAAATGATATTATGTAAATAAACTTTAACTAGGTAAATTAAACTTCTATCAGTTGAGGCGTGACTTTTGTCACAGGTACAATATCGACACGTTCCTGCTCGCTCGAGTTTCTTGACATTTCCCTTAGCACTAGGACGACTTAAAATATTTAAATACAAATGAAGTAACCGCAATGACTACAGACGTGGTTGAACTACGTATTTAGACCTGAAAATGTGTGCGTGCGCACTATTCAACGGTGATGTTAAGCGATTTTCGTCTCATGCCTGATTGAGCGGCAGCTTGTTATCGAACAAGCTGCCGCTATAGTGCCTATGTTTATACCAAGCACATAGCTGGAGTGGCATAACAGTCATACGTCTGTCTATACTAATATAATGAAGAGGAAAGATTTGTTTGTTTGTTAGTTTGCATTGAATAGGCTCCGAAACTACTGAACCGATTTTGATGAAATTGGCACAGATATGGAATAGACCACAGGAAAGGACATAGGATACTTTTTTGTGGCAAAATGTTCGGTTTTCGCGGTATTTCCTTTTGCGCGTTTAAAGTCGCGGCAACATTTAGTGGTGTGTGAGGATAAACTTCAGATTAAATCAAGCCGTCGGTGTATGTACGTCGCTTAATATTTTAGGGTCAGACATAATTGGATGCACAACGGGTGCATCTGAACGCGTCCTTAAGTTGGCACCGCGCCCACGGCACGGCATAATTAAGTGTCCCTAATAAATATATTGGGACGATATTTTTGACACTAACAATTGAATTCGCAACCGTGGAGGTGTCCACGCATTTTTTATTATATTGCAGGATATCGAGTAATAACGGAACTCAGAAAAAATGGCCATCCTGGCACATGTGTATTTAGGACTATAGCATAGCAACAAAAGTATTTCAAAATCATGAAAAATTAAAGAACAAAATTACTTTTGTTAAAACATTTAAATTGTGTCCACAGACATTTTTAAATTATACTCTAAATAATTAAATTGAAAATAAATTACCAGTAACGAATAACGATATTATCCGCGTGTTATCCGCTATGAGCTACTAACGACTAGTGAATACAGCTTATATTACAAAAATTAATGACACGATTGGTAATGCATACATTAATTATAAAATATGATCAAATATATTAATATATCATTTGGATATTTAATTAATACTGGGTACGTTTTCCGCGGGACTGTAGTGGTAATTGATTTTGTTAAGTTCCCTAAGTAGTTATAGCGTTATTAATATTTTAATTGCCTGAGGAATATGTTGAGATACTATTTTACCAAGAAGTTGCTACTTCAATATTATTAACAAAGCTCCGTGGTCTAGCGGGTAGACCGTTTGATTCGCACTCGAGAAAGTGCATGTTCAATTCCCAGGTTGTGGCGTGTACCAATGAGACTTTTTCGGATCTCGAGAACATTATACGGACGCTCTAACGGTGAAGGAAAATATTGTGAGGAAAACCGCGCATGGTTGGCCCCAGACGTATTGACCAGTCATTCCTCTGGAAAAAGCTGACTGTGTTGTGAGAATGTCGTGTGTGCTTGGGCACTACAGTATTTCAAGAGTGCTTACGTCGCTCGGAGAATACTGTATAAATCATGCAATAACGGATGAAAAAGGGCCAAGTTTTATTATTAACACGATTCGCCGATAGGATACAGAACTAATATTTTAAATGTGAAAGTAAGATTTTTTGTTTGGTTGTTTCTCTTTCACATAAAATCTACTTAACCGGTCATCATGAAATTTGTCACAGACATAAAGTAAACTACGGAGAAGTATAGGCTATATATATGGGCATAGGCTACTTAGCGCGGCAAAGTATACGGTACCCGGGGATCTCTTTTTGCGCACACGAAGTCGCGGACTACATCGTAACATAAACGTTACAATACTGAATGAACTACATTTTTTTACTTTTTTTATATTTAATTTTTACCTTTTCCATTAAATGATCATAAAATACGATCTATGTACTTTTATTTTGAGGTGTCATATATAGCAACATAAAAATATGTATATTTTTTACTGGTAACCAAATCTCAAGAGGAAATTGAAATTCACAAAAACATTTTGATTCAGCGTATATTTATTGTACACAAACGATTTTCCAATATTCCCTACACGCTACACCTTAAATATTTTCCTGCTCTACATTCACCTAAACTAATTTCCTTGGGAATATTGGTCTTGGCTGGTTCTGCAGGCATGGCCGCCTCCCTCAAAAAGAAACTCGACAGCCGGCCTTCGACAACCAAATCAAATCATCCGACCGTACCTACAGATCGGCACAAGCGAATTTGTTATACGCTTATTTATATTTTAAAGGCTTTTTATTCAGCAAAGTAAAATAAATTTTCAGCTGACAATTAAAGTAGGTATTCTTTAGGTAGGTAACTTTTTATCTTAAAGTAAGTTTTCGTTGAGTAAATTTTTGAAAATAAGAAAGTGGACAATATTATACTTACTTTTGTTTGTAAACAAAACTTGAATTATATAATAATCTATCATACGTCGTACATCGTAGGTAGATATTCTTCTTCGCTCCTTCTCCTTCTTCTTCCTTCACCTTCTCTATAAGTCGCAGCAGATTATAGACAGTAACTGGCAAAACTATATGAAACAAATAATTTTGTTTCAAATTATTGCTTAGTGAGTAAAAAAAATTAAATGGAAGGTAAACGCTACTACTACTAAACTACTTTATCTATTTGTGTGTGAAAACAAGGCAAGTATTATTAATACTTTTTTTATCTAATTTATACTAGTTATCATGGTAAAAAATAATGTAAAATCTTTAAAAAATAACGAAGATACAGACTAGAAGATTAAATACGAATATTTAAATTTGCAATACGAAAGAGAGCACAATACGGTCGGTGTAACGTCATTGCGATAGTCAGCCATACATTTTTCATAGCCAAAACCGTTTTGCGAGATAGAGATTGACAATATCTATGTTTGCTTAAATTATTTGATCGCGAGAACCGCAAAAACTCTTCTTTTAGATATAAGTTTGTCTATTCATCAATAATTTAATTTGATTTGTTAAAATATGATATTCGACTCTAGTAAACTATTTAAAGATATCCGATTCTCTGCGGAATTAATTATACTAAAGAGTTGTATTATAAATTATAATTCTATTAAACACTGTTAACGTAAAACTAACTTTAGTAAATAAAGCTTCCGAAATGCGACAGAACGGCGAAATATTGAACAGAACATTCACTACATTTTTGAGCGGCTTTCATTTTGCAATATCTCTGTTTTATAGACATGATACGGCTTTAATCCAATACTAGTGCAGATTTAACGCAATCGCCGAGGTTGCGTCCCCTACAGTCCCAGGGCTAGTCACCCTCTGCCAAAGGGGAAACGTAATGTACAGGATATGAGAATTCACTGTTTAATCCGCCCGCGGGCCAATTTGTTAATATTTTCATTAAATCCACTTAAAAGCTCACCGATGCTACCATTTTACTGAGTACATTAAATTCTTTTTAAAGTCAACGATTCAAAAAATACCGGATATCGTATATGGATGGACTTTAATCCAATTTGTTAAATGGACTGATATTTTATTGTCCGATCTACGATAGGAAACATATTTTAGTCAATTTAAACTTTGTTTTTTACCACTTTTACTATTAACGCAATAGTTGGACCAATAATAATATCACTAACCACAACAATGTGTTGCGGACTGTGATTACTTTCTTAACAGAATCTTTTTTTCCTGAATAATTATGTACTGTAATTTAACCATTTTTAAGTACGGGAATCAATTCCCGTAGGTATGTACCTGAAGGTCAACCTTCAGGTACATACCTACATACTTACATATTACGACGAACGAAAAATATTAGTCGTTCGTCGTAGTAATATTTAACATTAATACAACCTAAATAGATATACTCTTGTGAGATACATGTGTGAGAACTTAGGTACATATTTAAGCAAATACACAATAAACTTGTAGCTGCAAACAGATAAGATTTGGATCGAGAAGAAACCACTTAATATGCGAGTATAGACATATTTCGTTCCTGTCATAATATTCTTTTACGATTCTCATTTTATGCTTTGATATAGATACGCACGTCTAATAAAAGTAGCATTTATTTTTTATGATCCGACTGATATTACATTGTTAGATATCCTTGTAAAACGTGGCTTGTTCGTCACAATATGTTAGGCACAAATTATTTTTGTCGATACACACTTTATTACATTTTTATGTAGTTACCTGCCAGTGAAGTCATAAAATTCCTGATAAATTTCAGTATTAAAAATTACGATTCATTTTGTTTTCGGTCACTAACTAACGATGAAATAATTACGTTAAATAAGACTTGCGTTATCAATAGGCGCGCGTTTATGTATATAAGCAACATAAATTTTGGGGTTTTGTTAAACTATTTGGCACAAAGTTTTTCTAATTACGTAACTAAAGCGCGTTGGTCATCTCTCCACATTGATTATGCAGTAAGTATAATATATTTAGGGGCGAGATCCGCCCTTTATCAATTAACGCTAAACAAGAAAAATGTGGCTCGGTAAGCCTGCTGCTGCACAGGCCTAATTAAAGCAAGTAGGTAAATTTTGAAACAAGGGCCACTGTCGCCCCAAGTCCCTACCTCACGATATATATAACGACCGGTTTCGACAAAGTCATCATCAGGTGTCGAAACCGGTCGTGTAATATATTAAAATTAATGGAAAATACTTATTAAAGTGGAAATAGTGCAAGAAGTCCTGTGTGTTATTACTGTGAAACATGAATTTCCACCAAGAACCTATAGTACAATCAATAACATATCACGAGATAAAACTTTCAGGAAATTGTACTAAAAAATGGAAGAAATTTTATTATGTTAAGTTTCACCTGCCAAATGATGTAATGGAATTATATAGAAGGCTTTTTCACTATAATTTTTAAGAGAGTGGACATTGTACAGGATATTTATATAAAATTATTTGTAGTGAACGCGGCATAAATAATAACTTATTCAGTGCTTTGGTTTTTAATGATCTCAAGAGCAACGAAGTTATAATAAAATTAATATTGGAAAATAAGATTTTTTTAGGACTTTAACGAGGACATTATTAGACACATGCAATGTGAACTGCTTTTATTAAAGTTAAACCTTGTTTGTCACTTATTTATAATTTAAACTTATTTTTTTTTATTTAAAATGTTAAGAAGATAATTAATATGCTGTGTATTTTGGTAGGTACGTGTTGAAAATTACGTATCAAATTGCAAAGTTCCCCTTTCCATTATTCTATCGCAATGTTCTATGTAGAATGTAGATGCAATATTTCAAAACACTTATAAATCATTTACGCAAGATTAAGTACTAGTTGACCCCTCAAGCCTCACACAATCTGCAGGGGGAATATTTTGCAGTTCACACTTGAGAGGCGTTAAATTTGTGAAATAGCTTCTGTGGAATATAAACATTGCACCCGCATTATACACCTAAATTTTATTGGTATTTGAGAAACCGTTCCGAAATCTATTTCGATTTCATTCATTCATGTCGACAACTTCTCGTCTATAATCTAAAAATGATTATGAAAAATCTATTATTTCTAGCCTCTTGCTCCACAAGACTAAACTACAGTACGTACGACTCATAAAACGAAAGCCAGAGGACACATAAAACATAACTCTCTTGTTTGTATTCTTTGTGCAGTTGAAGGTATATATTTATTGGCTCATTTACTTTAGATAACTGCAATCTTAAATTTTGATACATTTAGTAGAATCGATAGTTCAATTATACCTGTATAATGTAAAGTTGAACCTGTTCAACTTTTATATAAAACTTCTTTCACATGCAACATCCATATTCAACAATATTTATCACTAAACCTACGTGACCCAGTTGCATCACAAAAGATTTTAATATACCGGTTTCATTTATATCCCCTTATCTTTGATGGTGATCTACAAACATAATTAGATATTCTCAAAAGACTCGTGTGTATCGGATGGGGAACATTTTCGCCGCGCCTCCTCCACGCACGTCATCGCCGCATCAGCGCTCCGCCAGAGCTACTTTGCATCATAATCGAGTTCCCGCAAAGTAAAACAAAATCTCCTCCGCATTAATATTCAGCGATAGGGCCGACGCATCGACCGATTGACGTTTAACATGCAAATTGCAATCTGAAAATCTAGCAAAATTGTGCGCAACTAAACATTTTGCACATTATTAATTCAGGGCGCAGTTGTTTGAATCACTATTCCGAATATAATTTAAATGCTAAACCGATCGACCCCACTAATGCCAAATTAGATCGGGGCCGACCGCGGGGACTTACGAGTAGAATCGGACAGGTGTTGTTTATTTATAAAATAACATTTTCTGTACATATTATTCCATCCCCGTGGGGTTCCATGTTTAATGATTATTAAATTAATAAATACCTACATATTATATATGTAATGCCTAGTATACGTAGGTAACTACATTCTTATTTATTTGTTTATTTATTTTATTTAATCAAAAAGGGATCCATTTCATAGTTGGTTTTTTGTTCTTTGGAAAAATTAGGGGAAAGCTGGATTTTTGGTTCTAAGCAAAATGCCAATTTTGTTACATTTGACCCTGAGTAACTTTTTAGCGACACACGGATTAATGGTGACTTTTGGGATTTTGCTTAGAACCATAAAAGGAAAGTTCACTTAATAATCGTCGGATTATTTTGTGTTTATCCTCTGTATTATTAGCTATAGTACCTATATTTAAACCAATCACTCAATATCTGAAAAAGAAACTAAAGTTGTTTATGACAAGTACATATTCAAGTCTTAAACATTATTTATGCAGCTCAAAATTTACATCAGCAAGTAAAAACTTGACAAGCTTTTATAGCATATAAACGGGCCTACAAAAATAATGTACGATCATTATTTTAGTGTCATAAAGCCTTTATCTATATAAAGCGCCATATTTAATTGACTCTCCCCCGCTCCATTCGGGACTTCGGGAGATAAGAAGTATCAGTTAAACTCGGAGTGATGGATACGGAGAATAAATCAGCTTTCAGCGCCGGCCGAGGTTGACCAGATGCGCCCTGGCGATGTGTTGAAGTAGTTTCAGTCTCAACTTTATTACTGTTACTTGAATGTTATTTTTTCACTACCCACTCATAGTATAAAGTTTGTAGAGTATTTTTAGTATTAAATATTTTAAGTTTAACTATTATGTAAAATATTGATATTTCATCTTGTACTTTAAACGAGCTAATCTTGTAAGCGCAGTTGCTTTTTTAACTATTTAATATGTTTTTCCTTTCTTCGTGACATGCAACAATATATCAATAATTTCGTCTTTGTTACGTCAGTCCGATTGGAATTTTGGTATGCGTAGATATTATAATTTTTGCTTTGTTCGAAAATTCGGAATGTGGGTTCGAATCCCGGTAGATAAATATTTATGTGATTCTTTTTATTTTTAAAATTTATCTGAACTCAGAGCAAAGCTTGGTTATCCAGGTACTATTTATATATAACATAATTATTGTTAGTACCCTTTATATTTGATTATTCGATAGTACGTTAAAACAATTTTGTTCTGTTATCGCTTGAATAACAAAATTTTGCGATTAGGTAGGAAAAGACAATGAAAGGAACTATGACTTAAAATATCATATTTATGACATAATAAACATAGCTGATGTAGATTTTCTTTATATTTATTTATTAACGAGGGGTTTGTTCGCCATGCGAGCATGTCACCCTCATGGGACTGTACAAGTAAAACTTATATTAATAATATTATGATCTAAACTTGATGCCTAATTTAAGTAACTTTCATAATACCTATGTTAGCCTCCTTCGTTGTGGGAAAAGCGAGGATACTGTTGCATCTCTCGAGTGAGGTCTCACTGAGATCAATATTATATTGACACATAATCCTATACGAGTATCTCTCAACGTCGTTCTGTAAATGATTTAATATTAATTACATTAATGATCAAATAGCACGAAAACCCACAGCCTGCAGGAATATTTAAAGTCAAGAAATCCCCGAAGCTAATTCACCAAATGAAAACAGAGACGTTCTTACTTTGTGAATAACAAGACGTGTCCCTTATGACATAATATAATCACCCGCGGACAGTACCCTTTGTCACTCGATCAGATCAACAATTAAATATCAAATTACGATATTGGTCATAAAATAATCACCCGCGGACAGTAACAGCCCTTTGTCACTCGATCAGATCAACAATTATATAACAAATTACGATATTGGCCAGGTTGTTACGAAATAACTTTATAATTATAGTTAGTAAGTAAGTATAATCAGGTGAGGAGTATTTAGTAACTACATAATGAAGCCAAACATAGTCTCAACGTTAATTTCAGAAAAGAATTTCCGATATCAAAGAATCCTTTGTCACAGACCAAGATTCGACAAACGCCAAATTCGAAATTGAAACTGCCAAAAATTGTAATAAAACTTGTCAACACAGAGGTCTTTTCATGTCGGTGTACGGCAAACTAGAAATTGCGATATGACGTGGCGTATTTCGCTAATTCCAACTTCAGCTTTGACCGCAAGCGCCAGTTAATCTACTCCGTCCCATTCGTTGGATATTTTCATCAGAACAACAACAAACAGCGGGCACGGTATCACACAAATATAAACTGGAAATGAATCATTTCGTATTTCGACACATGCTCGAACTGAAAGGTTGGGCTGCGAGTGACGTATTTTTAATTACCATCTACCGCGTCCCATCGACTCCGATGTTGAATTTCTATAGGACAATAAATCGGCCGGTCTACGAGACGGATAATATCGACGTGGGTGGGTCAACATCTACGAGGCGAAAGTAAATTAATTAAAAGTTTGCAGATACAAAACTTAGAGCCATCGCAAACAGGGCGACTTGTCGCCGCGTCAGACGCGGCGTTGTCGTTTGCATGTAGCGTCTTGTTGACGTCGAGCTGTCGCTTACGTCGGCGACTAGTCGTTGAGACAGACGCCGTGCCGGAAGCCATCATTAGTAGTAGAGTATTCGAGTGAGACGGCCGTGTCGTTCATCTTGTGAGTGAATATGGAGCTTCTAGTTGCACTTGCCTTGGTGCTTATCTTGCGAATGCGAAGGCGCAGAGTACGCCGAATTCATCGCCATTATTGGGTCCATCCAATACTAACCTCTCGTCAAGAACGTGGGCAGTCTGTCGCGCGACTGTCGTCGTGTGTGCGCGTGCACAGCGCCACAAGACCCAGCGACAAGTAGCAAGCGCGCGCTCCCCTAGTTTGTCATCGCGACTCCGTGACTCTGACGCCAAGTGTGCGAAGCTTTGAACAAAATATATGAAATTGACGGCCGCAGCCTGTCGTCGCGTCTAGTCGCCGAGCTGTCGCTGTCGCGTGTCGCCTAGTATGCGCCTAGGCTTAATTTGCAGAAAAAAAAAGATCAAGATATAATTCGAAATAAATAAATTTCAAGAGGCTTGAAATTAAAATATTATTTTGATTTATTCATCTTTACGTACTCATGGGGCAGGGCATGTAGCACATTTTGTGGATAATCATAATATTATTACGTGAAGCAAAAACTTTGTACACCTTTTTACAAAAAATATGCGTATTGAAGAGTATGAAATTTGACACAGTTAAATTTGACACAGTATGGATGAGGAGTGAACTGCACTTATATTTTTTCATTAAATGAATAAAAACAACGTTACATACACTTCCTCAGATTAATAACTCCCACTATATTGCGTTTGTTTAATTGTAGGTGTTAGTTTTACACAATTATAACCCGTTGACGTTTATCAATCTGTCTTTCACATTTCATCATCAACATTGACATTTTTACCCCAACTAACCTAACCCTAATAAAGTTCAAACTTAAAAATTAAATGAAATATTATAGTCGAATTTGGACGACTAGGCAATCACTAGTAATAATATTAATGTGAAACCATGGGCAAAATAGTGTTTATAATTTATGTATATTTTTAATTATTGTGTTTTCAACTTCTAGCTTATTTTCAGTTTTAGATCGCTTAAAATCAGGTAAGATTTAGGAAAAAGGTATTTTAATTACGCTAATCTTGATCGAATCTCGTGCGAGCTTGATTGAATTTCCGAACGAGGCTATCGTATTTGCGGCTGGGCCCGCCTCTCGGCTCACTGGTCTGTGACGTTTCACCGTCTATTACTTTTTTTTATCATCCGCCACGGTAAACGCTAATAAAGTCTACTCCTCGCTTTTTTGCGCCGAGAAAAGCTGGGCTGGTGTTTTTCTCGGTTAATAAAAATAATATTCCGCTGAAGATTATTTTTATGCGGATAAGCGAATATTGACTTTGTTATTGCTAGCAAAGTATTAGTACCAATTTGGATTTTTATACTATGTACGTTTACATCTCGTCCAGGTATTAATTTTAGATAGGTACTTGTTTATTAGGAGATTATTAAAATGCAGTATAAATTTATTTCTTATGGGAATGAAACAGTTATTTTCAGTGAGCTGTCATTGACATAGTATAAGTAAAAAACAAAAAGTTTAATATGCCAACACGTAATACAATGTGTACAGTACAAACGAGCTAATACGAGTACGTAAACAAAGAAAAACACCTTTGTTACACAAGAGGCATGTAAAATATAAGTCTCCGAAGACGCCCGGGGTAATCGGACGCTGGCGGGGATCAATGATTGATGTGACAGCTAATAAAGCCAGCAAATATCGCAATTTGTTTATTCTCACCACCAGCTCATGAAACATAAGGCTGCGTACACTGTATAGCATAGTAAGTATTTCAACCTTCCAAATTATATTAGTCTAAGATCCGAACTAAGATTGTCCTTCACTGTTGTGTCAACCAGCATAGTAGTAAATAATTATTATTCAGGATCAGAGTCACCAGAATTTGTATCGTTTTTCAAGTCTGAGGAAGTTTCTTCGTTATCTTTTTCTGTCATTTCTAAAATATTGTTTATTTTCAAAGGTGTCTGGTTTCCATCAAATCTTTTTGGTTTTAAATAACCATCGAGGAATCAGGCACAATTTTCTGGGGCCATTTTTAATTTATTTTAACAATACTCAATAGCTGTTGCAGTTTGCACAATCCACAGCTATGAATAGTGTATTTTCCAAATTATTAAAAACTGCATAGATTTAGAGACCAAATTAAAGTCGAATTAATTTTTAATGATATTGAATTTAGAACATAAAAGACTAAAGAACAAAAAGAGCGACGTAGTCTACACACTTTATTTAAAAAATATATATTTTTTTTACTTTACAACTACTATCTAGGAACAAATTTTCTCCAGCAACCTTATATAACCTTACTTGCAATTAAATTGTTAACATTTTAAAACTGGTCTCGATTGGTTGATAGAAGAGTGCAATTACTAATGTCAACTTACCTGTTTGAACGCGGCTGCCAGGTAATAGGGACCAGAAAAAGCTAATCAATTAAGGTGTTGCATGCTGTGTACATTATAAAATTTTCACTGGTGTTTGTTAGGTGAGGCGAAATTAAAAAAATAAAAATATAATCATGACCATTTTTAAGGAGTTGCCTAATTAAATTATGTTGAGAAGCGTATTTCATTAGATAAAATGTCACTTTCATCTGGTAGACACAACAGTTAAGGTCGATCTTAGTTCTGATCCTCTATATCTGATACCGTCCACTTTCATTCACCATCCATCATTTGAAAAGACGCTGCAATGTAGGTGTGATTGAAATAAAATATTACTGGTAAATCAAAATATGCTAGCGTTATACCGTACCGTACATAGGCGTAGGCGTACCCTTGATTACGATATTCTTCTGTATGAACGCAACCTAACCCGCGATGTATGCCTCAATACTGATGAAACGTGGAAAACCTCCCAGGGGAACCAATTTAGAGGACTCTTATAAAAACCGTCAGCTCCCTGACTCTATAAATAAATTATTGAAACCAATCAGTCGTTTGAAAGAAAAATGTGTTTGTTTTTATTATAAATCAGTATTTGACATTCGTAACAGCTCGGTATTTCCGATATTAAAAAGTATAAAGTATAAATACCAAAGAACTTAAATCATAAGAAAAATAATATCTTATTGCTTGTAACGAATTTGCTTATGATGAATTTGGTTATAATTTAAAGAAAGTATCAAAGAAACTTATAGTATGGTTACTACGGAAGCTGTTTTTAGTTCCTTGTAAAACGGGACTCTAACGATACACTCATCACTTAAAAGCCAAAAGCGTAATATACGAATTAAAAGTGAAGAAAATTAAAATAAACTTGTAAATGAATCGTGTGTGGTAATTAGTTTATTTACACATACGTTTTTACGGTGATGACGCTTCACAGTGGTTTTATAAGCACGCGCCCGCCATAAACCTGTTTACGGGGACCAACCCCTATGGTGCGCCGTAAAGTGACTGCCCTTTCATAGTCCTGCCTAGTGCTTACTGCCGGCACGACGCATTAAAAGACGTGGATATTGTCTCTCCACTGCCGTTGTGTTGTTGTAAAAAAAAAAATCAATTAGAATGTGGTATCAAATATAATATTCTAATATTATAAGCATGTTATTTTCCGCTTTGGATAACGGGATTTCATATCATAATTAGTGTATAAATATACTATTATCATATATATATATATATATATATATATATATATATATATATATATATATATATATATTATATAATATTCTCTTGTCACTGATATCCTCCGAAACGGCTTGACCGATTTTTAATGAAATTATGCAGATGTATTCGGTAGATATAGAATAAGTTGTAAGCTATTTTTCATACCTCTAAGTAGACCAACCCAATTTAATTTAATTTTTTTGAGATTTGATTTATTTTTATTATTTGGCATTAAAAGATACATACACCCTCAATTTTTACCCTTCTAACATCGACTCCCATTGTTTTTATATTAGTACACATCACCGGTGTAGATGTAGGTAGCAGCTGTAGGTTGTAGGTGTAGTTGTTGGTGTAAAAACTGTAGGTGTATGTCGGGTGCAGCTAGTACATAGTTTACAATAATGTTATCAATATCAGCTCATTTTATAAATAACAAATTCGCTTTGAATTTTGTACTGTCTCGCTATATACACGAAATGATCGTTTTAGTTCATCGCTTGTTATATTAGTATAACCTCTATACTCTATAGGACTAAATATTTATATCGTAACAATGCACCTAGAGCCGGCTAGTGTTAAATAATATCTTATGAAAGTTTTATGAGCTTATTTCCCACATGATAACATGATATTAAAAGTAAACGTACCTCATAAGATAACTTTGAGGTACCGGGAATTTTTCATCGCTGTCGTTTTCTAGCCGCCTAGCAATATACAACCGTGACATCTACAAGAGGGGGACGAGACTATTTTCTTGAACGGGCAAACATATACGTAGGAAAGAAACATACGGCAAGAGTCGCGCGCCTCAAATTTCCAAAGGTTTTATTGCATTCCCCACAAGCATAGACGCTTAAACTTTATTGCTGTGAAATTAAAGTAATATTTGCAGCGTCTAAACGATGTCGGAGGCAATTCTGTGATATTAAAGGCTATGTTTGCTGCTTGCTAAGTCAATAATGTATGTGTGTTTCTGTATAGACTAAAGTACGTAGCTTTGTATGTTAAAATACCTGTGCCTACTGTGGTAGGGGTAATAATAATTAGGTTTACTCGCATGAAACTATAACGATGTTACAAATAAAATATATAAATAAATATAAACTTTACCAAGACTTTTTATGCATGTTTGTTTTTTTTTTAAACATAAATGGACATTAAAATAAAGTATTTTAATAGAAAACCTAATAATTTAGTCTATACAAAATATATATAAAAGGAGACGTCTCCACTGCCCGACTGATATAAATTATATATAGACTGATGGTATAAAAGTAACATTTGGACAGTTTTCTTTTTAATTCATAACGTAGAATGCACACTAAGAAGGAGTTTAAAAATCTATCACTAAAGGGATGAAATAGGGGTTGAAATTTTTTACGGAAAATCTTTAATATTGCACCGATTTTGTTGAAAATTGAGAATTATGCTATAAAAAAAATCATTCAATACGAGGCTCATTACAATTCAGGATCTGATGGTGTAAATTAGGATTGAAAGTTTGTATGGACAATGTTTTAAATGTGGCCCGATTGACATGAAAGCTAATATTCGGACTAGTAAATATAAATCATTGAGTACCTACGTATTTTATAGTTTTTTTTAATTGGTGAAAATGTTTGTATAGTGAAATATCAATAACTGGGCAGATGCGTTGAATTTTGGCACGCAGATAGTTATTATAACGTAGACATTAATAATAATTCTGTTAAAAAACCATTTTTCGTATTTCTTACCTCACGGGTGTGCCACACAGACAAAGTCGCGGGCAAAAGCTAGTGCACAATAAATGCGATGAAGCTTCAGAAACATGAATATAATACAAACTATGTGTAGTACAAAGCATTCAACAGTAACATATAACATTTCCCCGTTTCACTAGGTAGCTATTTGTCGTTGTATAAAGAAAATTTTGCCAACTCATTCAAATGTGAACTTTTATAATGCACAATTATTTGTAGCGGTAAAATTTTGAAACTTATCTAAGATATTGTTTCTACCTATATATTTCTCATAAGCTCCGATTTTTTATACACATTTTTGAGTAGGTATTGTACATTAAAAAGCATGTAAACCAAAAATAGGTAGTTTTTGGGTATAAAATAAATAGTAAATATAACCAGTACTAATAATAATAATAATAATAATAATACTATGGACGCTTCACACCACGTCAATCTGGCCCCGTGCTAAGTATCCGAAGAACTTGTGTTACAGGTACCAGAAAACGGGAAGTATATTTAATACTTTTATACTATACATATATTTAAGATTTTTATTATATTATACACATATTTAGTACTACCCTGAAATAATCATATATGTATTTTAAATACCTTCTCTTGTCAATTTTTGAGCAACGAAAAAAACGGTTCTCAAGTCAACACATATAATATAATTTATGCATGACCACTCTTATCTTTTTACAGAGTAGCCCGATTTTTTAAATTATTTTTTATTGTTAAGGGTTTACTTCTAAGTTAGTTCCATTGTCACCAAAATATGGTAGACCTGGTGATAGGTCCATGGAGAATTGAGGTAAGGAGGACAATCTCTAAGGCAGAAAAGCTAAAAAGTGTCCGACAAAAGTAATTAAATAATAGTTCCAAAACTGGCCATAATGGCGCTAGAGTGGCAAGGGTGTGTGATATGAAGTTAGCAATAAGAGATGAAGTAAAGTGAGTTGAGTTTAGTTATTTAAAATTTTTGACGACTTTAGTAGATTAAAAGTAGTTAATTCAGTAAATCATGAAAATTCTAATTACTCGTATAGTCGAAAATATTTTTATATATAAAACCGAAGAAGATGCTAAGATTTAATTATCCGTTTAAATTTTGCCGCTTTACTCCCGTCTGCGTCTGTAGCGCCCCCTATTTAACGCTATTTTACGGACATTTTTCATGTATGGAGATGGTACTCCTTACTTCTATTCTCCATGGATAGGTCATGGGATCCATGAGGAATCGAGGGTACTCTTCGAAATTAATGGGGACACCTACGTTTTATATTGACTTTGACATTTTTGAAGTAAACCAACCAAATATGCTACCAAAATGTGACATTTTGTGTCAAGGTATACCCTGGATCCAAAAGCACTGGAACCCTTCAGTCTTTAAAGATTCGGGAATTTCTGCATTGTTTAAAGAACTGATGCATATAACACTATAACATTATTTATAATAATCATTATCGCCACGATCATCATAGGTATATTATGATGATGATTATACTTCACATAGTCTTTTACACCGATATCTTTGAACATTCGCTATTCCAAACATTAAAATCATTACTATCATTCGCTCACTTATTTAATGCTGAGTTGTGTATGCAATGCTGCATGAAGAAACTAAAACGCAAAAAATAATAAACCATTTTTATTTAACCATAATAACTAATTTCTTAAACTAATGTAAGTTATTATGAATGTAAGTTATATTGAATATAATTTATAGTACCTGGGTAACCGAGCTTAGCTCGGAGCTCTAGTAGATAAAAAAAATCACAAAAATATTTACCACATTCCGAATTTCCGAACAACGCAAAAATTTAACCAAACTGCCAATCGGACTCACACTACAGAGTCGAAATTATTGATATATTGTTGCACGATAAAAGAAAAGACATTTATTACTTTAAAAATGCGCAGTTTTTCAGGGACGAAACCTAGCTAGACCGATTTTGTCTCCCCCAAAACTCCCTGCATACTAAAGGAGACCGGCAAGTCACCATGCATTTACTGCCTGGTACTTAAAATACGAAGCTACAAAAAGTATTTATTGTAAGTTGTACTTTATAAACATAGGAACAAAAAAAGCAATAATATTATACATAAAACTCAAGGGATAAATGATAATTGATTAAATATAATGTAAGGGTTCAGTTAAGCTACCTAGTTAGCCAGTATGTCTTAAGACGCGGTATGATATACGCGCAAGCGCAATAAATTAAATATGTAATTAATGTATCCAACATTGCAACAATGTATTACTTATGTGACAGTGAAAGAACTTTAATATAATTATTGGGCCTTGGACTTTTATTATTAAAATATTAAAGTTTATTCACTGTCACATAAGTAATACACTTATGTGACAGTGAATAAACTTTTTAACTATTATAAATTTATTGGGCCTTGGACTTTCATTAATTATCATCTTAGGACATACTCAACAGTGGTGACCCCGAAAATATTTTTTATTTAATTTAAAGTGCGCGTTAAGACTTTCGTTTAGAAAACTGTGAAAATATATTAATATTTTTAATAATCATGGATCAGCAACCACTACCACAACCTCAACCTAGTGCTAAACCAACTAGTGCTAACCAACCTAGTGTTATTGGTCAAGTTTTCGAACTAGCAATAGTTTCTGCTGCCAGTAGGATTTCCGATTTTTGGACAGACCAGCCTCGTCTTTGGTTTGTGCATAACGAAGCAATTTTGCCGCCACAAAAACTCAGCGATGAGACAAGATTTAACATTGTTGTCGGTAAGCTGGGAATGGAATATATCCAGAAAACTAGCGACCTTTCGAAACAAATTCCAAACATTAAAGGACTCTCCTTTAATTAATTAATCACGGTTTATGAAGAGAGTGAGAGTCGACAATTTGAAAAGCTGCTTATGGAAATGGAGCTAGGCGAGCAAAAACCTTCACAACTTCTTCGCCGCATGAGGGATCTGGCCAACGGCAAAATAAGCACAGAAACCATTTGCATGTTATGGCTTAGGCAATTACCTCCAGGAGTTCGAGGAGTTTTAGCTGCTACTCATACAAAAAATCCGGAGAACTTGGCATCGATAGCAGATAAGATCGTCGAAACTTGCAACAACTTCTGGTACGTCGCCTAATAGAGAAGATTTTGGAAGGAAGATAGTGAAGTTGACAGCGAAGTTCGAGCAGTTCCAGCGTTCTTGTCGATCATGGAGAAGAGGACGTTCGAGTTCACGTTCCCGTCCACGTTCCCGTTCACGTCCCAGGTATCGTGGACCGTCTGCATCGTCTGCACACCGACGGACCCCTGCGAGCCCAGACTGGCTATGCAGCTATCACTACAGATACAAGGAGAGGGCCCATCGATGTGTCGAACTATGCAGCTGGGGTAAGAAGCAGAAGGCGGAAAACTAGTTCCGGCGCAAATGGAGGCGGATGTTTGTGCCGTGATAAAATCTCACCGGCTATGCGTTACCGACTCCAAAAGTGGTATACGTTTCCTAATGGATACCGACGCTAATGTTTCGGTGCTGCCCAAATCGTCACGAATAGATAGTACTGTAAGTCTAGATTATGAGTTGTTTGCAGCTAATGGAACAGAAATTAAAACATTTGGTTTTATAACGCTAGAATTAAATTTAAAATTAAGACGAACCATTCGTTGGACCTTTGGTATAGTGGCCGGCATTAAGCAGCCCATACTGGAGGCTGACTTTTTAAGTCATTATAGATATTAAGACGCGTAGATTATTAGATTCTGAATCAAACTTAAATACACATGGGTCAATAATTAATTGTGATCAACCTAGTATTAAGAATTTAGAGGATACATCATTTACGTGATTTACTATCCTGTTACTCAGAAATTACGTATTTAATGTCATTCAAAGAGTATGCTCAACATGCAGTATTTCATTACATTGAGACCGTAGGCCCACCGATGCATGCGCGTGCCCGCCTATTAGCCACAGATAAACATAAGCGAGGTTAAAGAAGAATTTAGGGCTATGCAGGAGATGGGCATCTGCCGCCCGTCTAAGTCACTATGGGCGAGCCAGCTGCACGTTGTCGTAAAGAAGAACGGCGAGCTTCGACCGTGTGGGGATTACAAGCGTCTCTATGCGATAACAAAGCCAGGCAGGTACCCTATTCCCAGATTACAAGATTTTACAAATTGATTAGCAGGTAAGACTTATTTTTCCAAAATTGATATTTGTCGTACGTATCATGCTATTCCTGTAGAGAAAACTGCTATCATAACTCCTTTTGGCTTATACGTTTCTGCACACGCAGCGCAAACGTTTTTAAAGGTTCATGAGCCATACAGTTTTACAGGAAAAAGATTGTTTAACTGATCAAGGTAATTTTTCACAAAATTCTAGCTCACAGACATCTTGTTTATTTAATTACTTAAATGATATTTTAATCGCAAGCACTAGCGCGGAAATTCATGAGTTACATTTGAAAAATATATTTAATAGATTTAAAGAGTATGGTATTACGTTAAACTTATCAAAATGTTCCTTCAATCAGTCTATGATTGAAGGAACAATAATAAAAAATAATCAATTGAGTTCCTAGGGTATCAAATATCGACAGACGGGTTAGGACGATAAAATTAAGGCTGTAATGGAAATTCCACAACCTCAATCTATAGAGGAATTACGCAGATTTCTAGGGATGATAAATTTTTATCGTTCTCATATTCCAGATGCGGTACGATATCAATCAATTTAAAAAAAATATTTACATAACTCTAAAAGGAAGAACAAATCTCGAATTACATGGACGGAAAGTGCTGAGGATGCATTCGCGCAATGTAAGCTAGCACTCAAGAATGCAGTCACGTTATCGTACCCGTGTGACGATGCACCCATGACGATGCAGCATATGCACTTATGACCGACGCATCAAATTTTTCAGTAGGTGCGGTCTTGCAACAACGTGTAGGGAGTAGTTGGAAACCTATGGGTTATTTTTCCAAAAATATGACTAGTACACAGCAAAAGTATTCTACATATCGTGATAATCTATAATTATTCGCGATTTATTTGGCTATAAAACACTTTCGAGGGATGATAGAGGGTCGAGAATTAGTAGTTTATACTGATCATAAAGCCCTTAGCTACGCTTTTAATAACGTTAATCCAAAAAAAGAATCTCCTAGGCGAACTAGACATTTATCCTTTATTAGCGAATTCAATACAGACAAGGCATATTGAAGGGGAACAAAATATAGTTTCCGATAGTTTATCGCAAATAGAAACTATAGATTGCCCTAGTATTTTTGATTGGGAAAAATTAGCTTTAGAACAAGAGAAAGACATGCCTAAATTTTCTAATCAGAAAAGTAGTAGAATTTATTTAAAAAAGATTGTGCTGCCCACATGCTTATGTGAGATATCTACTGATAATGCAAGGCCTTATCTACCAGACTCTTTTCGTAGAATTGCATTCGAATCAACTCATAACTTGAGCCACCCATTGTACTCGCAGGATGGTTCAAGATATTTTTTTTTGCCTGGAATGAACCAGGATGTAGGTAAATGGACTAGTGTGTGCATGTGTCCAGTGTCAGAAGGCTAAGATAAGTAGGCATACTTTTTCAGATATTCAAGAGTTTCCATTGTGCGAACGTTTCGAACACGTTCACGTAGATATTGTGGGACCGCTCCCAACAACTAGTGATGGATATAGATATTTATTTACAATAATAGATAGACGTATGAGGTGGCCGGAGGCATTTCCCGTAAAATGGACAACAGAAGAGATAGTGGCGAAAGCAATATACGAAGGATGGATTGTAAGGTTTGGATGCCCGGTTAAGTTAACTAGCGATCAAGGCAGGCAATTCGAAAGCAGCCTGTTCGCACAACTCATGGTGGGTATTCAAAAGTCGCGAACCACTGCCTACCATCCGAAAAGCAATGGGATAGTAGAGCGGTGGTACATATCGTTGAAAGCAGCCTTGGCTGCCTGCTTGCAATCATCATCATCATCATGGATTGTAGAGTTGCCAACTGTAATGTTAGGTTTGATAGCAGTTTCTAGACATGGTAATGGCATTAGTACAGCGGAAATGACATACGGACACCCCATACGTTTACCTAGCGATTTTTATAGCACGACGTAAAAGGCGATAACGATTTTGTAGAAAATTTACGTGCTACTCTTATCGATCCTAAGCTTATATCAAGTAAACATCCTAGTTCTAAAACTTTTTTTGTGCACCCTGATTTAAAGGAATGTAGTCACGTCTTTGTGCGAGTTGACCATGTACGTAAACCTTTACAGCCACCATACGAATAACAAGTCCTCGATAGGGGTTTAAAGTTCTACAAAATTAAGCAAGGTAACAGGTTAGTAACATTTCAGTGGACAGGTTACAACCTGCATATTTGTTAAATGATTGTATTATTCGAAAGGGAGGTGTCGTGAGTAAAAATAGTATCGTGTTTGATTCGAGTTTAGGAGACAATAGTAGCGCCAAGGTAACATTAAATAACGAGTTAGATTCGAGTACGGAAAACAATAGTAGCGCAAAGGTAATACGATTCCCCGTGTCACAGCATAAAATAACAAGGAGTGGATGAACAGTAAGACAGCCAGTTAGTTTCGAATAGTACAATTTATACTGAAAACTTTTATATTATGAGATACAGGTTTTATATGAAAAGCAACTAAATCTTTTTACTGTTTACATTTTTTTTACAGCTAATACACTTTACATCATTTTTACATATTATTAGTTTTATATTAGTATACTGTTTTGTTTAGACTGTAACATTTTTGTATTCGATGAAGTTGCAAATTGCAATTGATATGTAACGATTATGATAGAATATTTTGAGCATCGCGATTTCGAAATTTGATTTTTGGCAAACTATAAGTAATAACAAAGTGATCGAAGTGATCGCTTAACAGCGGTAAAAATTTCGAGTATGAATAAAGAACTACCTGGTGTTTTCTATTTATATGCCAACGGAAGCTTCAGAAAATCTCATAGAATTTACAGAGTGCTTAAGTGAAGCTGTATCAATAATAGAAAGCTGTAATATACAATCTGTTTTCTTGTTAGGTGACTTTAATGCTCACCCACAGGACTTATTCTATAACGAATTGTCTCAGTTTTGTGACTCACAAGCTTGGAAATGTGTGGATGTTATTAAATTAGGTGGAAACTCCGACACATACACTTTTGTAAGTGACGCTCACGGCGATGGTTGGACCACTGTTTGGTGACCGAGGCCGCATGTGGAAAGTGAATTTATGGTTTTCAAAGCGCGATCATTCACTCCTGATAGTGTACCACCAGTGTCATTAAATGGTATACCGCTCAGAGGAGTTACACAATTTAAATATCTAGGGCATATTGTAGACGAAAACCTCAGCAATGATCCCGACATTGAACGTGAGCGCAGAGGGATGGCGGTTCGATGTAATATGCTGGCCCGCAGGTTTTCTAAATGTTCTGCCGGTGTTAAGCGTACACTGTTTCGAGCTTTCGAGCAAACATTCTACACATGCAGCCTGTGGACCAGTTATACGCAGCGAGCGATCAATGCGCTTAGAGTGCAGTATAACTATGCCTTCAGGTTTCTGATGCGACTGCCTCGGCACTGTAGCGCATCCGCGATGTTCACATCCGCTAACGTCGATAGTTTCGCGACTATACTGCGTAAGCAATCCGCGTCTATGATGCGAAGAGTGCGAGACAGTTCCAACAGATACCTGAAGGAAATTGCTATTAAACTAGAAAGTCCTATATGGAGACACTGGACTAATCTCCATATTATGTCATATAATATTAAAAGAATTTCATATTATGTACTTTAACTTTACTAACATAGATGTAAGAACATTTGTACAATACTAACACAACAATGGATCTATGGTCTGAAATAAAGTATTATTATTATTATTATTATTATTAGATAGATAGATAGACAGATAAACTCTTTATTGCTCACATTAAAGAATACAATCAGTAGACTAAAACTATAACTATAACTTATAATCTAAATGTGGGCAAGGGCCGCCTGATCGCTATAAGCGATCTCTTCCAGGCAACCCGGCAGCACAGGAGAGGTAAAATAACTAAATAAGCAGGGTAATACGAAAGGTCAAGGATAACTTACAAAATAATATAAAATTGTTCACATACTCGTAATAAATAGGTACTTATAGTTAGATTAGCGAGTGACTTTGTTCAGAAGATAGTAATGCAGTTTGGATTTGAAGATAGCAAGTGACTTTGACTCTCGAATGTCACGTGGTAGGTCACTCCACATGAGTGCAGCCTTCACAATGAAAGAACCACTAAAGTAACGAGACTTTGTAAATGGCACATGAAGTTTCCTACTATATCCAGAGCGTAGTGCACGGATTTGGTCAGTCCTCTGATAGTGAAAACACTCCTTCAGATAGGTGGGAGAGCGAGGGTCAAATAGGACGTTAATCATAAATATAAGAAAATGCTCATCCCGACGGAGCCTGATGGGCAGCCAACCAAGTCGCTGTCGAAACTCAGAGACATGGTCGAACTTGCGCAGTCCATACACGAACCTAATGCAAACGTTTTGTAACCTTTCTAATTTATTAAGATATTCCTCATTAAGGTCGATCATACAAACATCCACATTGTCCAGTATTGGTAGAAGTAAAGACTGCGCAAGCTCGACTTTAGTCTTTATGGGTAGTAGGTTCTTCCAACGCCCAAGCGCTCCCACCGCAGCAAAGAACCTACGACTGACTTCAGAGATGTGGTGAGACCATTTAAGGGTCGAATCAAAATACACACCCAGGTTTTTGACTACATCGCTACAAGGTAATGTAACATTGTCAAATGTAATGCTAGTGATAGCATCATAGTTAGGTCGATTGATCTGTTTTGATCCACCGATGACTATAATTTGCGACTTGTTGGGATTGACCATTAAGCCATGACATTGACTCCAATGGAGGATTGTCGCAAGGTCCTTATTGATTGCCAAAATAGCGGAATTAAGGTCATCAGCAGAAGCGTGGGTATAAATTTGGTAATCGTCCGCATAGAGGTGAAAGAAACAGGAGAGGTGTGGGGTAAGGAAATTTATGAAATTTTAATTATTATTATTATTATTTAACATATATTTGTCTCGGCTTAACCGGTAGAATGAAGCAGGTACGGGCGATTGCCAAGTATCCTGTTCATGTAGCGTGAAAGAAGTTTAATTGGTGTGAGTTGTAGGGAAGGATGAAGATGAATTAAGGAAGCGGCGGACTATAGAGCAGGTATCTATAACGATTGACTTTTGTAACTGTATATATGTGTTTTTGTGAAGGTTAAGGGATTTAAGTGCAACGGCAAGCGTTTTTGGAATAACGCCCGTTGAGGAGATGACTATCGGGATTATTTTTACTGTGTTTTGATGCCACATTTGTTTGATCTCATCTGCAAGCGGTATATATTTTTGGATTTTTTCTGTGTGTTTCTGTTTCAGGTTGTTGGTGTTTGGAACGGCGATGTCTATAAGGTAAGTGGTTTTTTCAGATTTAATTGTGAGGGTTATGTCTGGTCTATTGCTTAGGATGGTACGGTCTGTGACGATATCGCGATCCCAGTAGTGTTTTACGGAATCATTTTCTAGAACGTTAGATGGTTTGTATTTGTAGTACGGTGTATGTGTATCTATAAGGTTAAACTTGATTCCTATTAATTGATGTATATGTTTGGCTACGTTATCGTGACGGTGAGTATATTCTTTATTTGCTAGTGCACTGCATCCTCCGGTAATATGGTCTATTGTCTCAGTGGTTTGGTGGCATAATGTACACTTATCAGTTTCTGTGGCTTCTTTGTGGATAAATTTTGAGTAATTGCGAGTTTTAATAATTTGGTCCTGTATAGCTATTAAGAACCCTTCTGTTTCACTATAAGTGTTGCCCTTAGTTAACCAACTGAATGAAGCGGCTTGATCGATATGGTCCTGACTTAACTGGTACGGAAATTTACCATGTAGAGCCTTACTTTTCCATTTTTCTATTTTGTTTTCATCATTAATTATTTTATTTTTAGGTTTAAATTTGTCATTATTTAACTGTAGCGGTGTTCCAGAATGAGGTAAATTTACAATGGCTTTATGAAGTGGGCTTGTGTTAGCTTTTGTCTTGAAATAATTTCGGAGGTTATCTATTTGGGTGTAATGTAGATTTTTTATGTCTATAAAACCACGCCCTCCCTGCTTCCTCTTTATTGTAAATCTTTCAACTGCTGAATGGATGTGGTGAATATTGTATTTGTAACAAGCGGTTCGGGTTGCGGTGTTGAGGGTTTCCAAATCAGTGTCAGACCACCTGATAATTCCAAATGAATACGTTAATATAGGGATCGCATAGGTATTTACAGCTTTACTTTTGTTTTGGCCTGACAATTCCATTTTTAAAATTTTATTTAGTCTCTGTTTGTATTTATTTTTTAATGTATTTTTTATTTCTTTATGATCTATAGCTGTATTTTGTATATAACCTAGGTACTTATATGTGTCTTTCGCTTGCATGCTGTCTATTGTTCCTTCTTGTAGTTCTAAGTTGAGTGGTTCTGTATGTGTATGTTTGCCCTTAAGAATGCAATTAATTTTACATTTATCAGTTCCGAATGTCATGTAAATATCAGCGCTAAATTTTTCCGTTAATTTTAATAGTTGTTCCAGTTGTTGCCTGTCAGGTGCGAAGAGTTTTATGTCGTCCATGTAAAGAAGGTGATTATTATTATTATTATTATTATTATTATTATTATTATTATTATTATTATTATTATTATTATTATTATTATTATTATTATTATTATTATTATTATTATTATTATTATTATTATTATTGTTATTATTATTATTATTATTATTATTATTATTATTATTATTATTATTATTATTATTATTATGATCATTTATTATTTCTTCATTTTTAATTAAGAATTAAGATCTAATTCAGTAATTCAGTATATGGGCAAAGCCTTTTTCAAGGAATCAGAATATCGAACAAAGCATAGAGCATAAGCTGAATCAATTTGGAATTATGATAATTGTCATAATGGCCATGCTGACGTTTGAGGTTTTTTACGTTTTTATGAGATAGTATCGTCGGAACATGCAGAGTTGGCTGCGTAGACAAGCAATACAGTAATAAAAAGCACACAACCCCAGCCAACAGGTAACAGGTACTTATATGTAATACTGTATTATGTACCTACAAGAATATAAGAAACGACCTATAAGAATATTTTCGGTTAAGAATTTTTTAAGTATATATGTAACAAATGTTGAAATGTATGTTGTAATTGTTAGATATTTAACTTACTTCCTGAACTCGTGGTATTGTAATTGTTATATGACAAGTAAAAATGTATCTCCCAAATTTTTTGTTTCCGTGTTTCGACATGTTATTTTTATTTCAAGTATGTACAAATTAAAAGGGGGGATGATGTAAGGATTCAGTTAGGCTACCTAGTTAGCCAGTATGTCTTAAGACGCGGTATGATATACGCGCAAGCGCAATAAATTAAATATGTAATTAATGTATCTAACATTGTAACAATGTATTACTTATGTGACAGTGAAAGAACTTTAATATAATTATTGGGCCTTGAACTTTCATTAATTGTCATCTTAGGACATACTCAACAATAACCTTACCTATTGTTCAATATATTGCTCTAGTGGCGGTTTGCGGAAAAGCGACATCTATTATTTGCGATGTCAATTATGTAACGAAATTAATAACTAGTTTCTTTGGAAACGCAATATGCTAACAGCTAAATGACAGATGTCGCTTTCACTTTACGAAAACCAAAAACAATAATTATTTTCCTTAGTATATAAAATAGTATACAGGGATCTATTTCACACCCCCGAAGTAACACTTTTTTTAAAAACTAGTACGAAACTGCTAAGCTACAGAAAAAGAAAGTAACTTTATTCTCCAATTAAAATAAATCTATCTACTGGGCCACTAGATGGAGTTTTACGCCTCAAATTGACAATTTACAGCATGATAACTAGACTATACAGATAATATGATGACAACGATTACCACAGACATACGTAATTAACGTATTTTGCACATCAATTCTCTGATATTCGAAAATTCATAACTTTTAATTCCCAAGTTCTAAAAAAACATTTTAAGTACTATAAAACCGATACCGATGCTCGAAACTTAGCCGCTGTTAATGGAAAATCAAGCAGGATTCGCCAGTTTCATTTCATGTAAATACTTGCAGCCGTTGCCGAGATTACGATTATATATATACAAGATTGTCTCGTTTAAAGTATAAGATTTATATAATTATTTTGAGTTTTAATTAACCTTACTATCTAAATTCTTAAAATAATGTAAGTATATTTACAATATTATTTTAAGAGTCGGCATTAAATAAGCAAATTAAATAATTATTACGTAACGTAAGTACCTACGTAACGTAGTACTAAGAAATGTAGTAGTTTGGCATCGACACAAAATTACTTGAGGGGTTGTGCGCTAGATAGAACTGAAAATAGCAGTTCTTTGAAACCTTTTTTCTCAGTCATGGTCGTATTGAATACTGCCAAAAAAATATATGCTAATCTGCATTATATTTAATTTTTATTTAAATATTTATTTAAAAATATGCTAAGTCTACCCTTTTTTAATGTTAAAGCCTTTTTTCTCTTCTTCTATAAGTCACACGAGTGTGAAAATTATTTCAGTATTTTAAGTAAGACAAGACTCAGGGAAGGTCTAGGGAAGGTTTAGTTTTTGAAAAAATTTTCTCAAATATTTATAGCCGTTTCTTATCCGATTTCAATACTCTCCGGTCAGCGCGATACGCCCTTGTCGCCTAGAAAATTAGTACGGGACTTGACGCTCAAGGTCACTGGCGTTATACAGAGCCTTAAGTATACTTACATTAGTTAATTAACTTAGTTTATATTATGCTTCAATAAAAAAGGTTTATTCCGTTATTACAGCGGTTTATTTTTTATTAAAATGCTATTGTAGATAATAAATATGTCCGCGTTACTTTGTGGTTCTTAGTTTGGGTATTAGTGAAGTACACTAATACGCAAAAAATGCGTGGGTTTCCATTAAGAGGTGTTTACAGTGTGATTAGTAATTAGTACCAGTGGCGGAAATTAATATAAACTGGCCCTCAGCCTCAAGTGCTTTTAATAATAATTGTACAGTGTACACTAACAGTCAGAAATTGATTCTGCATTAGGTTATTCTCACGTTGTCAAAGCTAGGCGCCTTGGATCGCATAGTACGGATTCCGTTATACCGCGCAAGGCCGTTGATTTTAAAATTGTATGCAAATTTGTATAATAAATATTTTATAAAAAAAATTTGTATAATAAATATTTAATATATCATAATAAATAATTAATTTTTAATATATAATATAGAAATCCCCGCGTTGTTCCAAAATATCGTTTGGTTGCTTTCCAGTACCGATTTTTTTTTTCATTCCAGTACCCCAATCAACAAGCCAGTGTATCAACTGGTGTATGTATACTAAAATCATAAAGAGATTTAATTGTATGCTTACATTGATTGACCAAAACTACTGGACCAGTTTCGATGAAATTTTACACAGATATTAATAGTAGACACGAGTACGCACGATTGGCATGATTTTCTTTTGTGCGCGAAGTCGCGGGAACATCTAGTTCTAAGGTCGTTTTGAAGTACAGGCAGGTGGAACCATCGATCCGCTCGTCCCCTAGATATGATTAACACCTAATTGAATTCCGGCGAGATCCTCACAGTTTAGTTTTCCAATTTACTACACTTTGCTCAAGAGAGTGAAGGGTTGATTTTAATTATTTTCATGTTGATAAGTCTTAAAGTATATCGAAAAACAATTTTTGCGCTGAATTCTGAAGACTCGCGATATTGTTTTAAAAGTGTAGTTGATTTTTGGTATTATTATTTCAATAATTAATTGACTGGTTGACCTTCACAAAATATACGTTTGGTTTTGTCGTTAACGAAAACACAATGCAAGAGTTTTAAAGTGAAGTTCGAATCATTAGTAAGCTGGTGAAGTTTAATAAAGAATGAACATGTCGCGCTGACAATATTTTACTAGGCATAATTCCTAAGCAAATTAACATTTGGTATTATAATATTTTTATGAAAATAACACAGAAACGAGCAGACGGATGGTCCGATGGTACAAGTGTGTTCCAGTTTCCTAAAATTCACACTCAGGGAGAGTGATTTAGGTAACTTAAGAGTTAAATGGTTTAGGTAACTTCTCTCGATCGGTGAAATACAACGCAACCGTTATTTTACACTGGTTTTCTGTAAGGCCGTGGTATTTATGTGGTCGAGCTGGCTATTCGTGTCGAAGATATATTAATAAATTTATATAAACGTATAAATTTTTACTAATATTACTATAAATACAAAAAATAGGTGAAATTAAAATGTCTTTTTGTAATTTAAAATTAACAGATTAACACTAAATTCATATTAATATATATTTATCTTCTTCTTCCGTCCGTCTGTCTGTTTGTTCTGGCTAATCTCTGAAACATCCGGACTGATAATTTTATAAGAAGAGCGCTTAGAACTTATGCTACTTTTATATTAAGGTTCTGTTTAAAAAAATATGGTTCCGTTTCCATTAATAGTTTCACTCAACGAAGTACCAGCTAGTTTATTTTTAAAGGCTCATCTGAAATAAACTATGTTTATACACAAATACAATACTGTAATAATATAATTATAATAATATAAGCTTACGTATATATTTAATACTACAGAACAACAAATTTTTGTTTTGTATTAGTCTCGTAGGCGCGCTACGAGATTTCGTAGCGCAGGAAACCCGTATTATCGATAATAATATTGCGTATTTCAATGTGATACAAAATAATATTAATGAATGTAAACTGAAGCTCTTTTATTCATAAAATAGTCATTACAGTGTTTATAGTAATTAGTATCGCTAGACAGCGCCGCGAGAGATTGGAGCGCTATCAAATAATAATTATTTTGAAACTAGCAATTTATTTTATAATTGAATTCGAGAAGTTATTTTTTAGAAGAACCTGAATAATGATGCGCTTGTTTTAATACTTTAGTTCTCTTTTTAGCATAGTAAAAACAGACAGTTTTAATAGTCTGATATCATTTCTATTAACACCTGTTCGTTATTTAAACGTTTATTATTTAATTAGCTTTTTCCCGCGGCTCCGCCCGCGTAAATCTACTAGTATCCCATCATATCTATCCCATCATAGCATCTCATGGGGATACTGTACTTTGTCGGGATAAAAAGTAGCCTATGTTTTAACACAGAGCCTAAACTGTTACATATTGACAAAAGTAAGTGTCAATGTCATTTTTGACATTGACAGATGTCATGAAGTAAAGCCTATTTAGTTAGATTATTTCAGTTGGCCAAAAGGCTATAAATAGTGTAGACGTAGGTATATTGCTATGTTAGGCATTTACCTCATATGTAATACGTAGTCAGTGTTAAGCACCAATAAAGGAGAATATAATAATTGTTGCTGTATTATTATCATCACCACTCAGACACACATCAGGACTTACTACCATACCAAATTTCATCGAAATCAGTTTGGTAGTTTTTGCGTGAAAGAGTAACAAACATCCATCCATCCATACATCTATCCAATATCCCCGACATCCAATATTCCCGACACACGTTGTTCTGTCTTAACTATGAACCGCAATTTTTCCACTATTTCTCACCGTTCAAACCTTCCCTGAACTTCCACAATTATTTCAAGACCAAAATTCACCAAATCAGTCCAGCGGTTCTCGAATATTAGCGATACATTGGAATAGCAATCCATTTTTGTATATAATAAGATAGTAGGTAGTAGGATAATATTAATAATAATTTTCCACGTCGTCATTAAAATGCACATATCGTTTCACAATTACTTTTGTTTATATGATAACAGTCGTCTTATTAAACTTTGTATTCTGAGTACGTACTCCCCTATAGTGCAAATTTGATAACGAAGGGGCCCCACTTGTGTGTTGCAGAGATAATGTAAATAAGTATGCAAATTCTACACAAAATTCTATTCAAATGAGCTTTTGTGGCTCTTTGGAACTCTCAACTCACCTCTGATACCACATATCTAATATACCAGCAAAAGTATAGTGATTTTTAGTGCCGGCTGTTGATTGCAGCTTAGTTTCTGTGATAAAATAGATCTAAACGGCCAAGTGAGAGTCAGACTCACTTGGGAGCCACACTTAAATATTAAATACATATCTTTATAGTTATACCCCCTTACTAATAAAAAAGTGTGTGTGTCAGATCCAACGCACGACTGGAGTTTACCCTAAAAAGTAAAATTTGGTGTGCAGTAGGGATGTTGCGTAGTGCCGAATATCATTATGAATTAAATTTTAAAATTGTGTATTATTTCTTTCTTATTTATATTTAATACCTATTTCTTTAAGAATTATACATAAATCTCAAAGAAAGGTATGTAGATTGACGCGATTAAAAATTATTAGCAAATAAAAAATGTTGCCCATCTCTTTCTCGCAAAACGATTTATTACGTCACAAATTGCAACTGCCATACATTTTGTAATGACAAATGTATGGCGAGTGGAACTCGTGATGTCGCAGGCCAATATATCGCTCTCTTTCATTTGTAAATTTAAATTGTTTGTATCTTCGTTATTTTTTAAGATATACGAAAATGGGTTCTAGATTGTTTATTAACATGTTGTCTAACATCGAATAGATTAAAAAAAATTTTTAGTCAACATGCCTATGCAAAGAAGTGCACTCAAAAAATAAAAAAATACTCTGTAGCGTGTACAAAGTGTAGTTTCATAAGCTTTTTTATATTTTGTACTGTATACTTTATGTAAAAAAAAAATTGATTTGTTTATTTTTTTAAGGTTGTCAATTTTTATTATATTTTGTGATATTGAACGGAGAACTTAAAAATGTACTACGCTTGTTTGGCAGGTAATTTTTAAAAGTTGGCGCAGTTAATAAGGATTCCAAAACGGTATGACACTTGCTAGATTGTTTCTTAAATTTTGGACAATATTGATTTTTGTAAAGGTAGTCAGTTTTCGACAATTTTTTCTAACTTACTTAAATGATTCAAGTGTACCCAGGACTTTCTTCTAAGTGATATTCTGATTTGGATGAGACGGAGAGAAACATTCAATGAGTGTAAGAGAGACAGATATTGACGCTACTACTGTGAGCGAGACAATGTCGCTATTGTCCATGTTCCCGACGTACAGCACACAAAATACAATAGATCAGTACGTTACTCTACTTCGTTTACTGCGCAACCGTATTCGCTCGTCTTGATTTCGTACATACCACTTTTTTCTTTGTTTATTGGACTCGATTGCTTGTGATTTGGATTTGGACTGTTTAGTTTCTCTTTCAACGACCTTTGCTTTCTCCTGGACTATCTTTGATCGTGTGATTGTGTAGTACCACCATGTTGGTGTACACCGCACAGGAATATGCCAACATGCATCTCATTTATGGTGAATGCCGATGCAATACTAGTGCTGCAGCTAGGCTTTACCGCCAAAGATACCCAAACGCTGCTCGTCATCCCGATCATCGAGTTTTTGTAAATGTGCACCGTTCACTCTCAGAGGGACGATTCCCAAGCCAAGTACACAGTGAAGGAAGAAGTCGCTTGCCTTACGATGACATCGTACTGCAAGCAGTCGCAGAAGATCCAAGTACTTCAGTACGACAAATCGAAGAAAGCACAGGAGTGCCCAAAAGTGTAGCCCATCGAATCATAAAAAGTCATGAGCTCCACCCATACCACGTCACGCGAGTACAAACTTTACTACCCCGGGACTATACTACGTTTTGTGAAACGATGTTACAAAGACACCGGGAAGATCCACGATTCATAGACAAAATTTTATGGTCCGATGAGTCCACTTTTAAAAAAGATGGGTACATGAATCTATACAACTTACACGAGTGGCATGTAGATAATCCACATTTGATGAGAGAGGATAGATCCCAGTATCGAATCAAAATAACAACCGTGAACCGGGATTCCAAACGGGAGAATCATCGGACCTTTTGAACCTGCCAGAGACCTTGAATGGCGACATTTATTTGGACTTTTTAAGAAATCGTTTACCAAATTTATTGGAAGACGTACCTCTGCACATTTACAGAGACATGTGGTTCCAGCAAGACGGCTGCCCGGCGCACTCTGCCCGTTCAGTGTTCATTTCAGTTCCGATTATTTAGATAATGAATATCCAGAAAGGTGGATAGGGCGGTCTAGTACCATTTCGTAGCCAGCCCGTTCACCTGATTTAAATCCGCTAGATTTTTTTTACTGGGGAGCTGTGAAAGAAAAAGTGTATACAAAGCCAATTGAAAATGTAGTTAAACTACGACGACAATTAACGCAAGCAGCTGAATTAGTTAATAACGGCAGATTTGCCCGTCTGATAAAGCGGTCTTTTTTAAATAGATGTCGATCTTGTATTAATGCTGGTGGGAGGCAGTTTGAACATTTGTTATAAAGTAATAAAATATTTTAGACTCCAAAAATTTGTTTCAATTAAAAAACACCTTTCCTAAAGTTAAAAGTAATGAGACACTATGGCCCCCGTGGCCTGTGATATTCTTTTACTTCTTGGATTATGTCTCTCTTACACTCGTTGAATGTTTCTCTCCGTCTCATCCAAATCAGAATATCACTTAGAAGAAAGTCCTGGGTACACTTGAATCGTTTTAATTAAGTAAGAAAAAATTGTCGAAAACTGACTTCCTTTACAAAAATCAATATTGCCCAAAATTTAAGAAACAATCTAGCAAGTGTTATACAATTTTGGAATCCTTATTAACTGCGCCAACTTTTAAAATTACTGCCAAACAAGCGTAGTACATTTTTTTCCAGTACAGTCAGTTAAAGTCGAGCAAACTATTAAATTCGAATCATTGTTTTGGGCAAAAAGCCTCATTTCCTTTCAAGTCGGAGTCGTTTGATTTAAATTTTAGGCAACAGTTTACTAAAAGTTTACTAAAGCATTATTCAGGATTACATACAAAAAAAAAATACAATAAAAGTAGAAATTTGTAGTGCCGGGAACTAAAAAACCACTACAAGATGTTGATTTTTCGATTTTTTTAAAAAGTTTTATATTTTTTGAGACACATTACTTGGGTTTTTTTTTTTTTTCTGATAACTATTGTAACTTGGCCTATCACGGGTTTACGGCTTGACGTCGATTTACGGGACAACCTGTATATAGTTGCTTTAGTTAAAGCGGTAACAGAAATACATAATCTGTAAAAATTTCAACTGTCTAGCTGTCGTGGTTCATGGGACAGCTTGGTGACAGACAGATGGACGGACAGCGGAGTCTTAGTAATAGGCTCCCGTTTTTACCCTTTGGGTACGGAAGCCTAAAAAGGATTTACTGATTACGGATGTTTTAATAATCGCATCATATAATATCTTGTATGTAATTGCTTTGTTTTGTTAACGTTAATGATAGATCGACCTCAACTAATGCAATCTACGGTTTCTATTTTTACCTTTAAAGTTATGGACCAATAAAAATAAATCTTAAATTGCAGGAAATGCAATAAATTGTTTTGTGCATCGAAAATCATTCAATCGTAAAGAATGTAGCGTTTAGTTGTGTAATTTCAAATATTTTCGTATTAAACGAAACCTGAGGGCACAGCGGCATTATCAATCATTTATTCGACTCGTACCACAAAATGCTTTAAAGCGTCGCCACGTTTATAATGTATCACGCTTAAAACAGACTTAAAAAGATTTTCCTCTCCGTTGTGAGGCGCAGGGAACCGTGCAAACATAATAGATTGATACCGGATCTTGATAAGCGCATATTGAAATTTATTTTACCAAAATTCCATCAAAGCAATGGAAAGAAAACGCGATATCGGTTTCGGGGTATTTATTGCCAATATTGCACACTTTTTCCATCAATTCTATATTTTTCTTATCTTCTTTTATGTTTAAATTAAACGACGACAGAATGACTTCGAATTTGAGTGATTTTTGTTACATTCAAAAATTTACGTATATCAAATATCAATACTAAGTCAAACATAATGGTTATGTAGAAACAATACAGAAATGCCTTTGGAAAGTCTAATGTAACCTGTATCTTGAGTGGCACAATTATAAGCTTTTAGTATTTGCGTTAACCAAGATACATGAAGTTCATTTTAAGCCCGGCTCCATGGGTTTTCATACAACACAAACTTCTAAGGCTCCATATCAACTTACTAATAGATATTTTCCTGCGGAAGGTAATACATCAAAACTAATTAAAAGCGTTTCCTCAGTAGACGATGAAACTCCGATAGGTAGTTTTTCACGGGGTGCGATCCAATTTGCGAGAAATATGAGTTGAAACCTTGTACGTATGATAAACCGCTATTTGAAAGCGATACGCCCCGCCCGTGACTCACGACACTAATATATTGCTGTCGATCAATATTACTATTTATATCAATATTTAAATTATTAATACAACACGATCATGCAGTGTATTACATCACTCAAGTTACATACAAATTGCTTTTACAACGAATCATTATGTCATTAATTTTGTACTGCCGAATGAAGTAAATGTAAATGAAAATTAGTTAAAAAAGTTTAAATGATAGTTATGTGTTTAAATAATAAATATATTTCACTTGCAGACGAAAAAATACTCAATAATTCTAGATTCTGTCTATAAAGCTAGCTATACACGTAAGGATTTACCTAACAGGTTTGCCTGTACAGTAAAGTACCTGTCAGGTAAGCTGATACTGTATAGAAACCAGCATAGTTGTGCAACATACACGCTCCGGTTTACCTGTAGAGGCAAACCTGCAAAGGCAAACCTGTCAGATGTACACCGTTACGTATATGGTTAGCATCGGGCTATGATGTCGATGTCATAAATATTAAATAACCTTGTCATTTAATAACGCAAAAACATTATGATATAGAAAGAACTTTAAGTCGGAAAATAAGATAGTAACATAATTTTCATGTGAAAGTTAAGTTACATAATTCCGCAGGCATTAGCTCCTGCTATCTTGGCAAGAAGCTGGGGCTCGTAATAGACCAATATATCAAACAGGATTTAGTACAAATGAGAGCAAAGCAACCTGATACTTTATTGAACGGCACTTCTTAACTCAAAGGAAAATAGATATGATATTTTTAATACTGACGTGTTTTAAGATTGAAATATAAATAATGCTGTATTTTGACTTCAAATGGTTCAAATGGACATAAATAATATAGAAACAAAGACGCAACAATAAATTATCTGATATATTTAACAAATGCTATGTTGCACTACAAATCTAGACTACCTATACAGTATACGTTTTGTTACATCCATCTCTATCAAAAAGCTTTTTTTAAGGCGATGTATTTTGCAATGTAAAGTAAGGCGTAAGGATGCAAGTCGTTCGTTACCCACTATATCTGTGGTAAAGACTACATAATAAAGAGATAAAACTAGTCTGACTAAATCCTGTTTGTGGAAGACGCAAGGCGCGAGCCCAGCTCGAGTGCGCGAACGTTTCGAATTATTCCACTAGAGTGCATCCAGCGCACGATTTATCAAAGAAAACGATTTGTACACACCCTTATACTAGTCTATGTTTACCAAAAAATACAAACACACAATAGCGAATGTTTATTGTTTCAGTATTAGTTTATATAATGTGCGAATTTATTGTTTAGTTAGCTAATAACCAAACAGCGGCGGAAGCGTTCGAGCTGACGAGAATACGCAATGAACGCGGAGAATTCAGCTGCTCCCACATAATTGTTCCAAATACAATATTTGGAAGTGTTACAATTTTATGCTGTATTATGAGACTTACACAAGACGCATTAAACTGTTCCTTCATTTTTTTACTTCGGCAGTAAGTATATCGTATTGTAGTGTATTACGATTCCCATAATGTGTGACTGAAACACAATTACTTTGAAATATGAAGGCCGAAATACATTTAATATTCCAAATATTTTTATTTTAGATCGTCAATTCTCTTTAACACGAGTTAACTCAGATATAAACTATTACTTAAAAACAAAAACAAGCTTTTTTCTGAAAACAGTTTTTGAAAAAAGCAAGCTACAGCCAAATAATAGAAGAGATCAAGTAGTTTTAAATAGATTAAGAATAGGGCACACTAATGTAACTCACATCCATCTCATCACCAAGGAAGCGAAGAAAAGATGCGCAAGGTGTGATAGTGATGTTTCTGTTAAGCATCTGTTAATTGATTGTCCTATGTATAATACTGAACGTCTAAAAGTTAATCTCCCTACATGTTTTAATAAGTGTTTTGAAAGTACCGAAAAAATTGTAACATTTCTAAAGTTAATTAATTATTATGATTTAATTTAAAATTGTAAGCCTTAAGTGGGCGCTAATGACCGTGTTGTTTGAGCGACCTAAAATGAAAAATTACAAAAAAAAAAACTATTACTTATTTTACGATGATGAATAAATTGACATCCAAAAGCTTTCTACGAATATGAGAAATAGCATCAAAGTTTCAGTATGTTCTATCTTGAAAATAGTCGCGTAGGGCTTTTAAGATATTTCAGTAGCGAGGAAAGCTCGTGGGGCGGATCAGGACAACGCTGTGGACATTCTCCAGATGACACCAGACCGTCTCCCTCCTTGATTAAAACTTGGAATAATAAACGGCGAAACAATTTTTCCCGGTCTCGCGTTTCAGAGAAAACTAATATTGAAACGTGCTAATGAAATGCTACTTTGATATTTAAGCCTCTATTTTTATCAGAGATCAATAACAACGGACAAACAATAGTTTGGTACAATTTTAATCGGTTTTGAGGATCAAGATGCAATGTTGGCTTATTTCTTGAAATTAATAGATATTCTACATATTATGATTACTATTATAGATACAATATACCATTATAATTATATATTATAAAGAAAGATTTCTGAAAATGAAAAGTTTAGGCATGGCTATTTTGTTCCCTATCATATCAAGATCATATCAACCAATTTAAAAGTAATTAAACCTTATAACATAATAAAATTCTATCTTCTATCAACTATTTTATCATATCGTAAAACTTGTAAATATTCCCTTGTATTACAATATTTCGACCTTGTGTATAAAATATTGTAAAAGTTATTTGATTCCAAAGTCCTATCATCGATATTCAACTCAAATATGATTGTCATGACTCGATTTTTTCCTCGGAAAAGTTTTAAATAATCCTGATCCATCGTTACATAAAACTTGTGAGTCGTTCGCGTCTCAACGGATAATCGAGTTTATACTTGGAATGCCGCCATCAATCATTTATCCAGCTCTCTCCCACGGCGTGTGGGGTACGCGGGAAAACTTTTGAGTACGCGTGTATAGTGACGCGTAATTAATAGAAAATATGCATATTTTGTTTCATTTAAATCAGCAAAAATCGTATATTTTCCGAAACTAAACATAAATATGAACCGAAAAATGAAAAATTACAGTAATCAATTACTAAATTAAAAAGTGAAGGACTAAAAAGGGATAAACACGTCATTTATAATTGAAAATGAAAACCCCGTTCAAATCATTTTGTTATTAGCGTATTTTTTTCATATTACAATCTACATATTAAGACCAGCAGATAAGTTTATAAAATTAAATTTTGTATTAATCTTCATACATTATCAACTGCGCCTGTGATCAGTGACGTCATTTGTCATGCATTATTTGTATTGGACGTTTTTAATGTTCTCCAACGACCTCACTTTTGTGCTGACTGTATTTTTTCAACGGTTGATCCTAGAAATTGCAAAAATGGTATGACGTTTTTTCCTAAGCCGAAACCGTCATTACAATCAAAGGGTGTTTTGGAAAAACAACCATTGTCTTATTCATATCATTTTGTGTTAGAAGCAAAAAATGGTTATCATAATAATGCCATTATTAAATCTTCCATTAATTACTGTATGTTCTGGATTGAATAACCCCTTTGCATAATACATAGATTTAGTCCAATTTTGGCCTGTATAATAGAAATATCCCTGAAAATTAGTTTGACAAAGGCAGTTTTTCAACAAATCTATATGAGAAATTGAGACATAGGTTGTTTTCTTTTTGGAAATACTTTAAGAAAATTATTCCTTCAGGTACTAGGTAAATGAAATAAAAGAAAATTTATTAGGATAGATAATTTATTTCTTAACTTAATATTTTACTTATAAACTATAATTTTAACTTAAATACTATATATTTCATTATTGTTCTTCACACCCATCACTGTTGTCATCATCATCCACCTCCACATTATCATCATGACAGTCCAGATTATCATCAGAGCATAAATTTCTATAATAGTTTCGGTTCTCAGGGGTACTTAAGTACTGAGAGCTATCAAATTAGCTTTTTTACCAGCAGTCATTTCTATAAAAGAAACATATAAGGGATCCATGACAAACTCATTTGGTAAGCTTAGACGCTTACGTATTTCACTCTTGAATGAAGGCCCTGAGAATGTATTCTTCACCTTTATATATTGGTACTTATCACTTATCTTGATAATTCGTGCTTGTCGCAACTTGAGAGCTGGTTTTGGGGTCTTCAAGAAGTATGGCATAAGTGCCTCCTTCATGTTAAAAAAAGAAAAAATACGAAATCTAACCTCAAAGTCAAACTGATAGATTGTCATGGAAAAACCGCCAAAGTCAAAACTCAAAGTGACAAAGGTTGTTATTCCAAACAATCATACAAACATTTATAGGGAATATCTTGTGACTAAGGTTCCTTTTCAAAAATCCTGTATTAAGGTCTCTTTGCGTTTCTTTCACTACATCCATAGACATTCATTCATTCATTCATTCATTCATTCCCGTTTTTTTGACCATGGTTGTTTAACCAAAACACCCTTATCGTAATATAAAAAGTGTCAAAATCGACCTTACCTTAAACGAAATTTAATATGCAGGAAGTTTTGGGGGAGAAAAATCGATCTAGCTAGGTCTTATCCCTGGAAAACTGCGCATTTTTAAGCTATATAATATGTTTTTTCTTTCGTCTTGCAAATATAATATTAAATAAATAATTACGTTTCTAGTCATTCCAATTGGTAGTTTGGTATAAAATTCAGAATGTGGTGGGTTCGAATCCCGCTCAAAAAAAAAAAATTTTGTGTTTCTTTTTTTTTATCAAAACTCCGAGCATAGCTCGGTTACCCAGGTACTTGATTTTAAATAACATTCCTAAAATAATATCACAGTAGGTTGAGAACAGAACAAAACATAACAAAACATCCTTTTTACAAATAACAAAAGAGTGGGGGAATCGATGTAGATAAAACTTGTATGAGTGTTTTATGAGCACTTAAGTGGCTTCCGGACGTTTAAAACTCGGAGCAGAGTACCAGGATCGCAGCGGAATCGAGGAGGTTCCACTAAACCGCGACAATGTCTGATTTCATCGCCAGACACTTTTATTTGCGGTTAAAAGTTTATGAATACCCTCACAATGTTTGGATATCGAGGTTTGACATAAAATCGAATGTTAAGTACGGGCCTTTCTACACATAACACGTAAATGTGTAACTTTATCGCGAACATGAAATAAATATTTAGGTTAATTAACTTTAATATAATATATTGATGTCTTTAAGTGAGGTTATATTAAAACTGCGAAATTACATTGTAATTAGTAGTCTTCAAGTATCCACTACCATAAGACGCAATTTGTGCATAAATGTACCAAGTTATTATAACGGCATAAGATGATCGGAATTTCTCATGTTACCATAATTGCTATAGCCTAATATCTTCACCATATTAACTATGAGCCAACATAGCCGCACACAATATTTTCCTTTATGATTTATAAGTTGGTCAAAATCAATTACCTGCGCATATTTTGGCCACATTATCTAATGCTTATGTCAAAAAGTTTTGGCATAACCTATCCTAACCTAACCTAGGTAAGGATAGAACAAAAATAAATTACACTGTTATGCCTAAAATGCCCGTAAATGAATTTGATCAACCTCTTACGGTCAGTTCAGTGTACAGGCATTTATACTATATTGATTCAATTGTTTTTAATTTAAACAGATAGGTAAGCGAATGGTAAAGTTCTATTACAGATACATCTCACTATTACAAAATAGAAGTTCCTACAAAAGCATATCTGGAATCCGTCGAAACTTCAGCACCGGCTTAGAATAATATTACTGAATGCAAACGCGACGATATCCTGAATTTAGCTGCAAAGAGCCCTTCTAAAAGCTTTAACAATACAGCATCTAAAAATTAAATTACGACGAGTCCCGGCAGGTTTCAATTTTCAAAAAGCTCGGTAAACTTGAGACGTTGAATCTTATTGCTTTTTGTAAAATAATATTGCATCTGAAACTTGCGCGGTTTTATACGGAATAATTTATCTTACACCTCGCCACTGGAAATATAAATCGCACTCGACTCGAATTCGTTTAATTAACGTTAGTTTTTAGGTCTTAAAAACTCGCTTCCTCGAAACGGTCAAAGGGAACTTCAAAACAAAATAGTAAATAATCAACTAAGTAATTAGAAACTGTTAATTCGACTCTATAAAAAGTGTGCGACAGCAGCGAGGGAACAAATTAGAGGAAATGGAATATAGTTTACTTAAAGTTATTACGGTTCTCCGGGACGAGCCCTCGGAGGCCCGGCGCGGGCGGCGCGCGGGTCAAGTGCCCAATTTGTCACCCGCGCAAACTTCCGACTACCCGGCCCGTCCATGTTCGATTCCATTAAACTTTCAAGACTTTTCGAAGCTATTTTCTTGTTCGAATCAAGACTTGACTAAATCATTGCACACCTATTTACTCGCCACCAAATTGTTGCGAGTGGGCTCCGTTTGTTTGCGTTCAAGTGGAGAAATTGGGTTTTCAATTTATGAAGAAAATTCTGAGTAGTCGCTTTTATTACCGCTTTGTGGAATATTGTTTGAAATTATTACTTTGCGAGGCGCGAGTCTAAATAAAACCGCGCCCCATGACACTTACAATGCGCTATCATAAAAATTAAATTACACTGAGAGTTTCTCTTTAAGTGCGCACCGTTTCAGCGGGGCGCTGGCCGAGGGAGGCTGCCACATCAAAGTGCCTCATCCTGCGTCGAGCTCTCGTACAAATCAAATTTAGTACCTCTCTTCTTTCGTTACGGCTGCGAAACGCAATTCCTCTCCTAACAAAAGTTGACTGTAATAACGTATGTTTTTAAAATCGCATTAATTTTTTACCGACCCTACGTAATGGAAACTAAAGGAACCTTTGATAACCATGTACTCGAAAGATAAAATAATAAATAAAAAACCCTACACGCATCGTGGATATTGCTCTGCTCGCTAACAAAACTGAAGAAACCATATTATGAGTTATTGTAGGTAAATGTAAAGTTTTGAACCACAGCTCTTCTATCGTAAACGCAATTAAAGAGCTAGTTTTGAAACAAGTTTTAATCAAGAAAGTATTGCAAGATCTTATTTTGACGAACATAAAGAAAACGTCTGCAACCGATTAAAATACGATAGGAAAGTTCTTAAAATTGTATTGCAATTGAAGTTTTAAGCGCTCTTATCAAGTAGGTAGCTAATTTGTCAGCGTAACTTACCGCGGACTTCGGTCGGTGCGATTCGATTAAACTTCCACCGAAGTACCGCCGAGACGGGCCTACTTAACAAAACTTGGTTTGTACATTTACGCCAGAAATTTAATTAGCGAACTCTGTATTGCTTTCTTACCCTTTGAGGCTATACGTTACCTGCCCTAAAACACAACTTATTACGACCCTTTCATTGTATTTTAGATAAACTATGAAGTTTGTTAATCAAATTTCTATCCTGTGTAAATGTAGGTAAGTGCTCAATCTAATTCCTCCTTTTTTCTAGTTTACCTACTACTTGGTGGTTTGTTCTACAACCTACATTCTTTCCAGGCAACAAATATTTGGTTTTATACTTTAAAAGAGCAATTCTTGCATATAAATATGTAATTCGGCTTTAAAGATTTGCATAAAATTTTGTATCGATTCTAACCCCCAAAACCCCCTTTGGTTTTGGGGGTTATTCCAGGAAAAATGCGAATTTTTAAGTTTTTATATTATGTTTTTTCTTTCGACGCGTAATAAGCGTTTTTACGTTGTTGGCAAATTGGTGTCTCGGGTTCGAGTCCCGGTCAGACTAATATTTTTGTGATTATTATTTTTTTATACATGTTATTTCTTTCCATTTACAATTAAGTTGTTAAAAACTATATTTTATTGATAAGTGTATTGAATTTTAGTTAAATAGTGATTTTAATGGCATTCTAATGCGAATTATATTCTAGAATATTTTATTACATAGAGGGATTTGCTATACAACTTGTTGCTTTATCCTTGTAATGGTATTCATCTTAATAGAGCTAATAATCGATATGGAATTCTTGTTATTGCACATTCCTGTCTAACACATGATGCCGAATCAGCACATTAAATTATACAAACAATAATTATCGTTATACAGGCGATAAAGTGCTGTCCGTGTCGCCGAACATGCGGTAACATGAATTTATAGTTCCGTTAATTATTATACCTATAACAGTTAAGGGTTGGTTGTGATTTGACTAAATATGTCAAATAGTCGTATCATTTTATGACCACATTTACCTGCAAAATTTGTGAAATATTAATGCGTATGTTAAAGGACATAACTAAGCATATTAAGTAAGCTTATAAGCTTACTTAATATGCTTAGTTATGTCCTTTTCAGGCTATGATTGATATGGATTTATGTAGCTACTAGCTTTTGCCCGGAGCCGCGTAAATATAGTATTCAACGGGAATATTGTACTTTTTCGGGATAAAAAGTAGCCTATGTCCAGAGCCTAACCTAACCTAACGCAGAGCTCAAACTACTACCATAAAAAATTTCAACAAAATTTGTTCAGTAGTTTTTCCGCGAAAAAGTAACAAACATCCATACATCCATCTATCCATTTCCTCACAAACTTTCACATTTATAATAGTAGTAGGATTTTACTTCAGACTTGTATCAGCAAATCATATCAAATCTCATTTATTAGTAATGCAATGTAGCAATTTAATGTTATCTCGTAGCACTTTTAAAAGCTAGTATTTTTTATAATTAATGAATACAATAAATTAAAACTTTTGCTGTCAGTAAACCTGAAGCATCTTAATGATTTGATGCTTGTTACTTGAGTCTTTTGGTGTAGGCCCCTTTTTATTTATTTGATAAAGTCTTTCATGTATTATCTCATAAAGTATTAGCGGCACGTACGAGGAATGTAAGTAGGTGAAATGGAGGAATGTTAGATATTTAGGCAATGTAATTCTGTTCAGAACAATAAATGGATTGCTGGAATTGTATTGCCATTGTGCATTTACTACTTGACAATACACTGGTGACGACGTACTTCTATATTAAAAGGGTCAATAGGCTATTCTGGAAGGGTGGATTCAAACAGATCACAGATAGGTTTCATATTGGACTTTGTGTGGTTTGTAGATAAACTCATAGGTATGTTAAAATGAATACTACTGAACTTAAATAATTTAAAATCAAATTTTGTTGCCCTTTAATTTTATCCCCGTTTCTGAGGTTTTTTTTATTGGTAACTTCTGATTGCATAACGCAAATGCGTTGCCAAATAAAAATGGAAAAAATAATTAGTAGCTATTGAATACATAAATTACCGACAAAAAACTCAGAAACCGGACATAATATAATAGTGGTGTAAACAATTCAAATTCTGTCGAATTTTCTAGAACAATACGGAAAATACGTCACTTTTACGTTGTTGATTAGAAACTTTGTTAGTACTTAGCTCTAAAAAGACTTTATCTGATCCTATTATATTATAATAAATTACTTAGCATCCGGCTTGCCTTCATCAAATTCTTTTCAAGGAAGACGGTAATCACTTAAGGAGAGATTTAAGCGATTATTATCTGCCACGTCTAAGGGTTAACTTTTTTATAATTTTTTGCTAATAAAGAAAACTTTACTTCACTTTAGCGAAACCTTGGTTATACCTATTTATACGAGTATGACCCGTTTTCTCTATAAAATACTTACAATTTCATAGGACAGTTTATATAAATCATATCTTATTGTAAACGTATATATTATACATCATTACATAGACGTATATATTATAGACGAGGCATGTTGAGGCAAAAAGTGTATCCAGTTAAATGGCCCCACTTTTGAGATTTTTGGGGCCATTTTGACATTTGATGTATGATCAAAGCAAGATGGCTGACATTTGAAATACGGTGAAAACCAAGATGGCGTAACTTTTTCTTGTATGAAGTTTTGTTCTGTGAAATGTACGTCATAGCCTATCTTGAGTTTTGAAATCTTTGGTATAGAATGAATAATTGACATCACATAAGCACCAAAACCACCAGATCAAAACTACTTCTGATATATTCTACCACTTACCTTCAGACAGAAACAGGCGATCGGAGTCAGCGGCCTGGTCGGGCGCGGGGCGGTGACGTAGCGTCACATGGAGCGAGGGGCCGCGGGGGGGTACCTCGGGGGGAGCTGGTTCAGGTGGTGACTCACATTCACGCTCGCTCTGACCACCGCTTGATGGACCTGAAAATAGTATAATATTATAGACCCAAGTCATGAGAATGAGGCCGTAGCTGTTAGCTATAAGTTTCATAAAACTTATATTCACCAAAAAAAATATTTGTTACCTGTTAACATTGTTTGAATAAAAATATTATATTAGTATTTTAAATTTCAATTAATTTTCGTCACTCAATAATGTGGTTGTGTTGTCTTAATAAATAGATTTTACTGTTACAAAAAAATTTCTAAGCTTATATAACAGTATTACATGTCATATTTAATATAATTTGTACCCACTCGTACTATATAATAAAATATAGTACGAGTGGGTACGCAAATGGATTTTGATGCTCCAGCCAACCTGAGCCACGCGTGTCAGCTAGGTGAAACTATGCGAGGCATCCTTATCAAAGGCATGCACCCTCCTCCGCATTTCACTTATAATAGATATGCTACAGAATGCTTAACTACAATAACTGAACTGGAATCTTAAGCGGCTCAATGTATTATGATGTTAGTCATTCCTTACATTTTTAAGCGTCTCGTCGTCAGTATAAACTGGTATATGACGGTCTATGTAAAGCAAAATAGAGTTGTACTTGAATGAAGTACCTCTTTGAATATTTTTGTTAGGGTTAGTTATGCCTGATCGCAACAATAAGCCCAATAATGGTTATAATATTATGGAAGACAAAAAGTTTGGATTTATTTAGTGGGTACCTACTACTTGTCGCCAAGAGACTTAATTTATTCATTATTTAAATCAGGTTTAAATAGTTCTCTGTGACGACCTCTGTGGCTCGGAAACTGAGCGCGTCGATGCTCAAGCCGGAGTCCAAAGGTTCGAATTCCGCCAAATAAAAATAAAAAAAGTTTTCTGTGTTCCTGGGTCATGGATGTCTCTTAAAGATTGAATTCTAAATGTTGCCCGCGACCGCAGAAACCGTACATTTTCCGCAATAAAAAGTAGCCTATGTTCTTTCCCGTGATCTCTATACTCTACATCTCTGTCAAATTCCATAAATGTGAGTCCAGTAGTTTCAGGGTAGACTCTGAAACTACTGGACTCACATTTAATGCAATCCAAGAAACAAACATACAAACAAACTTCCTCTTTATTATATTGGTATAGATGTGTATAATGTATATAGGTCGCTCTATGGTTGAAATTCACCAATAATAATAATTCATACAATTTTTAAGTTTGAACTTTATAACGGTTCTTTTGCAAGATGCAAAGCGTCAGCTCACACCGAAACGATACGCGAAGTGCAACTGCATTTTAAAAATAGCCATTCCAAATTAAACTTTATTTACTACACAAGAAGTTACACGTTTCATTGGAAGAGCGGCGCCGCGATATACAACGCGGTGTCAGCTTGAAATTCGAACTCTTGCAATTAAACGTGTTTCTTCTTGTGTAGTGAATAAAGTATAATTTTGGATGGCTATTTAAAAATGCAGGCTGTGTCGCGTTTCGGTGTAAGCTGACCCTTAGATATAAAAAATAAGAATAAAAAGTAAATGTTGTGACAGATTGACAAACGTTAACAAATGTAACAAAATTTTATTCATCAAACGTACATAGTGTGTGTTAATATATAATCTGAGGTAGTGTGAAATATGTTGCACATTTCCGTTATCGTAAAACTCTACTAAACGTTTCTGCTTCACGTATTAATATTATAATTTATTTTATCTGGTACCCGTGACACAAGTTCTTTGTCAACTTAGCACAGGACTAGTTTGTCATTGTATGAAAACGTCCATCGATTGTACTATAAATATAAATATATACGGTAAAATAATAAAAAATCTACCGTTCAAAACAATCCGTGCACTGCGCTCGGTTGAGTCGTGGGTGAACTCCTCTGCCCGTCGGTTCCGGCGCAGAGTCCCACCTGTTTCACTCGTAAATACATTGTCCTCCCCTGAAATAAAGTATTTGTCGTTATGGAAACAATAATTATTAATCAATATCATAATCATCGACTGGGTTCGGGTCTCTACACATTTTGTGTAGGCTTAGGTTGTAGTCTACAATGCAACGCTAATACGGACTGGCAAACTTTACACGTATTAACACTTCGGGTAAGTTTTTTATTGTTTGTGTATTTACTATTATTTAAAGTTTCAGTGCCTTTGGAATTCCTGTTTCTCCGGTACAGGCGCCTGTTGGTGCTCTCGTGCGGGAAGGGCGACGCCTGGCGCTGCGGGCTGCCAATGAAGCGGGGTGCCTCACCGTTTTCCGACCCGTAGATACGACGTTGTTCATCTACAGAATACAAGACTGTTGTTACAAAAAGTGTTATAAAAGTAAAAGTAAATCATATTGTGTTCAGTAATTATGTTCACAACCAATTTTAATATTTTTGTAAACAAAAAAAATCAACCAAATTAATGTGTCTTAATATTTTTGTATTTTACGGTCAATAAGTGACATTTAAATTAGTAGCGTTGTAGTGTGCTATTGTCATTTTGTTTACAAATAAATTGAATAGGATTTGAACGGAGTATTTAAAGCGAACGTTCTCGTTAGCGCGTGTCGTAATAATTATAATCGTTCGTTATAGCATACGCGTTCCTGTTATCCTAGTACATAGACTTGTAAATCTAAAGCCTAAGATCCAATCTTAGGCTTTAGATTTACAGTACTACATTATCCAGAATTTCTCTGGTCAGAAAAAAGCAGCGCTGAAAACCGAACTCTGAGCTAATAGAGTAGAGATGAAAATCGAAAAGACGGCAACACACGGCAGCAATTTAAAAACTCGACGCTCGTGTGTTGGACTTTCAGCTTTATTGTATTAGCGCCCAGTTCAATTTTCAGTGCTGTTTTTTTCCGGCCGGAGATATTCAGGATAATGTAGTCCGAGACTAGGAGACTTTTATTTCAGGTGACCTTTACGAGCGTGAGAGTTCAGTGTTATGAGGAAAAAGACTGCGTAGGCAACGAAGCGTAGATTTTTCTAAGAACGTGATCAGTCCAATTACTTGCTGCTTACTTTTTATATGCAACTGTTTACCATAAATACTAATAAAATGTTGGACACACTACATTAATTTTTTTTAACTATGAAAGAAATAGATTTTAAGTTGTCTCTCGGGTCCTTTAATTTTTATTTTCAAGATTATCAAAAATAATAATGTTTACTGAGCACCTAGAGCACAAAAAATAAAGAAAACTTCTATATCCTGGTGGTAATTGGACACCGGACTGGAAAGGAATTGCGCTGTAAAGCCACGCTGAACTGCAAACTCTCTCATTATAAAAGGTCTCGCCGTAACATATGGTACGAGTTCTAATAATATTATTATGTATTGCTTTGATGCGATACCTTCGCGTAGGTATAATGATGATATTTGACTTTATTACAAAATTTTTAATTCTCATTTTACTTGTAATTGATTGGAATTTGAGCAATCAAATTATTATCAAAAAGATACTGGGCATTTTCAATTAAAATAATTACAGGAAATGAAATGGGAATGAAAATTGTACAATCTAATATTATTTTGGTTTGTGGTCGTCACTCTTTTAATTAGCGGATCATAAACGTTGAAAAGTCGTTGTATAAATAAAGACATTGGCTCTTTTTTTATACAACGACTGGCTCATAATAGTTTCATTATATTCAAGCAAAAGATAATAGTTATTGTAAGATTTTAATAAAACAATAAATCATAGACCTGATCCGAGTTAATGCAAAATTAAGTTTTAATCCACATAAATTTAATTTAATTAACAGTAGACAAGCGTACAAAAGTAAATACCAAAATTATATGTTTTAAAAGAACAGATATAATATTAAATTCTACAGTGTTCAAGATAATGAAACCATAACATAGACTTCATCATACCTAAATATATAATTGGTACAATTAATATTGCGGTTAAAACGCTTGTACTGAATTATAATATTATCATTGTTTAATTAACACGATTTGATAGTGTATTAAGTTATGTTATTGTAAGTATATTATTCGGTCTCTTGCGGCGTCTACTATTTACATTTTAAGGACATATGACCATCCTACGCTGGCATCCTATCCGTGGGTTTGAGTTTTCACAAGTGAAGCTTTCTGTCTATATATTTAAATAAGTAGCAATAATTTTCAGTCGAAATTATTGATTTGTGTATCATTGATGCATATCACGAAACGAGCAACTGAACATTGTTTTCTTATCTGTTCCTAGCGAGTAAGCCTCAATAACGGCTTGACACAATAGAGCCGATGTCGTTCCGTTCCCGATGTATCTAATATGAGTCCAATTGGCTGAGATAACAGCGAGCTGGTGTAGTTTATCTGCGCTTGACGCAGCTTACGACTAACAGCGCCATTTAAAGCTTATCCTCGCTTTGTTTTATGTCTGTGCGTTATGAGGGTATAATAATATTGTGTAATTACTATTAAAATAAGAAGATTTGGATAAAATCGAATATTTTTTTATTCGAGTTTTGAACATCTTTAATAATAATTAAACTTGTTACAATGATATGATATATGCAATATAAGTAGATTCAGAATACATCCCAGTTGAATATAACTTAAGATTATCAGGAAACAAGTTATTAATGTAGTGTAGCCAAATTCTCAGAAATAAATATAATATGGAAGGCAAACGCTTGGCTCAAATTGCTCCGCTCTAGTAAACAACGGAATATTGAACATGAAAATTTAATCGCCGAGTTTATTGAAGGTAAATGCCATATTTCCTTGTTGATTTTTTTATTAACCTTCTTGATTTAACAAACATTTTCTGGAATCCAATGGAGTGTTTCCAAGCAAACAATTTTTTTCATATTTTTAGTATGAAAAAAATATAACAGTAAAAGTTTTTACGTAAATTCGTATCCTCGTAAAATTTTTGAATTATTAGTTTAATTAATATATTAATATATTAATTAATTTTTATAGATTAGTTTAATTATTTTTATTTATTTAAGTCCTTGTTCATTTTTACTATTGGTGAATTACAATGCGATATTATCTTTTACGAAAAAACTTGCAAACTATATCAGGAATCAGGATGTATCCTATCATGCATGGTTTTTTTTATTGACTTTTCGAAAAGTACATAGTATGCCAGGAAATATTGTCTTTAGCAATGGCATGTCTATCATCAACCGTTAACAAAATACAGTCTTCACAAAAGTGAGATCGTTGGAGACCATTAAAAACGCACAGTACACACGTGACGTTACAGCAGTTAAAAATGCACGAAGATAAATACAAAATTGATTTTATTAACTTAAACACTGCGTTCTAAGAAAAAAAATATCACAAATAACGCAATGATCGGAACAGTAATTACCGTTTTTCAATCACAGCAAAAAAAATCGACGGTTTTTTTAGTCCCTTCTAGTCCTGTAACTGTAACTTTAATTTAGCAACTGATTATTGTTCTTTTTGAATTTTTCGGTACATATTTTTGTTGCCTTTATTGCCGTTGCCTTATATTTACCGAACTACTAACTACTACTACCAACAACTGCATGCTCCTTATTGCATAACTATGAATTTTCATTCACACAACGATATAGCTTAACAAGATTTCAAGTACAGAGTACCTTCATTACACAGCCTTTATTATACAATGAATAAAAAATAAGCCAGAAAGCTATGATATTATTTTCTTAATATTTTATTTTCAATTTAAAAGGCTCAGTTTACCTTCTCCGATGAGAGTCGTAAGGGTAAATGGTGGAACGAAACCGTCCATTGTCTGGCCTGAAGTTATATTGTACCTCCAAACTGCCTGTGCTATTATCTTGAGAAGACTTGTAAAATAAACTAACATCCAGTTTTAGATGCAATATAATATGCACAGGTGATTGGTAGAAGGTAGTCAATTAACAAAATGGAGATCCGGGGTGCGAAGACAAATCATTATGTTATAATTATGGCCGGTATTGGGCCGTTCATGAGATATTTCACCATTCAGTAGTTGAAGATAAAAAGGTTTCGAAATATTATAATTACAATATTTGACGACCTGTGGCTCAGTGGTTAGTGCGTCGGTGTTTAAGCCGGAGGTCGCCGGTTCGAATCCCGCCGTAGGGACAAAAAGTTTTTCTGTGTTCCCGTGTCTTGGATGTGTATTAAATACATTATGTATAGTATAATAAAAATCTTAATATATGTATAAAAGTATTAAATACCTAATGTACATTTTCATTGTCTGGTACCTGTGTTACAAGTTCTTCGGATACAATATATAAATTGAATCTTTTTATATTTGATTTCTGAATGAGGTTTTCTCTCTTTCCCTTACTATTCTATGTTTTGTATTCAATTATAATTGTTTGTATTTTATGATGTGGCACAAAGTATGTCGTGCTTAATTATCTGCGTAGCTTAGGTCTTCATTTAATTCATGGGCAGAGTCCCCTGTAATTCAAGTCGAGACCTCGCATTCATTTGCGCACGCCAAACTTTGGCAAGTTAGGCTGCATTTGTATTCCAGGCAAACCCGCGGCGCGCCGGCTCTGCAGCCCATCGCCTCTGAAAATTTTTCATTTTTCAGTCTTTTGTGTTGCAACTTTGAACTCCGCATTTCCGTAGTTGAACATTCCAGAAACTTAGTTTTTTGTCGACTAAATATTTTTATAGAACTAGTCATAATAAACGTTAAATGTGATGCAGAGATTCCCAAGCTATGAAAACTTTAGCATGACAATATCATGTCTTTTATTTTGAAAAATATTGTGAGTTGTGAAAGTTTTAAAGCAAAAAATAAGAGCGTTCGAAATGTTAAGTAAAAAATACGTCGTTTAAAAGCTACAGAACCTGTTGAAATAATAACAGATTTAGGCACTCTCGGGGGGGGAAAAATAAAATATTTTTTTATATTCAATCGCCCTGTCTCATCTCACCCCGGAGGACGTCGTCGTCCGCGCGTCTCGCCGCAGCTTTTGCCCCTATCGCTGAATCTAATATTAACCAAAACAAAATGTGCATTTTCTTCTTTAAGAATTTTCTAAAAATCATATTTTGATGAGAGTCTAATCTAATAATTCATGGCTAAAAATATAAGGTATGTTATATTTATCTAAAGAAGAAAACTTTTTGTGACGTCTGTAAATGGATTCCTGAATTATAAAGAAGTTAAAAGTGACCAGGAATTTCGCCTAGGTACATATGAATTCGTTTAAGCAATTTCCTCAACTGTCTTCATTAAGGTAACTTCAATATAATCGCACGGCAAACCATTTAAAGTTATTTCCCTGAAATTGCGTGACAGCAACACTTAATTTACAAGCTCCATTTAATTTGAACTATTTTGAGGCTCACGCTGGAATTTAAATATCTAGAGATAAGAAGCACACGCGAGTTCGCCGCTACAAAGCCGCTACGCTGCTTAATTTATAATCTAAGAATAAATGAATCCGGACGTACGTTCTATCATAACTCATGTTGGATTCATAAAGGAACGCTTTATTATTAAGGCTGCACTAGTCGGTTTTTTCTCCATACAAACGCTGTTGGTGATTTAGTCTAAAGTTCATTGTAGAGCCAAACTTTAGCACCATATCGATTTTTATTACACTTATCTAGGTCGGTATGTGCTTTCTATTTCTAAAATTTTAATTGGGTTTGAAGATAATAGCCTCCAAATATCGGATCTTTAGCGCAACTTTGACCGTAAATAAAAAACAAAGGAAGAATGAAAATTAAAAAGCAAGCACATACCGACACAGTTTGTTGATTATTCAGCAACTGAGATAACTTTACTTCAGTACAATATATTATGTTGTTTTTTTTCATAAAACACCAACAGCTGAGTGTCGATTTGCGTAATTTGAGGACGCCTTTTCTAAAATACAAAGCGGTATAAATTTGTGCACTATAGCTTCTCTTATATAGATTACTATTTTATGGGTATATCCTTTTTTCCCCGATGTTAGGTTAAATAACAAGCATTTTTCCCGCGCGCCGCACTGAGTTCGAACCGTTGACTAGCGCACTCTTAAGATTCCATGTTCTTTAAGCAATGAACATTCTAGACTATCTATATAAATAGTATAATTTCTGCACAATATTAAAAAAATTTAAAATGTTATCTTTTCATAAACCCTACTTATAAGCTATGTAAGTTTTACAAGAGTATCCTCCATTTAAAACATAATTATGGGGTAGATAGGGGTAGTAGATACAACCAAAATTCTTTAAAAAAGGTGTTCAACGTTCATTATACTCGTAGTTTGTTCGGTAATATTTTAGTGCTTATTTTGAATATTGCAATATGCACATGATCACATACATAGTGTATGTAGTACGGGTGCGTCAATAACAAATAATGAAATAACAAATAATTGTATGGAGGGCTGCACGTGCTCGGAATTACTTGTAATTGATGGGCTGCAGGCCTAATCCATGCACTTTGCTCGCCGTATTCAATGACGCACCTCATTTATGTGTTTTCCAATAAAAAGCACGGCCCGTATGAGGGTGCTATAGTTGAAGAGATAAAGTCTGTACAAACCCATTTTTATTTGAATGAATTGCATTTAGATTTTCTTTCTATGCGTGTTAATAAAAGTTGTATGTTTAGTAAAAATGTATCTTAATTTTAATATGACAAATTTTGTTCTCAATAATTATTCTGAAATTCTACACGAAAGCTGTTTGTCTGAGTACTATGGTTATGCAACAAAATTTTAATTAGTTCGCTATTCTTTTTCTATATTCTCTCACTAGACGATTATTATATTAATGAAGTACATCTTATCATATATCGGTTATTTTTCAAAACAATGTAGTTATATAACAATAAGTTGCGCAGATACTTCTGATTTCTATAGCTATATTTAAAGTTGAAAGAACATAATGTAACAACAGTTTTTGTTGCATCCATTATTGTTTCGAGCAATATCAAAAGATACTAACAAGCCCAGTAGCTAACAATATAAACTCTAAAGCAATAAATACTAACGACCCATAAAAGTTATCTTATTCTATGCCTGCGGTTAACGAAGTCGATTGAAAGCGTTTATGTTAAAGGGGTAAGTAAGGCCTCCGAGCCCTCCGACCTCCCTGAACAAAACAACAAAGACAAGTATAGAAACGTTGAGAAAATCGCCCGGAGGCAACAAGCCGACCCTCGCTTTTGTTTTCTTACATTTCTACTGGACGATCTACATCCGTTCGTCGATGACTGTATAAAATGTTGATACCTGTCATAACTTTTTGTATAAATGCATAATGTCTGTTACATTTAACGTTTCTTATATACACACAAATAATGTCTTATGTGCCTATTAGATAAAGAAATGTGAAGGTTTTTTAAAACAAATAAATGCTACGTGAAATGGCTAAAACAATGTATATTATAAAACCAAATTAAAAAATTACACGTTATAATTATCACCAAATATTTTTTATTTATCATTTATGACGTTAATTAAAAAGTGCTTAAATTATTCCGCCACGATCTTTATCCGCCAAAGCATCCGTTGTTCCTGGCGCGGCTTGGCGTCGCATGGATCAGGAATTTCTAAATCGCTCCTGAAAGAAAAGGACCTCCTGGCTCGGAACTTCGTTGAATTCCTGACTTGTAATTAATAAAATTACTTTTTGGAGCTTTCCTCGGCTTTAAAGAATTTTTAGGATAAAAGAAAAATGTTAAGGAGATGAATTATTTTAGAATGATAAAGGGAATCATTTCAGATATTTATACAGATAAGCTCCATTATTTCTTAGTGAGCACCATTTGGAAATGACTATAAAAATTTTGCTGACAAATTGTCAATTGACTGTTATTATAAGTGAATCTGTAGGAATCATTTTTTCAGATGCTAACATACCCCAGAACATTTTCTGAATATTGCTTTTGTCACTTGATCCACATGTAGGTAAGCCTAATATAATATATATTTGGTACATTTTCCCGACCATTGATATCTTGTGATCCAAACACGAGTCTATAATATGATACTTTTTTCCCAGTCTTCAGAGTGTAAAAACGAAGGTTTTTACCAATTTACAGCTTTTTCGCTTTCATTCCGAGGTTTGCCACTTTTTGGCCTTATTCAACTGTAACTATAATTAATTAACTTTGTTTGTTAATGTCTCTGATTACACAAACAATTTACAATATGTTGTTATTATTTAAAGGTAGATACAACAAACAAATATTTTTAATCAAATACATTTAGACAAAATATTACACGAATAGCACTGGAAAAAAAGTAATAAATTATAAATAAATGTATTTTAATTTTCTTAGCCTAGAGATATAGCTAATAAATATTTATTTTATCTCGTAGAAACATAATATTCTATTGCTAGTAATGCGGGAGTAAATGTGGAAAAGGGATCAAAGTATTCTCGGAAAATGGCCAGAAATAGTTGATAAACTCCATCACTATATTATTTTAATATGAATTTATAATAGTGGGACGTATAAAGGTGGCTTATCTCGTTCGATAAGAACCCGCATGTGTCTGTCACTAGTAGTGCGATGATACCCCAATTGTTTGTGGGTATAGCCATGAGTAGCTCTTGCTACAGAACGGTCGCTTGAAAGAATCGCTAAGCCTTAAACCAATATTTATTATACAATATACATTTTTACTAGCAACATCGACATCTCCTTATGGAATACATTTAGTAAAAAACAGTCCAACGGATGAAGCAATGTTTATGCTTTAATGAAGCAAAGCATTTAGATTAATTACATATATTACCTAATGTACGAGTACAATATTGTAAATAATCCCAATACACAAGTAATGATTCCATTGTAATACCTTTTAACTCTATTAAAAACAATTCAAGCAAATTGATACAGAACTAGCCTTCTAGGGCTTTTTTCTGGAAGTTTTACGGCCTTCTTATAAGATTTTACAATACTCGCTAATAAAGCTGTGGACAATTATAATCTACAAAATATAATCTTTCAATCGTGAAGGGTTCTGCTCTATTCAGATACTCTAGGGGCAACCACCCTCATTGTAGGAACGGTATACACTATTCGGTTTAATACCAAACAAATTAACATTAATTTATTAAACTCTATTTGTGGTTTGCATTTAAATTATTATTTGCGGTAAAAGTGTACCTGAAGGCACTAGGTATATCTCAAATTAGCTTAAACTATTTCCACATCCAAACTATGTGCTCCGTTCTGGCCAAACTTAATGATGAATGAGAGAATAGAGCTATAAGATGAAACTATTTTCTTCAAAAACATCGATAAACATTGAAACTTTGTCAATAATTTCAAATAATCGTTTAACTTTGACAAAAAGAGATTTGAGATTTGAAGACGGTCATACGATTCCAAAAAACGGTCAGTGCGAGTCGGACTCGCACACGAAGGGTTCCGTCCCATTATGTACCTATTTAACTATTAGTGAATTATAATATACATATAATTTATTAAGGTGAAGAAAAAAACAGCAACAAAAGAAAGATTTTTGTGTGGGCGTTCAAAAGCAGAAAATTTATGTTGTTCTGTTCTTAGTATTTTTTGTTATAGCGGCAACAGAAACACATCATCTGTGAAAATGTCAACTGTCTAGCTATCACGATTCACGAGATACAGTCTGGTGACAAACAGACATACAGATAGACAAATAGACAGACAGACGGACAGCAGAGTCTAAGTTATAGATCCGTTCCGTTTTTTTCCTTGATTTATTATTTTTACAAAACTTAGATCCTGATAGTCAAACTACGTATTTGTTACAATCTCCCATCATCCAACTTATCAAATAGTCCAATAAAAAAATCTCGTAATGTTTATTTCACCATTTTACACCAGTGAAATTGGTTATTATTATGCAAAATTGTCAATGCATCGTAATGGACAATATCCCGAAATGGATCGGTATAATTACATAATGCATAATATAATGAAGCTGCGCCCGACATATAATTTAATTTGATGAAGCCTGACGTTCCTGAATTAGATTCAATGGGACGTTTGATGTGGAATTCAGGTGGATAAATATACCTATTACTTAGATGTGGGCTCGTCAGGTGCATAAATATACCTATTACGTAGATGGATTCCAATTAAATCAATTTTCTTAATTGGTAGGTATTTATATTTGTCAAGTACCTACTAATTAAGAAAATTGATTGACAACTAAACAAATTTAACTAGAAGTTACCTTCATATTCCTTAATTGAATTAGTCCTTTCAAAAACCTCATATGTCACATTTTTTCCAAACTGCATTTTTTCTGAAAATGATTTCATAAATACTGGGTATGGTACGAGTAAGTGTAGTCAATACTATCTGTCCTCTTCAAATAACTCCGCGAAAATTAGTCAGTGACTAAAGCAGTTTTTTAGACGCCCTACTAGGTCATTTAAAATACTTCTTCTAACATAGGCAGACATTTCAAAAACCTTATAAGTCAGCGATAAAAATATGATTACTATGATTGTTTTGGTTCAATTAAATATTCCTATTTCTAAACCTATTTCTTGCCAAAGCGGCATATGTTAAGAACAGTTTTTCAGGTTTTTATTATTATTAATAAAATGTGAAGGTTATTCCATATTATTATTTTTTTAACTCAAATACTAAAGCTAAGCATAAAAAAGTCCTATAAATTTTGTTTTGCGCAAATAAACAAATATTTAAACAGTTTTACTGACTCATATTTTAATTGAAAAATTTTAACTGTGTGACTTATAACTTTTTGAGATGATCAAATCAAGTGTATTAAAAATGTATAAACATACATTTTTTAATTCTGGAAGTATTTGTTACCCCTTGAGAAATTTAACTACCCCTTGCAGCGGTGCGTCGTGTCATTTGATTTCAGCCTAAAATCTGTCGCCCCGTGTGATGCAATACTGCACTGTTTTGTTATTGAATCTCTTATATTCTTAAAATGAGCATTCAAAATCCCACGTTTTAATAAGCTAAGAAAAATCTAGGCATAGCAAGACATAATAATATTGACCAGAGTTCTTTAATATAATTCGCGGAACATCTAATTGAATGAAGTTGTTTGTGATTCCGGAAAGGTAATATCGCCCTCGCTGTTGAAAAACAATAAGCTGGGAACATTGCTCGAACCTCTTTATACAAAAGAGTCCCAATGAAGTTGCACGTAGAAGAATTTCCATGCAATAACGGAAAATTCTTGGATATTGCGTATTGGGCTCACCTTAATAACACGATACCGCATATGTAAGAAGAATATAATCATATCCGCCTTCAGCTTTCCAATGTAGACTATACTACGACCATACGCTACTGCATGTATCATATATAATATGCATTAGAAACCGATTTCAATAAATCTTAATCGGAAGATGACAAACAATATTATTATAACAAGTTTTACAGTACCTGATATATTTTATAACGTGTAACTGATATTTTATGACGTAATAATCCGATAAACTTTATTTAAGTTATGAAACTGAGGATCCGCATAATTCATATTAAATTAATTAATGCAACACATGGCTAAAACAAAATATTATGCAGTCTTAAATTATGCGAATGCAAAGTTACACGTATGCCATTACGGAGTGCTGAAGAAACTGCTTACTCTGCCAACTAATTTAATTAGCAAGAATGTTTGATGTTCAGACTTTGTGGATCTTTATAATAAACATGCACAACTCTTTAACTTGCAGCCGCAGAAACTTGAAACCGGTAAGAAGTAAGAAAGCAATTTCCTCATGACCAATGATTTAATAAGTACCAGGAACCGACCTTTTCTCAGAGTTCTAGTAGTACGAAAAACATTGACAGATGGCGATAGGTAAAAAAAATCTAACGAATATTAATCGAACAAATATTAGTCTAACCAGGAGTCGAACCCGAGGCACCACCACAGGCATTTCACAATAAAACAAAAAGTCTAACGCATGCGTAACTAAGCCATTAAAATTATCTTATTAGGTATATTATCTTATTATTATTCTTATTACATTGCTACTTTAACATTACATAAGTCATAAATTGTAGAGAATTATGATTTTTGATATACAATATGTTTTTATCGTAAAATGAGTCGGAAAGAAGATGGCAAAAAAAACTGTTTGAAGTTGCTGTTTTTTCCGAGATACAAGTTGAAATTCGAATAGAGGACTTCAAAATCTTTATAACTATAAAACGTTATAGTTACCTCCATAAATGTATTAAATTAAAAAGAGAATTATCGGCCTTTTTTCTCGGCCTGACGATTAGGGTAAATTTACGCAACAAAAGAAAAAATATTATATAAAATCTCAAAAAGTCGACGTTTCCGAGATTCTGATTATTATCATGCAATTTTATTAAAACGTAAAGCAAAAACTTTAAGTATAGTTTTACGAGAAATGTGCGAACGGAGAAGTATGAAATTTGGCACAGTTAAAGTTTTTAACACCACCACCACAGGCATTTCACAATAAAACAAAAAGTCTAACGCATGCGTAACTAAGCCATTAAAATTATCTTATTAGGTATATTATCTTATTATTATTCTTATTACATTGCTACTTTAACATTACATAAGTCATAAATTGTAGAGAATTATGCTTTTTGATATACAATATGTTTTTATCGTAAAATGAGTCGGAAAGAAGATGGCAAAAAAACTGTTTGAAGTTGCTGTTTTTTCCGAGATACAAGTTGAAATTCGAATAGAGGACTTCAAAATCTTTATAACTATAAAACGTTATAGTTACCTCCATAAATGTATTAAATTAAAAAGAGAATTATCGGCCTTTTTTCTCGGCCAGACGATTAGGGTAAATTTACGCAACAAAAGAAAAAATATTATATAAAATCTCAAAAAGTTGACGTTTCCGAGATTCTGATTATTATCATGCAATTTTATTAAAACGTAAAGCAAAAACTTTAAGTATAGTTTTACGAGAAATGTGCGAACGGAGAAGTATGAAATTTGGCACAGTTAAAGTTTTTAAGTATTAATATTTTGATATTAAATATTAAGTAAAAATAAAGTTACACACACCTACCTCACCTTAAACAAAAATAAAAAAAATGGTTGTCTGTTAAGTCGGTTTACGGACGATAATTTTAAGTGATAACGTCATCACAAGCCACTCTATCGTTTGTTCCGCGCTCTCGCTCGCACGCTCGGCTCAGGCGGAACGTGACAATTTTTCGTCCGTGCAGCCGGCGTTAATCGATTTATAAGACGTCACGTCAAAAATAAAAAAATTGGGGTGGATCACCCGTATCACTTAGGGTATTAATGGTTTACAACCTACTCTCATATCTACTAAATACACTTACAAAATTTCATAAAAATCGGTCAATGCACGTGAAAAATTCACGAAAATATTTAAGACTAGTTTAAAGAATCTTTTACTTTTTGCCTAGTTTAAAGTATCTTTACTGTTTCTATCTTAGTATGTTTGACGTTCTCATCAGAAAGTGGAAGTAGTTTGCAATATTATAAAAGACTAGCTGTTGCCAGCGGCTCCGCCGGCGTAAATACAGTAACCCTATGTACTTACCCTGTAAGTACTGTACTTTTTCGGGATAAAAAGTAGCCTATGCTGTAATCCAGAGTCTAAACTACTACCATACTAAATTTCATCGAAATCCGTTCAGAAGTTATGGCGTGAAAGAGTAACAAATGTTACTGTTACTGTAATGTTGTAAACAACAAGTGGATGGATGATCCATTCTCACAAACTTTCACATTTATAATATTAGTAGCATATAAGAAAATAAGCTTTATTACCGCTAATTCTAACCATTGTTGTTGTTGTGTAATTCAGGTGAGCAAACACACAAGAACAAATATCAAATAAAACAAGAAATCTATTCCGTCACGAACTCCTGGTCAATTCTGCATAACGTGTAATATGCATTAGATCGATTACGGAAAATATGAAATTACAGTATAGTCCGTCTGGTCATGCATTAAGCTCAGCGAATACCGGCACGGCCAGACTAATCACATTAGCTGCCGGTAGGGTAATGTTTGTAACTACCTAAAAGCCTCCGTTCGCATGTCAATCTCAACCGCAGCCTATTGAATACCGCACTACATTACTAACATATTTTATGCTCCTTTGAACTTACAATTGAACTTACTAAGAAATTCCATTTATTCGCCACAATGGAGATCCATCAAAACGCATCTGCGTATATCAAATGTAACTTTGACTTTTCATTTATCATACACATAATATTTCTTGCACAAGCTACAAGAAGAAGCATTTATTATCATGAAGCTTTTAATATATTTTATGGCAATTCGTCTTTTGTATGTTCCGTAGTACTCAAGGAACCCTTATAGTTTCGTTCTATACGTCTGTCTGTCTGTCCGCCCTTGTAATTTCTGTATTTTTTATAAATAAATGTATAAAATTTGGTATAGTATAGATTTCAGTTCTCCATGCATGTAAAGTAGGGCTGAAAAATATTTTTCCACTCTACCCCATCGTGTTGAGCTTTTTAATGGTTGCTTTTTTAAAGGTTAAATACATGACTTTTTTTTACCAAGTCAACTGTTTTACGAGTACTGGGCCTCCAAAGTGGTTAATAAGTCCCCCCTCCCCTATATACAGGATATGTTTCCAGTCAGTGTCCAAACTTTAAGTGAGGAGTGAATACCGGTATGTAAAAGAAAGTCGTGTTAGTTACAATATTTATAATTCAAGAACGGCTGAACCGATTTGGCTGAAAATTGGTGTGAAGCAATAGCATAGAACCAGGAGACGGACATTGTATACTTAAGTGCCCCGCCGAGTCTCTCTGTCTGTACGTTCGCGATGATCTCAAAAACTACTGAAAGTAAAACTAATAATAATTTGTTAAGGTTTTGTAGAAATTGTTTGATTTATGACGATAATTGTTGAAGGTGTCGGAAAAAACAAGCCGTCTGGGAATTTTTATCGGAAACGCTGCCTAACCTAATCCGTTGAAAATAAATAACAAAACAATGTATGGTGGGGATTGTTTCTCTTTTATAGCTCTACCAAAAAAGTCCGCGATGGCATATTTTAAGGATAGGTTACTATTTACGATACCCATTCTAAGCTTAAAAAAATGATCAGAAATAATGTGGTATTCTCAGAAGCTATATACGGATACAATTTAATTATCCTTATCTAGGAGATTATATCTAAGAGATATCTTAAAATTAAAAAGTACGTGTGAAAATTTATTATAAAGTATAATAAATATTTTTACTCTGTAATATTACTATATTGCAGGTATATTTGCTAAAGGAGTTTTTTGCCACGAACTCTCCCACGCGGGGGAGGCTGCGGGCAACAGCTAGTATACAGATATAAACTTGTAGGAAAACTAATCTCTTTAGGAAAATTATTTTGAGCCAAATCGGACAAAAACATTTTAGGCAATTTAAAGAAAACCTATTGTGCGTTGATGATAGTGACGGTTTTACAATATAAAATAACCTAACCAACAGCATCCCAGGACGTGTCTAGGGAGGGTTTCCTTGACATGTCCTGGCATGCTCTTGGTTAGGTTATTTTGTAATAAATACACAAATTAATAAAAATAACAATAACACAGTGTGTGTTAGGTACAATTTTGTACCGTGGTTGATAAATAAAATTTTGTTACACGTTGACTTTGTCTCAACATTTAATTTTTGTATCTCATCTAAAGGCAGCCTACCGATCAATGCGACCGCGATGCGAGACCACGAAGCCGCGACCCGCGACCAGCAAGCCAGCGAATCAGGTTCTCTGGCCACGCTCACCGGTCACGCGATGCGGGTCGCGGAGACTGTTTAGCGATTCATATAAATTCATACCTACATACTTAACAGTGGCTCGGTGACTCTACTTTGGTCTCGGGTCGCGGACTCGTCGCGTGCATCGGAAGGCTACCTTATTATATCTACCCCCTTACAAATAAAAAGATTTACACAATGGATAACTTAAACAACGTTGCTGTCTTTGTCTGTTAAGTGCCTTTTCCAACGCATCAGACAAAGACAGCAACGTAGTTAAAGTTATCCGTTCAAAAATAAAAATTATATTAATGGGCGAATATTGACCAAAGGCTAGTCATTATTATTTCATACTTAATGTTGCCCGCGCCCGATATAATGAGGGTTTTTAAATTCGTAACATCTGACAGCTTTTTGACACGACAAGGACCGTCGGACTACCAAGCGCCGCCTGGTAACAAAAAAGTAATCGAAAATTCTTCTTGACTGTTTTTGATACCACTTACGCCACCAGATGACGCTATGTGTGAGTTGGGTCTGCCCCCTAGCGGCAGAAAAAAAAACTCTCATTAATAACGCTTAATCTCGTTTTGCCCACTTTGCGATTTAATTCAGGCATAACGTGTGTTAGTCATTATGCGATTTAGCCAAGCGTAAAGAGAAGCATAATATATCCCTTCCCAAGACCTAAGCTATCACTGTACAAAATTTCATCAAAATCCATTCAGTTGTTTGTGATTCTGTAACAGACAGACATAGTTAAGTTCGCATTTATAACATACTAGATGTTGCCTGCGACTTTGTACACGAAAAATGAAATCTCGCAGGGACCGTACATTTTGCCGGAATAAAAAGTAGCCTATGTTCTTACCCGGGGTCGATCTATATCTGTGATAAATTTCATGAAAATCGATCCAGTTGTAACGAAGCCTATTCAATGCAAGCAAACAAACAAATCTTTCCTCTGAATAATATTCGTATGGAAGTAAGGATTATTGCAATATCTATATTTAATACGTCAAAGCTTATTAACATAGTAATATTAAAGCGCAACTTGCAAGAGGTTGGCAAAGTTTTCCTTATAAGCATACCACAGTTCCCCTATCAATTGGTTTCATCCACCCCCATCCTCCCCGTTGCAGGCCCCTAATGATCCCACTTGTTACGGCTTACCGTGGACCCTAGGCCGTGTTGCACGATGAATAAATTACAAATTGTAGCGCTGAGCTGTAATATTTGCAGATAAACAATTTTTATGACAGCAGACGATTTTATTAAACTTGATGATAGGCATGATGTTGTCTTCTCGATACGACCAGTTTTATATTTTGCAGATATACGAAACTGGCATGATTTTCATTTTGCTTTGTCTGAAGTAATATTATTAACATTTAAAAATATTTGAATTAGTAGTTACATATTAGATTTTCGGTAAATTAAGTAAGTACGTATTCAATTTTAAGCCCATTGTGCAATATTACATCCTGAACTTTACGTGATACTTAGTTACGTCAGAAGATAATTACGAACTAAAATATTCATAATCATAATCATTATCTTCATTTGCTTTGAATATGGTTATTTGATGTTAACAATTTACATATAAGGTGATATTTTATTATAAATCTTAACAGCCATACAATATGCGTTTCTACTACAAAGTTGTAATCGTTGTTAAGGAATACACAATTAATTTATTATGGTGTCAACAGCTTTTGTATGCAACCTTACATTTCTTTTTAAAATACATATCAATGTTTTTATTTACAAACATACACATCTCAAAGATATAAAGACTGGGTTTTTAAATAATGGCTTACAGCTATTAAGATAATATGTTGCACCACTCAAAGATCGGATTCACTTTTTCTGGGCGCGGAAGGCAAGAATGGCATCAACTGAGTTACCCCATATTATTATGCCATATCTTAGAAGGGAAGCTACATAACCATGATAGGCAAGAAGGGCTGCATTTAGGGACACACATTTTTTAAAATTAGATAATACATATACAAATCTTTCTAATTTACTACATAAAACGCTTATAGGATCCTTCTATGAGCAGTGACGGTCTATTGTGATACCTAAGAAGGCCGTTGACTCTATGGTTTCATTTATATTATTATTTAATGAGATGTTTAATTTATTGTTATATTGGTTTTTGTTGTTCAAATTGTATAATTTTCGTCTTGTTAGCATTAACTGTTAAGGTTTTAATGTTTAATCAGTCAATTCTCCTCTTTATTGTGTTATTAATTTCATATTCGTACATTGTGTTTTTATTATTTTTAACTAGAATAGTTGTGTCGTCAGCAAATAGAATAGTTTCATGTTCAATTATTATTGGTAAGTCATTAATGTAAAATAAAAATAACTAAGGACCTAATATGGATCCTTGAGGGACACCGCAATCATTAATTAAGTAAAATGATCTACACATTAGTTTTTGTTTACCCTTTATGTCACGAATTTCTACACATTGACGTCAGTCCTGAAGGTAAATTTTGACCCAATCATTTGTAACGCGCCTAATTCCATAGTTATTCATTAAATTTAATAGAGTCGCATGTGAAACAAAATAAAATGCTTTTGACAAGGCTGTAATTGAAGTCTTATCATTAAAACACTGAGTCAAAGTTTTTGTAAGAGAAAAGCAGCAAGCGTGCGCAGTTGATATATTTCTTCTGAAGCCAAATTGTTCAGGAGCTAGAAGAGTTCGATAGGTATGTGCTTACATTGTACAGGAAAGTAATAATAATTATAATAAATCTTTTCTACCTTTACCGAAACTGAAGAGGAAAATTTCAATGTTTGTTTGTTTGCATTGAAAAGACTCCGAAATTACCTACTGAACAGATTTTTATGGAATTTGCCACTGATAAAAAGTATAGCACAGGGAAGGATATAGGATGTTTCTTATCACGGAAAATGTACGGTGATATTTTTTGTTTTGCGCGTACAAAGTCGCGGACAACATCAATCCTTATAATAGTAGTAATAACTTATAATTTAGTTAACTAATAATAGTTTAATTTAATTAACTAACTATTAATTTAATTAACTTATAATAGTAGTAATGTGAAAGTTTGTAAGGATGGATGTTACTCTTTCACGCAAAAACTACTGAACGGATTTCGATACAATTTGGTATGGTAGTAGTGTAAGATCTGGATTAAACCATAGGCTACTTTTTTATTTGAAAAAGTACAGTATTCCCGTGGGATTGCATATGTATGCGGGAAAAAGCTAGATATTAGATATAAACACAACTTTCGAGTAAGTTGTGTTTCGATACACCTATAGCTCGCTGATAAAATTTTGTATAATGCCTATTTTAGGGTAAGGTTGCCTGGGGTTGGAATTTTTAAGGACTGGGAACGCATTTCGTAACACCAGAGGAGTTACGAGTGTAAGTCCTCTGTTGTTGCGAGTGTCCATGGGCGGCGGTAATCGCTTACCATCAGACGATCCGTCTGCTCGTTTCCTGGTTCATTTCATAAAAAAAAACGTTCTAATAGAAAAGTGCACCGATCAAATTTTGTATAATGCTTATTTTGAAAAATCAAAAGTGTATTTTTTATGGCAAAATCCATTAAAAGAATATTTCGTCCATTTACCTACTATTTGACTGTACTTACTGTCGAACTGCTGCGTCGCGTGCGCCAGCAGTGACGCGAACACGCGATCGGCGAGCTGCGGCGGCTTGTCGTCATCGCTGCTGCTGTAGCGGTCGCCGCCCCACTCCAGCGAGCGCTGGCGCCGCACGCTGGCGCCAGCGGGCAGCCCGCCCGACAGCCCACTCAGCGACCCCGCCTTTACCCGCCGACCCGACCGCTCCATCTTCCGCATACTCATACCATCGTCTCAACGCATCTAAAACAAAATATCATTTAATTTAGGTAACTTTTAAAGTCAATAGCAATAAATTCTGTACTTAAATATTATATTTTTTGGAATTTGGAATAAAAATAAAAAAGTTTGAAACGACATCTATATGATAACATTAAAATATTAAAAACGCTTGATTTGTACACGCATTAAAAACAAAATCAAAAAAACTAAGTAACTCCCGAAATGTCAAGCAGTGAGCGAGCTGATGATTAAGACTTTTAGCTAAGAAGCTCAGTTTTGGAGCTACGATGCCACATTTTTTTAGTGTTGTGTTACACTTATAACATCATTTTCGTAATGTGTTAAAAACAGAAGAACTTCATTTAAAAATACATTGCGGTCACGCCGCTCATCAAAATATACATTTTAATATCAAAGAAATAATAATAAGGAATAAGAACAATTGTAATAAAGTGGGTCCAAGTTGTTCGGTAAGACCCAACATAATAGAAGGCGGTGCGTGCGTGTTGCGGGCCTAATCTAAAGGATTGCGCAGGACTCTCCAGTTTTGCGTCGGCCAGACATTATTTCTTATATTGACGAGGACGTAGAAACTCCTTTACTCGTGTTTACACATCTCGACGCTCTGACACTGATTGCAAAAGTTTCGAGGAAATCGAAAGCATGACTATTTTGTTTCTAAAATAAATAAGTACTTTGACATATACTTACAATGAATATTACAGAATTTCATTGATGTAAGTTGACTTGAAAATAAGATTATTTATAGTTGTAGGCTAGTTACAATCGTGTTTGTAACTAGCCTTAAACTAAAAATACAAGTTTGTGAAACAACGAATAGTTTAATATATTTGATTCCTATTTAGTTGACCGAGAGGTCGTCCTGTGGTTGAAATTCGCCCTTAATAAATCATATAACATTTTAGTTTACACTTATAAGGGTTCTTTTGAATAGTGTAACAAAATTGTATCTATCAAACGCACAGATGTGTTGATAATCTGAGGACTAGCTCGGATTATCAACACACTACTGTGCAATTGATAGATACAATTTTATAAAAATAGCAACAACACACTAGAGTGCTGTTGCTGTTTCTATTAATTTTATGTATTTCTAAGAATTAAAAAAAAATGATTTCAGTACACCTTTCTCCATATAAACTTTAATTTACCAGTCAAATTTCATACTCCTCCATTAGGAAAATTCTCGTGAAAAGATACTGAAAAATTTTTCTTCGTGTATTAATATAATAATGATGATTACTTTCCTACGTTTTGAGCCTAACAAGCTAGCTACAGAGGTACCTATGCAATCCCTAAAACGAATACATTTCGTATACCTACTAAATAAATTTAATTTTAAATATATTTTTTCTCTCCATAATAACTAGAACATAGAAAACTTTACTTATTCAGTAATTAGGAGCGGTATCTAGTCGTAAAACTCGAGTATTGGCCACTATTTCTCCCTGTTGTATTTATAACAATATCGTGTCGAAATGATTCAGCAATTTATATGATACGCCGGAACATTTGCTCTCAAATCTCATTTTCGCAGGCAAAATAAGCTTACGCGGTTTCGTCAGGAATTTAATAAGCCTGAACAGCGGTTAATCATGCTTACTTTTAATGAATGAATGCAATACCATACGCAATAAGCCAAGCCGATGGTAAGAGTTAGTATTTACGTAATAATTGTTAAAAGTTGAGGCTACATACATTGTACAAAAAACTACACGTTTTCTGCGCAACCTTGACACATAAGTTTTATTTCAACTACACTCTTGTTGAGTGTCTCGACGAAAAAGGGTTGAATGCGATCAAGCTTTCACGAATAGCACTATGCATTCTCCTAAAATTTCTTCGCACACAGGCTATAGAGTATCCAACCAACCTAGCGACATGGGCAGAAAAAGCTTATACGTTTTTTTCCACATTAAAACTGGGTCAAAATTTTATAAATCTATGAAAATAAATCGAACACATTTCACAATCCATTGCAAAATAAAATAAAAAACGTATTTTGATAGCACGAAAAGCATTCTTTCATAATAATTTTCGCATTCAATGAACCATTTTAATTTATTAAAACCGGTTCATTTGCATCAATCACACTTACCTAGTTATCGGCGCGGGTATCAAATTATATTAATACTAACATTGATAATATCATTTATCATATTATGACTGGATGTTATTTTAATTGGCTAAATCCTCATTTGGGTTAATTTATCAATAAATATGCTTAAATAAACTGCCGTTCTGCTAAAATTAAGCTCTGTAATTTCTCTATTCTATTTATTATCTTTAAATTGGGAAAACATGCATCGTAAATAAGAAACCAATATTATTGGCTTCAAGACACGTGACGTATGTCTACATAGCGTTCAGGGAATCAATGCACTAGAATGGAGAATTCTCAATTTAATGTGCTAGAGTCTAGCAGCTACATAGATTCGAGTATCTAAATAAATGTATAATCTGACTACCGCTGCACGGAACATTTTATAAGGAAATGTTTCAAATTTAATGTTATTTTTCTTTAAAATTTGTAAGTGAATACAGTGTTTATTTATCTTAAAGTACCTGGGTAACCGAGCTTTGCTCGGAGTTGTGATAAATTAAAAAAAAATTATAATCACAAATATATCTGACCGGGATTCTAACCCACCACATTCCAAATTTCCGATCAACGTACAAATTATATATACGCATACCAAGCTTCCAATCAGACTGACATAATAGAGTCGAAATTATTTATATTATATTGTTGCACGACGAAAGAAAAAAAACATATATTGCTTAAAAATGCACAGTTTCGAAGGGATAAGACCTAGCTAGATCGATTTTTCTTTCACAAAACTATGTATACTAAATTTCTTGTTAATACTTGAAGCCATTGCCGAGATCCCGATTATATATATACAAGATAAGCTCGTTTAAAGTATAAGATTAGCTCTTGCTCGTGACATTCGCGTGGAACAAAACGAGCATGTTTTGACGTGTGATAGTTCTATGAAGAATATTATAGTGACAGTGTAAGCTACCACAGCACCACTTACGTTAGTGTCACTATACACGACGATAGTGGTGAACTTCAGCACCGAAGGAAACGTCTCACATTGGGAAGAGACTTAAGCTCCAGTAGTGGGTTTTTGTTTAATGTTTATAAGAAAATCCAAACATATATCGCTAAAAGGATATTTAAGAATGGTAGCTACATTAAAACTATAAAACAAATAAAACACACACATATTGAAAAAAGGAGAAAGAGAAAACCGTCGCTTAAAAAAACTTGAAAGTCAAAATCTTGTGAAATATTAATTTAGGAATATGGGTTTAATTGAAGAAAATATTGTAAATGATGTGAAATAAACACAAACTTAAATCAACAAACAAATAAACTAAAAAAACAAACTTAACTTGAAATAAACAAATAAACTTAAAGGATCAACATCGATTTTATCTAAATTCTAGATATTTAAATGAATTGCAAAACCTGTGTCTCGCTAAAACTCGAGAACGGCTGGACCGATTTGACTGATTTTAGCTTGAAATAATTTCGGAACTTCAGAGAAGGTTAAAAAACTATGAGAAATTTTGAAAAAAATAAATACAAGGAATGTGTACAGTGTTAAATTTGTCACTTGACTGTCAAATATTTATGGGTGCATACAGTTAATATGTTTGATTTATTTCATAAAAATCGGCCGGCCCCAGTAGGTTGTAGGTGTAGTTTTTAATGTAAGAGTATAGGTGTAGTGTAGGTGTAGGTTGTAGTTGTAGGTGTAGTTAGTTATTTATTCCAGTTCATAGTTAAGACAGAACAACTTGTTTCGGCTAGTTTTAAATAATATAATACGATATCA